>JAPVLO010000031.1:7915000-8225000 GCA_027257055.1 Cephalopachus bancanus | reverse complement strand
TCAGAAAAGAAGGCCAGCATAAACTAGGGAAAAACATGCTGTGAATAAAGTCTGTTAGATCTTGAAATAGGAGAACTGCTAAATAATGCATAGTTTTATTTTTCTATCATTTGCATAAACCTTAAGAGAGTATTTATTTGTGTAAAACTTGATGTATCGAGTAAGGAGAATGAAAAAAATGGCATTCATTTTGTTTTCATTTTGGTATTTAGGAAAAATATTCTGTTACATATGGACTACTTAGACCTAATCATCTGACTGAATGTGCTGTGTGCCTTGAGCCAGGTTGGAAAGGGCTGGCTGCAGAACAGTGCCCTGGTCTTGCTGCAGGCGATGCAGGTTGGCCCATGCTCTGCTGGGGAGCAGATGGTGAGCCAATGCTTGTAGTCACACTTACCTTCCTTGCTAAATCCATAATCCCTCACTGGACACGGAGCCAAGGCAGGCTTTGGAGGCAGAAAGGAGGTTACAATCTGGACTTGGGTAGTGACTGCCAGAACTGAGAAAACAGCTCAGAAATTTCAAATGCTTAACAAGTTATCTGTCTTGTCCCTAAGCCAGTGCAGCATTTTTAAAAGTAATTAAGACATGATTGAAAATGTGTATGCCATCTAAATACAAAAATCTTCAAAAAATCACCAAAACCAATCATTAAAAGCCACATTTAATATGACATTATGCAAAAAATACACTTAAAATAAACTATATTTTTGTGATTGAAAGGAAATATATGAGTAAAAAAACAAGAAAGAGGAAGCATTTATTTTATAGGAAAAGACATTTTTTTTCTTTACAAACCTGGATGTTATAGAAGGAAAATATTTCATACATGTGTATAAATATGCTGCATGTATGAAATATTTTCCTTCTATAAGGAAATATATAGCTACGCAATGCTACATCTATACTAACAAATTCTTTCCTTAAGTTATTTTTTCCCAAAAATATTAAACGATTATAGTTGTTTTTCTCTACATAATACTTATATATGTATCTGTATGTTTTTATATGTGTGAATGGGGTTCATCATCAACACAGACATTATAAATCAGAAAGACAAAATAAAAATATTGAGTGTGTAGCCAAATTCTAATCATTTATAATAAAAGGGATAGTGAGTGCCATCTGTTTAATGTAAAAAAAAAAACTGATAAAATGCATACATATCTAGCAAATTAAAACCATGGAGTAATTCATATAAAACAAAATATCAACATATTCCATTAGAATGGGATTTACTTAAACACATACTATCTAATAATAATATATGAGAAAAAGCAAAATCTGATTATGATTTGTGCTATACCACAATTTTAAAAAATGTTTTAGTCTACTTAGTTGGTTTAACAAAATTTCTTAGTTTTCTTCACTTTTTAAAAATGATATCTCATTCTCTTAGGCAACATTTTTTTCCCTCGTAAATCATTCTTTGGCATACTTGCATCAAAGTTCATTGACTGGAGAAAATATTTTATAGTCTTCATTCGTCCATTGTAACACCAACATTTCCAATACATTTATCTACAGTATTTCCCAAGCTGACTAAATGCTACCAATATCCTATTTGTATATTTATAAATAACTTGAGTTCCTCCCTATGGAACTATCACCAACTCCTTTCATCATTCTCCCTTTTTCTATTGCCTCTCTTCTGAAAAGTATTGTCTCCCTTACTAAGGAGAATTGTCTCGATTTCTTCTCTTTGTGAATTCTTCAGAATTCATTTTCTACCAGTGCTTCCATCCTTCAATATAGTTCTTTCCTGGCACTACTGTTTGCTTAAAAAATTGATGTAAAGAAATAAACAAAGAAAAACGTAGAAACATCTTTCTCTGCCTCACCCTAAAATTCAAGAAATGTGCCTTGATATGAGATATGTACAGGTAAGTATTTATAAAAGGAGATGTAAGAGCAAAATGTTTAACATAATGCATTTGGAAAATATTATTGTTAGTTTAATTCACACAATAATGCTTCTGTTATTTTTAACTTTTATTTTATATACAATAGAGAAGTAAACCCCCAATAGAATATTTGTCACAATGTTTTCATAATTTTAGTAGAAAAATATTACTATAAAATTGCATCATAAAGTAGCTTCACTCCCAAGCCTAACTGTGAACCTTATGATATTTATATCCACCTAATTTTTTGAAGACAGAGTAATTTCATAAGCTTTCAAAATGGCCTGGACAGATTGAGTTAATGTAATTTCTATTCTCAGATGAGAACAGAAAGGAAGAAAACTTTAAAGATTACTTTTAACAATGCAAGTTTCTAATAAAAGTACATTTCTGTAAATATCGTAAGATTAGGACATTGTAGGCATCAACAATTTAAAAGCAACAAATCAACATGATGTAAAGTATTTTACTAATAGCTAAAGACAATACAATATTGTCTTTGGTGTAAGACACAGCCTCTCTATTCAAGAGTTTTAAGCAAAGACATTGGACTTGAAAAAAGGAAACCTGGGTTTACATTCAAGTATATCTCTGAACCTCAGTTTCCTCATTCATACAATTACAGCATTTGTCTAATGATTTCTAGCATTTTGATCACCTATAAAATCTGTGACAATGAGAAGATGAGTTAAGCATAAAAAAACACATGATACAGGTAATGTCTCCAGGTAACCTTGATTAATTACCAAATGTGTGGTTCAGGCAGTCCTTGAAACCAGTTAACAAGATAAACATTCATATGGGTTCTTGATGTTTTATGTTTTAAATTTCTCATTGCATAATTTTTGAGACATAGTTTAGACACATTTTGGCCAATTTAATGGGAAATGTTTCATGTATAGATCTAAAAGCAAAATTTTGAAAGTCCTACATGTCTCTGAACATTGCCACAAGAAATGCCATTGCTATGGTCCCTATATGAGTTCCACATTTTTAGGGACTCTAAGATCCCAAGATTGCAGAGAAAGGAGCTATATCCATAGACACTAGGGAGAAGGTGAGGAACAGAAATGAGTTACACAAGCAAAAGAAAAAAAAAAGAGTACTGAAAACTAAATTAGAAATCCATTTTATCAGTTTATCAAAATTCTTCGGGGTGGCTTCTGATCTCCAGTTGACTTTTCAAAACCTTGATATGTCATCTGTTAGACACCGAAAGGTGTGTGCTAATTCTCATAAAGTAAATCTTTATTATTTTTTAATTTTCTTAGCCACCATCATTATCACAAACATTGTTAATTAAGAGAGAGCTCTGTATTTCCTTAAAAGGGAAGAATATTCTGGTACCAAATGACCTATTATAGAATTGGAAATGTCTATGTTGTCAGAAGTTGCATCTCTTGGATGAAGCATAAAGCAGAGATCTTAATGTTAATGGTCGTGGAAGATTCTGTGTTGCCATCTGTCAGGAATTATTTACCAGTTTTTGCTGACCAAATTCCAAATTAAGGAGCTCTATTTACTGGCTCTAACTTACCCTCTATCTTAATTACAGATAATGTCCATCTTTATTATTAATGACCTATTATAAGGTAATGAACTTTGATAGACTTTGGTAGGATTTTTTTTTTATTCCACTTCCTCTTCTTTAGTTCAGGTACTCATAATTTCTTGATTGAATTTCTATCACAGATTCCTAAACAATATTTGTATCAGCCTTCTTGACCCACTCTGTCATTCTTCTGGGGCTGGTTGCCAGAATGATTATTCCAAAATGCAAATTTTGTTCCCAGTTGTCTGCTTTTAATAATTTCTTTATGAATCTCAGCCTGTACAAAAAAGTTCAAGCTCTTAACCTCTTAACTATAACTTTCGAGGCTCTTCATGATCTTATACCTCTAATCTCATATCCTAAGGTGAATCTTAATTCTAGCAAGCCAGGAAGCACACCTGCAAGTTACCCAACTTCAAGTTGACTCCTTCTGTTGGTTTTTCAAAAACTAATATGTTTTCCAGGACTACTGTTCTACCTAGCCACATTTCCTAATTTTCCCTACAAAAAGTCATTCCTAATTGCTTCCCTCAGCCCCAGAGTCTGGATGAATATGTCTTTCTAATGTGCTCCCACCATATCCTGAACTAACACAATATTACCTGATCATGAATTTGTCTGTTTTCTGTCTCTCCCATTAGAATATAAACTTTAAGCTCAGGAGCCAGGTTATATTCCTTTTTATACTTCCAAGGCCCAGCCTATTACATAGCAAAAAGCAGTATTTGGCAGAGCTGATCTCTCTGTTCCTAATTTGGCTTCTTTGCCATGATGCCCTCAAGGGATGTTCTTTCTGTCTCTGAAGATTCTGCCTCCTTCTCTTCACCTCTTATTTGTGAAGTTTTCCAGAGATCGATCTTCAACCCCTTTATTTTCTTAATATCTACAATAGTCTAGATGATTTTATTCAGAACCAAGATTTCTACATGCTGTCTTGACCATAAATCTTCAGACCTATACATCCAACTGTCTCTTTTGTGTCTTTATTTGGATGTTTAATATGCATCTTAAACTAACAAGACTAAACAAAAATACTTATTTTCCGTCCCACTCAAAATCTGTTTCTCTCTTGTTATTTTCCATCATAATAAACAAACGACTCCAACCACTTGGTTGCTCAAGGTAAAAATCTAGGATTCATTTTTGACTTGTATCTAAATTCAACCCAATCTAAACAAACACTATGACCCCTCAGCCCTACATGAAAGCAGCCTAAATGCATCTGCTGTTTTCTATCCCCATGATGCCATCCTGGTCTATGTCACCATCATCATTCTCTGGAATACGATATTAACCTTCCAGTTGGTCACCACACTTCTGTTCCAACTTTCCTATCATATCTTCTTGAACAGTAGCTGAAGTGATTTTCAAATATGTAAATGAAGTAAAGTCATTTGCATACTCAAAACTTTACCATAATTTTCACTCTATTTAGAAAAAAATTATAATGGCTAATCCTGGCTTAATATATACTCTATAATTCATCTTCTTTCAAGCATCCTGGTCCTAACCCATTCCACTCCCCTCTTTTCACTTTGCTCCAACCACACTGGTCTTCTTTTATTTTCTGGGACATGTTAACTCAGTTTTGCCTTACAAGTTTTGACTCTACTGTTTTCTTCATCTAGAACCTTCTTGCTACCGATCTTTGTATAGTTTTCTTCTTTCTGTCACTCAAATTTTACCTACTTGCCAAGGCTTTCCTTAACTACCATTCAAAAAAGTGGAAATGTAGTCATTTGCTATAATAATACTCTGCATAACATTTATCAATATCACATATTCCTTTGTATAATGATTATTACTTTAATAGTCTGCATAAAACCTATTATTACCACATATTTGTTTGTTAATCAGTATTGATTTATATTTTTTAAACTTATCAAAATGCTAACTTCTGTAGAGTATGAGATTTGCCTATCTTGTCCACTGCAGTATTTCCAGAAACCTTGAACTGGGTCCCAAACAGTCAAATCTCAATGACTACTTGCCAGATAAATGAAATAGCAACTGCACAGGGGATTCAGTTTGAGTGAGTAAAACTTAGAACATCATGAACTTGTGGATTATCACTAATAGATGGAGAGTAAAATAAGTTACTGCACCTTCTTTCTCAAATTTTAATATTCTTGATGGAATTGATGATTAAGGATTAAAAAGCTCCTTTAACAAAGATACCCCTTGCTAGAGTAAACAAGGACCTTATCAAGTGTCTGATGTTGGCCTACGTAGTGCTGGAGAAGCCAAATCTTCTCTTTCAATTATTTCTACCCAGAGAAAGAAGCCAAAAAAGTATTCATTAGAAAGGAGACAATAGCAAAAATGCTAAGACAATTATTCATTACATGTATTAACAGACTTCTGAATAGTATAATAATATCATAGACACAGATCTACTTTAATCTTGTGCTACTATAGAAATTCCATTTTTTGGAATTTGACTTGGGAATTATTTTGTCCTTTCACAGAAATAGTTTAGGGTTCACTTAGGAATAGGCGGTGGAGGGAGACAACATATCACCATTTGGAAATGCTTATTGGAAATGCTTATTCGCATTGGAAATGCAGAAATGCTTATTAAACACTTTCTAAGAAATTTTAAATCTAATAAAAAATATAAAATGTAAGAATGATCATTGTAATATGTGCTGGGCAATTTTATGTAAGTTTTGTTTTTTGTTTTTTATTGAGTTGGAGTTTCAGTCTGTCGCCCAGACTGGAGTGCAGTGGCCGCTCCTGGCCACCGCAGCCTCTACCCACTGGGCTCTGGCGATCCTTCTGTCTCAGCCTTTCAAGTAGCTGGAATTACAGGCCCGCGCTACCACGCCTGGCTCATTTTTGATTTATTGTAGAGATGAGGTCTCGCCAAGTTGCCCAGGCGGGTCTCGAACCCATGGGCTCAGGCAATCCACTCACCTCAGCCTCCCAAAGGCACAGGATTACAGGCTGAGCCACCAAGTCCAGCTATGTAAGATATTATAAGTACAAGCTAATGATAAACTTCTGAAGGGGGAGAAATTATGACCCAATGAAGGATCAGTAGGGTTAGTGTATTACAATATAAAGAAAGTGTGGCTTTGAATTATACATAGAATTTTACCATGAACATATAGGGGAAAAATATATTTCAGGGAAAAAAACAATTTGAGCAAGACATTAAAAAGGACTATCATGCAGCACATGCATTAGTTTAATAAGTAGTTTCATTCAACAGGACACTGGAAGCAAGGAAAGAATGTAGGTCTCTAGACCTTATATCACAGAGTATGCGATATGCCTAAATAGGGAGAATAAATGCTCTTCTAAAGTTCTCTGTAGCATGAAAAACAACTGACTATCCATTTTTTGTTAAAACATTGTGTCTGTTTCCTATGCTTTGTCTTATCTTGTGCTTGCTTCTTTTGTTTTCATCTTTGGTTTCTTTCCATCCAAGTCCTAAGAGGTAAAGTAAGTAAGATGCTAAACTGAGCATCTATTAGGATAGAGTGAGCATTTGGCAGATGATTTGGAAAAGGACTCCCAAATATTTGGGACAAGTTTCTGTGCTTGAGGTCTTAGAGGAATCTAGCAATCACCGTTGTGGATTAAAATCTCTAGATTCCTGATTCAACTTTCTGCTGCTAACTTTCTGATGGATAGTTTCTGTGTGAAAAATGCTCACACATCTATCTAGAGATTGCCACAATTATCAGACACGCTATGCCTTTTAAGCACTCCTATATGCTGCACTGTGATCTACCACTAACTATTACTTCCATCTTGAACTCCAGCTCTCATCTTTTATGTATACACTAAACAAATCGGCAGGAAAAGATTATAGAAAGATCCTGGATTATAAAGACAGAACTTCCTGGAATTGAATTTTGCCTTCTCATTTATAATCTCAGCGTTCTTGGGCAATTTTTTCAAACATCTCTAATTCTAAATTGCCTTATATGTAAAATGGGAATAATCATACTCATCTTTTAAATAATTTACTCTGTGGATTCACAAACACAATTTTTTTTTTCTTCAATGGGCAAATATTCCAAAGATCAATGGCAGAAGATGGGTAAAACACCAGGTACATACCAGGCACTTAATAGATGATAGAATCTACTTATTCTGGATTTTCCAATTTCTATTTCTAGAGGGCGTCTTAATCCACATTTTTATCTAACCGTTACCCACATTTTTATATTTGACCTAAATATATTTTGAATGACCAATTGAGTGGAAGTCTTATATTCATTAATCTTTCCCTTTTCCAAATTCTCTTAATATTTTATCTGAAACTCTTTCATGGTAGTTGTCCCTCTCTGCCTTAGTTGTAGTAGCACAGACATATAGTTTTTATCTTTTTATGTGTTAAGTTCCAATTTCGATTTTGTATTCTTACATCATCAAATATCATATTTTTTCAAGTAACAGATCCTGTATATACACATGTAGAATCAGTTTTTCTGAATATTTCTTTTTGATGCTAAGCTGCTGTAAAATAATTTAGATTGTAGAAAATTTGTTAAATTATGATTAATAATTTACCTACTAAAGTATCTGCTTTATTATAAACAACTAGATATTACAGTAGTAAAACAATTTTTTTTTAGTTTCTAGTTAGCAAATTTATATCATTCACACTCCTGAAATATATTTTCATTACCATTTAAAAATATATATGAAGTGAAATTTGGATAGCAACTCAGTTTCTATTCTGTTTGTATAATAGAAGTCATAATCACAAATCCACAAAAGTAATAATTTGCAATTTGATAAAAACTTTATAAGGAAAACAAATATCATTTTGCTTTAAGGTCAAATTTGTGGTGTTGGTAATAAACAAAATACTAAAAATTATGCATTTCAGTATTATGTTGACTGTTTTCCGAATTTTTTTAGGGAATTTGATTAATGTCTTTCAGAATAATGCTATAAAAATGAAATCCTTACATTTCAGTTTATTATTTTAAGCCTTTCTTTAATAGGCTTATGGAAATGATTTAAATAAACTTAGAAGCAAAATAAACACACACACACACACACACACACACACACACACACCCATTAGCTTTGCAATACTTAAAATCCAACTTAAGAAAAAAAATTTTTTAATTCCAGTTTAAAAAAAATCCTTGTTATGTAATTATTAATTTCTCCTGAAATTTAAAATAAAATATATATATTATGGCCTCAATATTTCTCTGTCTTTGGCAACATCTTTTAACTTTACTTTGCTGGTCTAGTGTTCACTGGATTTTTCTTAAAGATAATTTTTTAAGTGTCATTTATATTCGTCACATAATTGGCAGGTTCATGTCACTTGCTATCAGCTCAGAAAATATGCTTGTTGTAGCCAAGATGCAGTAGTGATAGTTTTAGTTTTACCTTTTGTTTTAAATAAAATGAAACATGTAGAAAACAACCACTTCAATTGATTAGATATTCCATAGCAATGTTTCCTTCCACATTTCTGTTCTATCTCCTGAGAAATGTATGACTGTGTTTGCCACATTAGCCTCTCCACTATTTGTGAACACCGAGAACCCCCCAAATTAATTTTGCTTTATCAGCTGCTCTACCTCCGCTGTCAATAAATTATCTCTTCCATCTCTTCAAGGGATCTGACCTCTTGCCCTTCCTACAGTTGAAAAGTCTTGTTTTATTTATCTTCATCATCTTCACAATTTTCTCTTTATTTGCCATTTTTTTCTTTCTTATCATTTTGTACTCCCTTGACTTCATTTTATAATCTTCCACATCCTGTTTTGACTCTCATGCAACTTACCCTGCATATTGCTCTTTCCTATTCCTGGTTATTTTTTGCATTTTCATGTTCATACTAATTGGCTCCATTTTTATTTCTCGTATATTTATTACTAAATGGCACTCAGTGCCTTTGGGCATACATTAATTTATCTTTCTGGATTTTCCATTTGGTCTCTGTGTCTTTATATATTTCTTTTTGCCACCTCCATTTCACTTCATTTTTCTCATATATGTTGGTGTATTATATTTGTTGTTGCTTTTTTAATATGCCCTCATATCTGTAATTCAAGTTTCATGTATTATTAGGAGGGTTTATAAAATAAACCACTGAATATTTGTCACAAGCAGCATTAATTTGAATAGTCTAAAAATAGGTTTGAATTCACCGTACTGCAATTTGCCGGCCACCTTCTTTGTGGCTATATTATAGGGGTTAACTAAATAAATAATTAGAAGCTAATTTTGCAAATTAAAAGGACTACAGATATTTTAATTTATGGTACTGAGGTCAGAAAGGGTAGTTTATTGAAAGATTAAAGAACAAATGCAAAACTTATTTCAAGAGAGATATATTTAGACCTTTTGAAGTATTTAACTGATAAAAAGTAGTACATGTATGCTAATACTAGTAATCTTTATAGTTTTTCTATTCCTTCATGCATGTAAAAGGACACATTTAAAACCCAATATCCCTTCTTCAAGGAAACCCTTGAAAAGCACGAAATTGAGGCAAATAAAAAAATGTACCAAATAGGTCAGGCGTAGTGGCTCAAGTCTGTTATCCCAGTAATTTGGGGGATGGAGGTGAGAGGTTTGTCTGAGTCCAGGGGTTCGAAACCAGCCTGGGCAACTTGGCAAGACCTCGTCTCTACAATAAGTCAAAAAATTAGCCATGCATGGTTGTGAGCTCCTGTGGTTCCAACTACTTGGAAGACTGAGAAGGAAGGATCGCCTGAGCCCAGCAGGTCGAGGCTACGGTGCCGCGAGCATGCCACTGCATTTCAACCTTGGCGACAGAATGAGACTCTGATTCAAAACAAAAAAAAAAGGACCAAATAAATTACAGTACAATGGGAAAAATATTGTAAGTTAAATAACAGAATACTTAGTGTGTGATTGGAGCAAAAAGATATGAAGAGTGTCTCAGCTGAATTTCAAAGAATTATACACACACTGCCACCTGGAGATAAGGGAAAGGGATTTTTCAGAGACATTATTCCATATTCTAATTGAGAGATTTGATTAACAAGAAGCACAATAGGAAATGAAATAAAAAATAAGTATATATTTTACTAAGAATTGTGGAATTTTCCTATGGTTCAATGGAAGTCACTGGAGATTTTAAACAGAGAAGCGACATGATCAGATTTGACTTTGGCATGAGAACTCTAGTAGACATGAAGAAACTGATCTGGAGGCACCCGGCCACTTAGAGTGGTACAATCATAGTATTGTTGAGACAGAATGAGGGTACAAACTAAAGCAGAAACTGAAGGAATAATTAGAAGATATATGAGAGTCATTAAAAAGTTCAATCAAGAGAACTTGAGGACACTTAGGCATAGGACCAGGAGAAAGTAAATAAGAAGCAAGTAGAAAGCATTTTTTTCCCATAGAATTCAGGGGCAGCCACTTAATTTCAACTAGAAAAATAGAGCTTTGAAATAGTGTCTATTAAGTACAGTTTTATCCAGATAGATTCTTCGGCTTGCATTGACTTTCACCACTACCTTATGACAGTAGTTAATTAATTGCAATTAACAGTTAAATAAATTAAAATATAGTCAATGGAGAAAATAAAATAATTAAATATTGAATTAATGCTTTATTTATTGTATAAATGAATAGTGACATATTCAGACTTCCTAATGTGCAGCAAGGGAGCCCAAAATAAACAATTAAAAAAATTGCACAGACATTCATGCAAAATGAACACTGATGGTAGTAAATTCTAAAAATGGCAGAATTTGGTTTTAAATCAAATGCAATTTCCACATTTGCATACTATGTAAGAGAGCATCTTATAACTACGTTCACAGTATATTGTTCAACTCATTTCCATAATCTAATTCAGTGATACTTATGCTCTCAAATAGTATTCGCTGATCATATTTTATCTCTTCTTTATCCTAAATTGTGGTTCTGTGAACTATAGGCCACATCAAGGAAAGATTGTAAATATCATAAATATTATGCCAATTTTCCTGTAAAATGGCAAATTGTATAAAATTTATTTCCTGCTTTTTCTTGCAAAAACCAACAGCAGACAAACCTTGGCGCATAAAAGTAGGTTTGAGTACCTTTTAATTACACAGCATATATTTTTTAAAAATCCTTCAGTTTATTAAAAAATAATAATGTTGAGAAGGTAATCATGTAATGTAGAGTTGTTGATTTTAAACAGACCTCACTTTGGTCAACTTTGTCATCCAAGCTTCCAAAACTTCCGATATAATTGCAGGTTAAATCTGTAGCTAAGTAATGCAGGTATTTGGTCCATAGATAAAATACACTATCTATTCAAGCTTGCTAATCCATTGTGATGCATTGAGACTATATCAGGTCTCTTTCAGGCACTTTGCAGAGACTATTTTACATAACACAACAACTTTTCAGAGAAAGTAACCTGCTTATTATTATTATTATTATTATTATTATTATTATTACATTAACTTACCAGAAACTGAATGTCAGGGAAGTTACATAACTTGCCCAATATTTCTCCAGTTGTAAATCCTAGATTGGGATTCATGTAAGTCTTATTCTAAAGTCCAAGATCATTTCCACTGAGCTATGTTTTTATAATGTGACATTATCACTATCTTTTGGGGACAGTAATAAGTGGAGTGGTTCTTAAACAAAAACAGTTGTTAAATGGTGCAAAAGAACAACATCATTTTATGCAACAAAAATGTGAACTGTATGAACCCCAAGGAATAAAAATATAAACCTTAAACAACAAACAGGACTTGGGCACAGTTATGAGTTTCGCCCAGATATGTTTAGCTCACACTTTTTCTTTAATGCCAAAACTAAAAAACAATTGAATTTCATCAAGTACTTACTTGAGATTATTGCATGTCTTGCTTTTTTATTTTTCTAGCTCACTTCCACAGTACTATTGTATGAGGAGTCATACTGATTGCATTGTGTTTACTTATAGTATTTGTAATTATTTAATTTCGCTTTGATGCCTTATGAAAAACTCCCTAATTAGCAGATGACATCTTCTACGTCACTTCAAAAATTACTTGATTATATTTTATCAACAATAGTTAGAATTCTTAACTCTGACAAGCATCTACCAAGCGAGGCTTGAGTCTATTCTACATCCAAAGGCATATTTCATAGATACCCACAGCAACTTCAGGTTTGTTTTCCCACTGGTGCTGTGTGACATTTGAGGCAAACACTGCATTTCCTTTCATTTGTTCTTTTCTTTTCCATGGCTTCTTCTAAACCCGTGTGAAAAGTTTTTTTTTAATGGCTATACAAGACAAGAGACTTTGCTTAATCATTACTTTTTTCTCCTTTGATTCTATTGGCCCAAAGTGGCTATCAGATCACTTTGCCAAATGTCCCCTGTTAAATTTGGGGGAAATAGTTGCTGGGTCTTATTTGTTTGTTTGTTTTCATTTACTGTTGCTTTTTGTGGTGATTGTTTTGGCACTATAGAAAGACCTATTTTAGGTCTGTTTTTTTTTTTTGACAAAAAAATATTACTGGATATAGAAAGTAGCCCAAATATTATTGACAAGATAAATTCATGAAAGCCATATAATAATAAGGACAAGTTGGTGAGGACCACTTCAATAATGATGAAAGAGTTTTGTATATTATTCGATAATCTCTAGAGTTTCTACATGAGACTCAAAGCTGGCATATTCTCTATCTGTCTTTCTGCTTACCTACCTATTTACTATGCATCCTTCCATATATCTATCTCTCTGTCTACCTATATTGTATCCTTCTATCTCTCTGTCTCTCCCTCTATACACACATACACATAAATACAAAAGAAATGAATGCATTTAGAATATATACATAAAAAATCAGCTTGGTTTGGTTTGATTTGGTTTGGTAGCAATTCGGGAACAAAACCGAATGCTCTATTTTTTTTTTTTTTTTTTTTTTAGTTTTCTTTTTTAAAGGCTAGCTTAATCTCTTGTTTGGAGAAATTTCCCTTTGGTTGAAACATGGCATCATAACCAATGTTATACTCTGCAATTATCTTATTATAAATTCTGTTACAAATTTTCTACAAACTCTTTTTATAAATACTCTAGGCAATCATTTATCCATGTACTTCTAGTACATGAAACTTCAATGAAAGTGACCAATTTGGGCATCCTATCACCACGAGTATACGCAGAAGTGACTTAATGGTTTATTCCTTAACCCAGACAATTAATTTTATTCCTTTAATTTTTACAAAAATATAATTAGTTCTTTCAGAATAGGCACCAAATATTCTGTTTCACCATTGATATCATATCATATAATTATCAACTCATTTATGTGTTTATATAAATCTGAATTTTAAAAGTGCTTATAGACAAATTAAGATTACAAAAGAAATAGTGAAAATACCATCTTAATGGGGGTTATTTGGTAAATTCATATATAAAATTCAGATTATACTTTCTCAATGGACCTGGAGATTTTTGTATTGTTGTGGAAGCTAAGAAGATTCTTTCATTACTATTTTTGTTACACGATGTCATTAAGAATTTGATAAATGATATGGATACTTGCCTTAGAAAAAAATATCACATTGACAATTTCAAGTTGTGGAATTCCTGAAGTCCATTCATGGGCATGCCTGGAGTCCTTGATTCTAATATTATATTAGTTCACACTTATTAAATTCCTACCATACAGCAAGCAATTTTAAAAAGGGTTTGAAAAGTTTGGGCACAAAAACAAATGACATGTTCTTGATGTTAAAGAATACTCTAGTGAGACACACACTTGAGCAAACAATTTTATTTAAAATGATAGATATAGACCGGGCTCGGTGGCTCAGTCTGTAATCCCAGCACTTTGGGAGGCCAAGGCGAGTGGATTGCCTGAGTTCACAGGTTGGAGACCAGCCCACACAACTTGGTGAGACCTCATGTCTACAATAAATAAAAAATTAGCTGGGTGTGGTGGCACCCACCTGTAGTTCCCGCTACTTGGAAGGCTGAGGTGGAAGGATTGCCAGAGCCCAGCAGGTCTATGCTTGAGTGACCATGAGTGTGCCACTGCACTCCAGCCCGAGTCACAGAGTGAGACTCCAACTGAAAAAAAAAAAAAGATATTGATAGAAAAATAGCACAAACTTACACAATATTTAGTGTATGCCAGACAACTTTACAATCCCTTTTGTATATTTACTCATTTAAATCAGGACCTTATTTGTCACTGCTATGACTCCTGTACTGTAAATGAGAAAATTAAGGCACAGAGAGGTAATGAAATTTGCCCAAGATTGCACAAATGCTAAGTGCCGGAACCAGAATTTAAAACCACGTAGTATGTTTAAACAATCAGTGTGCTTAACCATTACATTTGCTCTCTCATAAAAATATAACAGAAGGGTATAGAGCATCAAGGGATAGCCAGAGGAAAGAGCAATTGCTTTTGTTGGTAGTCTAGGAAAAGTCTCAGAAAAGCACATCAAATTTGAGTTAGGCATTGAAGAAGTAAAAGAGAGAGATATATATATAGTACCTAGAATGGGGTGTCCTCTCATTAAATAAAAATATGATTTGCCATGCTTAGTTTAATATGAATAAAGTTCTATATCTTCTGATGAAATAGTAAAACATAATTATAGTTGTGTTATTCAAAAAAAAATCCGTAATAGATGAAACATTTTTTGAACCTAGCAAAGCTGCAATACCCATTTTACTGAGGTTAAACTGTTACTAAAATTATATTTAACTCTTAAGATAGGTCCAAAACAATAAATCATAAATGTTGCATATCTGTGAGGTAAAAGTATTCTGCTACTCACATTTAACTAGATTTGTTATTTTGTTGCTTCTCAAACATTTGGCAAGGGGCATTGCAGAGTAAGTGGATGAAAGCCACTATAAGGGGAGAAAAAAAAATCTAGTGGGTAAAAAATAACATATTTTCTAAAGGGGAATGTATTACTCATTTCCTAGTTTTAAAAAAATGGGTTATAAGGATATTATAGATGGCTTATAGAACGTTGTTACTGGAATGTGTCACTTTCACCCGGAGTCATCCTATTTGCCATCATTAGTAGATACCTATTATTGCCAACTTTTCACCCTACTTCTTTCCCGCTGCTGCCCCACCCTGTCTGACCCTGTAAAGAGACAATCCATCTTTGATTCTTCTTTGGGTTGTAAAAGTAGCTTTTACAACCACTATGGGGAATCCACCCTATGGCCATAGCACTCTTTGAAACAGTTATGCTCCCCCACCAGAGTAATGACTTATCCAGGACAGGTGCAAAACCTTTTCCATTCTATAATCTCAGAACTTAATACTGTTAATAAATCTGTGCCAAGGCTGAGTGTGGTGGCTTATGCCTGTAATTCCAGGACTTTGGAAGACTGAGGTGAGGAGTTCGAGGTTACTGAGGCCAGGAGCTCGAGGTTACTGGGAGCTGTGATGGCGCCACTGCACTCCAACCAGGGTGACAGCTAGACTCTGTCTCAAAAATTTTTTTTAAATAAAACAAGAAATATGTGCCAAAATAATTGATGACAAAAGGGAGAATAAATGAATAGATGAGATCATCACAGCTTCACTTTGAGAAAGAATCACCAGAGAGATCTATATTTGTAAAATAAAGCAATGAATAATCAACAGATTAGATGGGAAAATGTTTTGACTGGATGCATTGATCATAGATATGTACCTTAAAATGTATTCTAAGTCATTTTCTGACTAGACAGGTACTGATATATGGCATCGTTTCAATTCTTAAAACTCAAATGCTTATTTAATTTCAAGGTTAACATTCAGTGAGGTTACATTAAAATACATGTGTGTATTACTAGTAATAATTGTATTACCAGCATCTTTCTAAAATCTGAACTCTCTACCTACTGATTTGTGGAAATGGCATTGGCTTCTTCTCTTTTCAGCTCTCACCCTGCCATTTCTCCCCAGAGCACTATTAAATGTAAATTTCTCAAATTCTTTTCTGTGACTTTTATGGCCTGAAAGTAAGTAATCTGATTGGTGTTGAAAATTCAGAACAACATAGCCCAAGTACCCTGGGAATCACAGTTCTGCCAAGCACTTATGTACTAAGAAAAATATACTGTCTCGCAAATGTGGAATGTTGGAGAGCGACTATAGAGCTCACTAGGTGTTAGAACAACAGTGCAAGAGTATCCAGTGGTGACATACATAAAGACATGGCCTCCCTGGGCACTCCAGTGATTCAGAAATGAAATCTTAGACTGCCCCGTGAAAATTAAAGATGCTGCTGTTTTGCAAAGAATGGATATTGCCTAGGATAAAAGTAAAGAGATCAAACCTACTTATTAACTTTGCCATTACATTTGCTCTCTCATAAAAATATAACAGAAGGATATAGAGCAGCAAAAGTTAAGTGTTACGTAAGTTAAGTGTTCTTACTGAAAATGTCTATCAACACAATGGCTCTAAAAATTCGTTCTGGTAGCCAAGAACAGGGAAACATCAACTGAGAACCCAACTACTCCAAACATTCAATGAATAGAGTTTACTTTTTTGGTATGTGGAAACAGGTGTGCTTTAGAAAAGAGCAAGCCTTCTTTAAAGAAAAAGCAGCAAATGACAATAGACAAGCTCACAGTTTTAAACTTATTATGCACAGAGGAACACAAAGAAACATATTATGTAGTATGACCCAAAGTGCATGTGCATTTTTTTGTCATTTCTGACATCTTCAACTTCCATGTTTCCCATTGGTTGTAATCAGAACTGATGTTTAGAATAATTACTGCTGGCTTCTGTAAGATTCTCAATATTACAGATATATTTCATTATGCAATCATTTAGGATTCTAAAAGTGAAGGGGAAAGTGGATTTAAACATTTTAAAGATAGTTTTAAATTACAAAAAGAAAATGCAAAGAGTTTTTATTTACCATGAGTTCACTGGGAAATCAATTAACTAAAATTCGTCATTACCAGAACATGCTATATAATTTGTGTTACGTTAACTTGGGTTTTACTGATCTTTGATTGTTTATAGCCTGTCAGTGATAATATTTCCTGAATAATGTTTGAGTCTGTCAATTTCCATTGACAGAATTCATTTATTGAGGTCTATCTGTCTAGCTTTGGAAGGGTGATGTAGGGAACAAAGATTCCAAAATCAGAATGTTGGCCATAAACAGGGCTTTCTATACCATGAGCAAAGAACATTTATTTTTATTAATTTCTGACACTTATATAGTAAGACTTAGAGTGCATAGAATAAAATTCAGAAGTTAATGTGTATCATGGAGGTTAACATTAAGCATTAGAAAATCTGATATTAATTAGATTGTTTTTAAAGGGTGTGCCATAGGAAATCTATCATAATGCTATGACAATATTTTAACATTTCTATTTAATTAAGCTTTATATTTTATTTAATGTTTTGATTTCATCCCACTTCCTTCGAGCTATCAGTGTCTCATTTTTATATTTCTTTTTGAGCTTATAAAAAAGACAAACCTGATCTTAGCCTTGAGTGAATATTTACTTCTATAAAACATACTTTTTCTACTTTTCTAAAGCATACCTTTTTTTGCATTTTAGATCACACATATATATGCATAAAAGTCAGATTATCAACCATAATACTGTGCTTTGGATTGTCGGTAATGGTAAATACTTTCCTGTAATCTTTTTAAAATATTTTGTCCTGTAAGTAATAAACAAGAACATTAATTCATGTGCCTGGCATTAAAATGAGACATTGCTCCCTTTTGAGGAAGTACAAATTTTATATTTTATTTACAAATGTCGTATATGGATTGCTTTCCCCAACATCTAATAAGGTTTTTAAAGACAGAAAAGGCAAATGTTTCTTAAAACATTTGGCAAAATTTTAATCCTATAAAGAATAAATATTACTTTTAAAAAATGTATAGCCTGCAGGGCTCAGTGGCTCAGCCTGTAATCCCGCGCCTTTGGGAGGCTGAGGTAAGTGGATTGCCTGACCTGCCTGGGCAGGTGAAACCTCATTTCTACAATAAATCAAAAATTAGCCAGGCATGGTAGCGCGCGCCTTCAATTCTGGCTACTCAGAAGGCTGAGGCAGAAGGATCGCTGGAGCCCAGCAGGTGGAGGCTGCGGTGGCCGGGAGTAGCCACTGCACTCCAGTCTGGGTGACAGAGTGAGACTGCAACTCAAAAAAAAAAAAACAAAACTGTATAGCCAATACTTATCTAATGAAGTTATATACTGTGCAGCAAAATTTTAAAATAAGAAGAAACTTTAGTGATCATTTATTCTAGTTTCTTGTTCCAATTAACATATTTTTTAAAAAACTTCTTTTTAGAAAATTGAAGAACAAAAAATGTTAGCACAGTTTTAGTATCTTTCCTTTGCGTGATTAGAAAAAATTGTTTTATAATACAAAACTATTTCAGAAAAATGGAAAAAAGAAAAAATACAAATGACAGTGCCCAAAGCATATTTAAAAAAATATATTACATGATAGAGTTGTACTTTTATGCCTTTATTTTTATTTACATATTTTACATATTTTTTTATTTTATAAATTGGGATGCTATATATAGTTTTGTTTTTTAATTTTTTCAGTAAATTTAGATTGTGAAAGTTCCAAGTAACTAAATGATTTTTGAAAAATAATACAACGGTTACATGTTTTTATAATAAATGTAACATAACAAAAACAATGTTAAAAAGATTTGTGTTAGAGTTTTGAAGTATTCATTTAAAGGAATAAATTAACAAGGTGTTAGTAGTAAACAAAATATTTTAGAACATATGCCTTTGCATCAGCACTTATCTGTTCATGATTTTAGTACATATCAGTGTTTTAAGACATTTCAGTCTTTTTCGGTGTATTTCTCAAAAGCTAATTCCTTTAATGCAGTTTATAAATAGCCTTTTTAATAAGTAGTTTCTATCTCTCTGGTTTAAGTAATACCCTTTCCCCTTACAACAAACATACCAAAATATTGTCCCCAGTTAAACATTAATAATTAATTTAATCATATACTCTGTCACTTACTGAGTAGATAACTCTAGCTTTAGAAATAGCCTTTGGAGATAACTGCAGAAAGGAAAATAAACAATCATTATGTTTAATGAGATTTATCAGAATGTTGAAGGTCCCCCCCGGTCCCCACTATGGGCTTGGATGTGTGACTGTGGGAGATACATTTCAATTCAGCAAAGCAGGTGATCAAATAGTAGGGCTAATGTGATTAGCACATGTGAAAATAAGGTCACAAAGCGCAATTTCTAAGATCTTTTTGAAATAGTATGCAGGTGATTGGAAGTTCAAAGCTATTCTTGAATCTGGAGATATAAAACAGTTTATTAAACAGATATTAAAGTATTTCTAAAACTCTAAGAAATAAAGATACTTTTCTATAAATCTCTTCTGGTATTAAGGCTAATGTTATGTATCCATGTTACCTCTTGGCATATTGGGGTCAATTCCCAGTTGTCTATCCAAAATAGTAATATACTGGATCAAACCCACTATCCTTCCTATTCTGAATTCTTCCTCTGATAACAGTGGTAGTTTATAAAACAGCTGCAGTCACTCTTAATACCTTAGAGGAAAGGGTATACTCTCAAAACAAAAATCAATGGAAACCTTGAATCACTCAAGGGTATCATTTTAACTAGTTTTTTCAACATCTTTCTATATACCATCCTCTACCAGTTCTGCTAAAAGTAGAAACATTGATTGATGTGTTTTATCTCCTTCTCCCTCCACGTCCATCCTCTAGCAGAGATTCTAGAGAGAGAAGAAATGCCCCAAAGTCAGGTTGCTTGAAGGAAATGGAAAAGTCAAGGATTTGAATTATATCCACAAACTGGATAATCAATCTCTGAGGTATTGAAAGTTGACTGTACTGGAGAAGAGCAGTAGATAAATGTTACAGTTTGTAAGTTGAATGATATCAAATATTGAAGGGAGTGAGTTCATTATTTGGTGGTACATGTGATAAACCTTGGAACCATGAATTTTTTTGAAGTTTCAGAGTTTTGAGCCATGAGGGATTTTTTTTTAATGTCCAAGTTGAGCATCCCCAATGGCTTGTTTTAGAAATTTAAATTTTCAAATATGTCTTGATTAAAAGCAGAGATTACTGATTGTCTCATGTACATGCCTCCTATGTACATGGCTAAACTAAAAATAGGAGTGAGATAACTCAGTCTCTGTACAACCTGATGAGTAAATCCTCCTCCGAGTACACATTTTGACTGTTGGTGCTGATCAGTTCTATAGTTGGAATCATAGGGAAATGGTCCACACTGGTCACCAACAAGGCCATTTTCTAGACACTTTATGTGTATGGTCAACTTCATTGTGGCATAGTTTACACAATTCTCTCTTTAGTTTCCTGAAAAACAATCTTAATTTTCTAATTTTAGCATTCTTTTTTAGTGTCTTGTACAAAGACATATTATCAACTTTAGAGAAAAGTGAACAACCAAAAATTGTTATTAAAATTAATTTGAAAATGAAGGAATCTGAAATACAGATTTGCCCCTTTAGAATAAATATATACACTTCAAAATGTTTAATAGGAAGAAAAGAGAGTGGCTCTACTTTTTTCTTTTGTCTTTTTAATTTTTATTTTAAAGTATACAAACGATCATTTTATAGGCAAATTTTGGGACTCACCTTGCTTCCCACTTCACCTGGTTTGAAATCAGGTACCCTTATTGATGAAGTGTGCCCTTCTTCTCCCTCCCCTGGCAGTTTTCCACTACTGCCAATCCCTTTCTTGTAGTAATACGATAATTGTTCAGGGTCCGCATATGAGTGAGAACATGTGGTACTCAGTTCTTTGTTTCTGTGATAGATCACTGACTATTATAGACTCTAAGTCCATCCAAGTAGCTGCGAAGTTCATAATATTGTCATCTTTATGGCTGAGCAATATTCCATCATGTATATGTACCACCTTTTTTTATCCAGTCCACTTTTGATGGGCAGCACAGTTAGTTCCATGTCTTTGCTATTGTAAATGATGCAGTGATAAACATGCATGTGCAGGTATTTTTTTCACAGAGTGATTTGAGTTCCTCCAGGTATATTCCCAGAAGGGGGATTGCTGGGTCATAAGGAAGGTTGATTTTTAAATCTTTCAGGAATTGCCACACTGTTTTCCACAGAATGGAAACTACTTTACATTCCCACTAACAGCGTAGAAGTGTTCCCTT
The DNA here is from genome assembly GCA_027257055.1 of Cephalopachus bancanus. Classification (NCBI taxonomy): domain Eukaryota; kingdom Metazoa; phylum Chordata; class Mammalia; order Primates; family Tarsiidae; genus Cephalopachus; species Cephalopachus bancanus. The sequence continues at coordinate 8,203,422 of JAPVLO010000031.1, read as the reverse complement.
TATCCTGCATCCTCTCCAACATCTGTTGTTTTTTGCGTTATTGATGATGACCATCCCAACAGAGTTATGTGGTACCTCAGTGTGGTTTTAATTTGCATTTCTTTGGTGATTAGTGAGGTTGAGAACTTTTTCATGTATCTGTTGGCTGCTCAAATGTCTTCTTTTGAGAAGTATCTATTTATACCTTTTGCCCACTTTTTTATTTTTTGTTTTTATTTTAAAGATGTGGGGTACAATTCAGGGTTAGGTATATAAATATTATGCAGGTACCCTTGTTGATGAGGTGTGCCCCTTCCTCCCCTAGAAGTCTCCCTCAACTGCCAATCCCACCCCCTCCACTGACAGTTTCTCACTACTGCCAATCCCTTTCTTATATAGTATTATAATTGTTCAAGGTCCGCTTATGAGTGAGAACATATGGTATTCTGTACTTTGTTTCTGAGATAGATACTAATTATGATAGACTTTAAATCCATCCAAGTTGCTGCAAAGCTCATATGTTTGTCCTTCTTTGTGGCTACATAATATTCCATTGTGCATATGTACCACATTTTTTTATCCAGTCCAGTTGTGATGGGCAGTATGGTTGGTTCCATGTTTTTGCTATTGTGAACAGAGCTGCAACAAACATTCGTGTGCAGGAATCTTTTTGGTAGAATGACTTGAGTTCCTCTGGGTATATTCCCAATAGGGGAATTGCTGGGTCATATGGAAGGTCAATTTCCAGTTCTTTCAAAAATTGCCACACAGTCTTCCAAAGAGGTTGCACTAGTTTGCATTCCCACCAGCATTGTAGAAGCATTCCTTTTCTCCACATCCTCACCAGCATCTGTTGTTGTTTGTTTTATTAATGAAGGCCATTCTTACTGGGGTTAGGGGGTATCTCAATGTGGTTTTGATTTGCATTTCTCTGATGATGAGTGAGGCTGAGCATTTTTTCATGTATCTGTTGGCTGCCCATATGTCTTCTTTTGAGAAGTGTCTATTCATGTCTTTTGTCCACTTTTTAATAGGGCTGCTTGTTTTTCTTCTTTGTGGCACATTTGAGTTCCTTGTAGATCCTAGATGTTAGGCCTTTGTCAGATATACAGATGGTCAATATTTTTTCCCATTCTGTGGGCTGTTTCCCTACCCTCTTGATTTTTTATTTTTATTTTTATTTTTTTTTTGCTTTACAGAAGCTTCTCAGTTTGATGAGATCTCACTTGCATACCTTATTTCTTATGGCATGGGCATTGGGGTTTTGATCAGGAATTGGCTGCCAGTTCCAGTTTCCATAAGGGTGTCTCTTGCGTTTTCTAATGTTCTTATAGTTTGAGGTTTTATGTTTAGGTCTTTGATCCACTGAGACTTGGTTTTTGTGTACATTGATAGGTAGGAGTTTTGTTTTAATCTTCTGCAAGTGGTCCGCCAGTTTTCCCAGCACCATTTACTGGGTAAGTTCTCCTCTCCCCAGTGGTAGTTAGCGGAGACTTTGTTGAACCAATTCTTCTTTGACAAAGGCTCTATTCTTTCAAAGGAAAAGCAAAAGAAGCAAATACAAATAGGTAAATTTTCAAGAGGTTCTTATTTAACATCATTAAACAGACATTTATTGTGCTAGAAACAGGATGCTCATTTGCAGTCCTCAAAATATGCAGCGGAATAAAGTAAGAAGACCAAAAATCCCATTTCCATATGTACATACTTTATGTACAGTGTTACCCTAGGACTTTGCAAAGAAAATTGTGAAGAATGAAGATAAATACATCGAACTGTGATTATAGCCCTCAAGCAGCTCTAATCTAATTAGAGAATTGAACATGCATCTGATAGTATAAACAAAAGAGATTAAGTAAATTAGTGAGTACTAATATATTATAATATATTATATAATGATATATTATATAATATATTAATACACTCTGCTTCTTATTAGTCTCTTAATTTACTCCATTTACAGTACAATGTGGTATAGTAGAAAGTTGCTCTGTGGTTTCCATTCCTGGCTCTGTTACAAACATTTGGGCTGACCACGGACAAACAACTTCATAACAAGAATTATAGCTTTACATACATTGTTTTGTTCAATCCTCACACTGATTCTGTGATTTTGACATCATTCTGGCAATTCAAGTTACCAGAAGTCCGGTTTATTAGAGACAGTCCTACTTTAGCCCTATTGTCCCAGCATACTTATAACTGTGTCTTCTTTCTTATTTTCAAGTGTACCAATTTGTTTGATATATTAAATTGTCTGCTGTTGATGAGAAATTTGATAGTCACAACCTAGCAAGTAGTTGAAGCAGATTTTACCCAAGGTTGTTGTTGACTAAAGCTCATTTACTTCACCATTGTATATGTTCCTTCTGGTTAAAGAGTTCTACTACTTCTTGTGTGTAAATAAACTGAAGCAACTAAAGTAAATGATCTCCAGGATTCCTTCCATCTCTCAACTCTAAGACTCCAACTACAAAGAGACAAATATGTGGGCTCATGATACTGGAATGCAAACTTTGCACCAGGGTTAGCAAACATCTAGGTAAAAATGAAGGAAAGAAGAGGAAAGAGAATGGAAAATTTAGTTCATTAGTTAATTCATAATACAAGTGCATTTCTGAATATGTGAAGAAACCAGCTTCCCCTAGCAATGTGCATGACAGATAATCCTTGACTATTAGTTAAGTGAAGCTATAATCCTTGACTATTAGTTAAGTGACGCTATATCTGTGTGTAAGTGTGGTGTTAAGAACATAAAATAATGTGGCATCTTGGTCCTTAGAGTTTGAAAATACTTAAATATTGTTTAAAGTAGTTTGCATTTATTTAAAATAAGTCTAATTGTTGTATTAAAGCAAGTCTAGTTGCATGTATTTGAAATAAGTCAAGAAAAGTCTTCATTCAGTTATTCCTTTTGCTGAGCATTATGTTGCTTGCAAAGAGTTGTTTGGCTCCGCTATGACTTTAAGGTACACTTCAGATTTATCATCTCCCCAGATGATTATATTTTCCTGGGGAATGTTGATGCGTTCCTGCCAGCTTTGACTTCTCATATTCCCTTCTTTACCCTCATCTTATTGGATGCTTGCCATCAATATTAAATTGTCTTAATCCTGATTTTTCCACCTAGTGCTGCTTTTGCAGTTGGCGCTGATTCTTGTGCCCCTTGAAAGGTACTTGTGTGGCAAAAGATTGAAAAAAAATTGGCAATTGCTGTCAGGGTTAATGTAGAAAAATAAATCTCTTATATTGCCAGTTTGGATTTACTTTTCATTTTTAATGGCCCCAACAGATGTTGGAGGAATCCTCTACTTCCTGCACACTTCCATTTTTACAGCTGGTACTGCTTGACTGGTTCTTGACTTTGGGGAAGCAGTTCCTGGGTATTTACACAGTGATTTACAGACACCCTCTTACCATAGACTATGACCATCCTATTGGGTTTTATTATTTTTTCCCATAATTTTCTCTGAAATTGACTGATGTCACTGTCAAGGCAGCCCCTCAACAAGTTTCTCTATCCCAGTGTTTCTTGAGCAATTGATTATTTCTTTACTGTGCAACATTCCTAAATGTTTAGTATGTTAGACTAAAAATAAAAACATAAAGGGAGGGAGGAGCCAATAAGTGGCGATTTTTAAATGTAGCAAATTAGGCAGTCTGTCTTTTTTGGTATTTTTGTGGTATTTTTTCCTCATTTTTTGTTTTGGAAGTATTCACCACAATTTGCATTTAGGCAGTTCACTTCTCTTGGGACTTTTACTTTCTCTTCCTCCCTCCGTCCATCCTTCCCTGCCTTCTATGATCCCTTCTTTCCTCCCTCCCTCCCATCCTTTTTTCCTTCCTTCCTTCCTTTCTTCTTATCTTCCTTTTCCCCTCCTGTTCTCTTTCTTTTTCTGATAGTAGCCTCAGTGACCCTAGTTTCCAACTACTACTTTCCTAGAGCTACCATAACAAAGTAGCACACAAACAGATGACTTAACAAAACAACTTCTTGTCTTAGTTTTGTAGACTAGAAGTTCGAAATCAAGATGTCTCCAGGACCATGCTCCCTCTGAAACCTGAGGTATCCCTTCCTTGCCTCTTTGGTTTCTGGTGGACAGCTAGCCATCTTTGACATTCCTTGTTGTGCAGCTGTGTCACTCAAATCTCTGCCCTCCTTGTCACATGGCATTCTCCCTGTGTGTCTTCACATTCTCTTCCCTCTGTGTTTGTATTTTCCTTTTTAATAAGTACAACAATCACATTGGATTAGGATTCCTTCAATGATCTCATCTTAACTTGATTATCTGTGTAAAGACCCTAGATTCAAATCAGGTCACATTCTGAGGCACTCAGAGTTAAGATTTCAACATATCTTTTCTTGGGGGACATAATTCAACCCATAACACTAACTAAGAACAGAATTTTTCTCACCCTTGCTTCTAAAAGAAATGTTGACAGCTTTTAGCAATTGGGAGGATCCCGCGAGGCTGAAAGTGCCACTGCCGGCTGCTGTCTTGTTTGTGACTTTTCTGTGCTGTTCACTTGCTCTCTTGGTTTGAGAGTTCCCATAGAAATGGCAGACTCAGATGCAAAACACTCATCAAAAAGCACTCATTTAAGCCACAAATTTGAACAATAAGCTTTACAAGTAGCTCTTTTATGTGCTATATAAAGTTTGTTTGGTAAACATCCTGACTTGAGAAAAGAAAACTAAGCTATCTGTCATTGTGAGAAAGAAAACTATCAAGTACCGGTAACACCAGCAGTGGTTTTATTTTCCTTCCCAAATTGTATTTCTTAGACATATATCAAGGTTGCAGAGGATACCCAAAAGCTTATCAATGTACAACTTCAATGCCTTGTTCCAGTAATCAATAAAATCATCTTAAACATTTTTGAATTATACTAGAGATAGAAAAAAGAAATAACACATTTGAAATAAAGTCATTTCAAGTCAGAACTATTAAAGTATCTGCTTAAGAAGGTTTCAAAGTTGTTGTTGTTTTTATAATTGTCATTGTAGCCTCTATTAACTTTTTCATTTTCTTCTGAAAAATTGAGGAAAATGAAACATTTTACATAAGCAGATTTCTTGGCTTGTGTCAATAACAGTAACATGGCAATACTTTAACTTCAATGTATCCTTAATAAAAATTAGAAGCATCTATCAATAAATATTCTTGGGTTATTAATAAAATTATAGTATTTTAATGTCAAAAAAAGAATCATTTTTGCAAATCCTCAGTTGTCAATAATGCTTGCTATAAATCTCTGGCTAATCCAAATTGTTTCTCTTGGAAACACTTTCTTAAAAGTAATTATGCCAAATATGGAAAGTATACAAAATAATTTGTGCCATAAAATTTGTATTAAGCCAGAGCCTTGTGATTCTCAAGCAACTCTTCAGTGTGTTGATTTGCTCTTTTTTTAATAAAAAAAGTTGATTCAAAAAACTATAAAGAAAAACATAGGTAAGCCAGTTGTTCAGAGAAAACCAGTAATTATGTGCCTCAATTATTTTACCTCTTAATTCATTTGCTTTGACATCACACAGACCTAGTCTTACATACAGTAGCTGGTATTAGACCACAAGGGTGTTATGAAGTGAATTACTAAACAAGTTAAATTGGGCAGATCTGATAAAATCAGAATTCAAGGGGCAGGACTTACCAGATGGGGTCTTGGAGTGAATGATGAAATCTTTACAGCAGCATTAAAGAAAGGGACAGGTATTGGAGAGAAAACTAAAATTGACAATCACCTGCATACTCTTCTGGGGACACCCTGGAAAGTCCTTGCCATCCTCCTCAGACAAGAGAAAAGTCATCATTAGTCTTCCTGGGGTAATTCAACCTTGCAGACAGATAACTATTCCTTCACTTGGAAATAGTTTGACTGTATGTAAGTGAAAAACACCCTTAAGAATTTTATTTTAACATTTTATTTTAAAATTTCAGGACATTTAAACACACGCCTGTTGATTTTTTTTTTTTTTCTTTTCGTTGATTTTTCATGGAGTTGATGGAGATAAAAAGATCAGCCTGGCAGCTTGCTGGCATGGAACTGGAGTGTTTAGGGTTTGTTTTGCCTTTTTGCAAGATTGGTCCACAAGAACTTTAAAAGGAGAAAAAGACGATGCAAATTAAATACGTTAGAAACGTATGTCCCATCTGTTTTTATTTCATTTTTAGAATAAGGTTTTCATACCTTCTTTTATTTTTATATTCTATGATACCACACTATAATGTTGGCCACCTCAGAGACAAACTAAATTAGCTATCCTGACCATATGGAAAGGAAAAGCTTTACCAGCTAAAGAAACAAATTTAACTCAGGCAAAAAGGCCTATGTGTTTTAGAGTTGTTTTTTTTTTTTTTTTAATGTTGCTAAGTACATAGTAGGGGAATGTAACCCACCTGCATAAGTAAAATTTGAAAAGAGATTTGGATATTCAAAATAGCTGTCTCTTTTCTTGGCGTCATTCAGGAATCACCCATATTTGAAGTGTCCTTCTGTTGTATGCTGTCATCTGGATGTATTTGTAAGTAAACTCACAATCAGAGACATGAAGGCCCCTCGAAAGACCATCCATTCCCTCTTTTGCCTCTGTGAAGAATTACTTCTAACCTGTCTAGATATATACCTCACCCCATTATGAAAAATTAAAAAAGCTTCAGCACACTTCAGAGAAGAAAACTTTTCCCCTTAAAATCTTTTCTTTGGAAAATTGAATAAGATATGACTTTATAAGGGGAAAAAAAGATTTTATTTCATTCTACAAATGCCAATAGTGTCAAGTACTTGATGAAACCCCTAGGCTACCATTTTATTTTACCTGGAGAAAAGTTTCTCATAAATTTGTCATGTAAAATTGATGACTACTTCAGAAATCTACCAATCTTGGGTTTTCCTATAATCCACAGTCAGGGAATAGAGCTCACAGAAGTCAAGCATATGTTTTCTAGCCACACAAAGAGTAAAGGAGTGTCTACTTGATCTAGGACAACTTTGGATTGGCATGTGTAGTAGTTATTTACAATGATTGAGAACTTTGGATTTTATGCACAACTTACAAAGACAAGATAAATAGTGGGCAGAGAAGCTTCAATGAAAAGAAAGTCAACCAATGTGTTTTCTGTCACCTAACTGTAACTCTTAGCTCAGGGCCACTCAACTTTTAGAGGATTGAAGTTAAAATTCACTTTATTTCATCAAAATAATAGCTAAACCTATAAGTGAAGGCATATGTTTTGAGAATTTTTCTATAGACATTGGAAAAGCTTTTTTCTGGACACTTCTACTAGCAGGCATTTCACCAAAGTTCATACCAATTACTAAAATTACCTGAATGTATTCAAGATGTGTCTCAATATTTTTTCTGTACTCAAGGATGTGGAATTACAGTAATAATTCCATTTCCCAACTCAAAAGACACTCGCCATAACCATCATCTAACTTGTGAGATAACTTTCCAACTTCAGACATAAAACTAGTACAATAGCTTGAAAGTACCCTATCATTCTCTTAAACTAAAACCATTGATTTGAACTAGACAAAATGAACTTATCAAGCAAAAGTAATTTGGATTTGGAAAATGTGAATGTCTTAGGTAAATATTGATTTAGCTTTTTTAGGTTTTTAAATTCATATTTGTATTAATATTAAGATAACCAGAATAGTCAGAACTATAAGACCAGTGAAAAGACCATCCCAACCTCTAGCAGTCATGTTTGACAGTGGAATATAGTGCTAATGATCTGAACTACATAAATAAATATTTCCTCTCTATTGTTTCTTGGGACATCTTAATGTTCATATTCAACTCTCATAGTCCAGTTTATGGCCAAATATAAAAAAATGAATGGTTTCCTTAAAACATACATGATGTAATTCACATTATCAATGAAGGGAGGAAATGCAGATGAATTCCACTTGAGGTATATTAAAGCCTGAAACCACTCAACCACCAACACAGGCTTGATATATCGTCTGTGTATTGTCAGGTGGAATATTATCAAGTAGACAAAAAATGACCATGGGTTTTTCCAAGGGGAAAAAAAACTGCTGAAACTCTAAATAGATATGACTGAATATTCTGTTTTCACTCTGAGCTGGTAAAATGAGCCATATATCAAAAAAGACGTGTTTTTTTTTCTTTAAATTAGAACTTGTCTTGTAGTTCAGAAATACAATTTTTGCAAAAGCCAGTGAAATAAAAAAAAGGAGATAGCATAGCTTGTCTTGGATTAAAAGGAGAAGAAAAGTCAATGCCTACTTAAGACTCGTTTGAGAAGAGAAAAATGTAAATAAAAATACTAGGGTCTCCAGGTAAAATAAAACTCAAAAAATATTTGAAAGAAATAGACTGAGGTTATCTTTATAATATTTTTTCATGCACACAATAAAAATTCACAGTATATCCCCCCACACACAATGCTGAAACATTTACCTGTGTTGGTATTCATCTGTGCTCAAAATGTCCAGGTTAGCTTATAACATTGTACAAAGGGTGTCTGTTTTAGAGTTCACACATACATACACACATAACAAAGAGCACATGCATAACAAAGCACAAGCATCCATAAAAGCCATACTACTTTGCCATTATTTTTTTAATCACAAATAGTTATAAAATACTAATTCTTAGGGGAAAAGATGAAAAAGAATTAACATAGGAATTGTGCATTTTTGTAATAGTGAAAGTTCACTGATTCACCTAAAAGGTTTTAGGAACATTGATGAATGTTGAATGAAAGTAACTTTTAGCTAATACCCACTAATAGGTGGCAACAATTTTGAACAATTAAGCAGAATGTGAGAGTCCAACTCAGGAACCTTCCTCACATTTGTCATTAGATCTTATCTTTTATATATGAATTCTTAAAAATAATGAAGATTAGACGGTGATAATACTGATAACATAAATACCAATTACTGAGCACCCAGTATGGGCTAGGCCTTGTTCTATGCCCTTTACATTTATTAACCAAGAAAATTCATAAAATAAGTTGACATTTTATTATTATTTACATTTTACAGATGAAGAAGCTGACACACAGAGCAGGCGAAGAACTTGCTTTAGCACAGCTAGCCAGTACACTATTAATTACTAAATATGAACCAGGAACTGTTCTGGGCCATAGGGATTAAAAAGAAGGATAGAATGTAATGCTACATCTTTTCAAAATAGAAAAAACACAAACTACTGATCCTTATTGTAAAAGTAGGGAAAAAACATTGAATTCTTAACTGCTGCTACTCCAAACCCTTGCCTTTACCCTTACTCTGGGGTGCAAGCGCGCATACACACACACACACACACACACACACACACACACACACACACACACGCACACACAATAGCAAATAGTCAGAAGATCTCTTAAATAGTCTAATTAAACCCCTCAAAGATGGGCTAATACTTTCCCTTTTCTTTCTAAAATGTATTAACTAATGTCAACACTATACTGAACACTGCTAATAGTCCACTTTTTGGAATGCCTGTACTATTGTGCACCTGACAGTTGAGTGGGGTACTTACATAAAAATTTTTATTTGTTAACAAGATTGTCCACATCATTTTTATGTATATAAATACATAATTTTATTCACTATTACATGAACTTATGAAACAAAAGTGTTCAAAAAAGGAAGCTGTTTGTATGAAAGGCAAAGGTAAATACTTTGGAAAGCTTGAGAAATAAGTTGCTAAATTATTCCAAATTAGACGTGGGCAAGTTAGCTGTAAAGTGTTAAAAAATAAATCTTAAAAATCCAGAAGGATTCTGTGCTTAGTTTTCTTTGTATATGTCATTGAATTTGCACTCTAAAGAAACTAAAAATAGAAATTATATGATACATTACAGATGGATTTATGGGAGAGGAATTGCACAAACCCCCAAACTTTGGCTTTCGTATGATGAAAGGCTTTGTCCCTGCACAAACATATTGGAAAATAACTTTGCAGATGTATTTATTTTAAATTTAATTAATAGGATTGGGTAGGTATAATGTATGTCTAATTCTATAATGATTTCTCTCAAGGTTTAAAAAGTTCTCATTAAGTATTGGTCCTGTTTCAGTTAAGAGCATTTCTACAATGATTAGATTTTACTTATTTACTTATTCCACTAATTTATAATTTTAATTACATGTTCAGTGTACAGTAAAAACAATCAGAAATTTTACAAAGGCTAGTGCCATTTTGGAAAAGTTTTTAAAGGGTTAATTCAATCATGTTATAATGAAGTGTAAACAGCTATATTAATGCTTTCAAATCTCTAGATCATTTTATAACATGCTAAATGAAGAATTTAACTTTTTTATATGGTAAACTAATGGTTTAGAGGTCTTCAAACTAGTTCAACCTTTAAAGGTATCTAGGTTGACTGAAATTGTACCACATATAATTTCGGTTTTTAAAAGGAATATCTCTATACTTATATTTTTCTTTTTTTTAGTAAGACATTATTCTTTTTACAGATTATATTCAGTACATGTTTTTTGAAACACAAAAATGGCATCCGTCTGTATCTGGTGCATTTACTAATAAGCCCTGGTCTGTACCAGATGGGCAGGTGAAAATGTGATTATGAGGTGTGTGGTGATGTCTCCATCTCTGTAATACATGCCTCTTCAGGTTACTTGTGCGTCTGGTATGCTCATGAATTCACTTTATGGTTATTCCTAGAGATACTCAAAGAGGCAATCTTACACCACAAAAGGTCTGTAGAGAGAAAAGTTCTCTCCTTTAACACAATCACAATAAATATCTCTGCCTGTTTCATAACAATCAAATAAATAGAAACATGTCAGCTTTTTTTTTTCTGGCAGCTTTAGAAGTTTGATGCAGAAATATTGGTTTGCACATCCAGAACAAGACTAAAGTGAATTTGCTCTTTAGTAGGTAACTGCAGATTGAGGCTTAAGCTATACCTTGCTGCATCATTCTTCTGGGAAATCCACATGAAGCAGACAAAGCCAAACCACATCCAGGTGGTTGAATTCCCCACATATTCATTTGGGCTGAAACCTTCAAATGTCGGGTGCCTAGAGAGCTCATTTATGAAAGGGTTATCTCTGCCAACCAGTCAGTAGTTGACTTTTTTTTTCACCAGAAGTTGTGAAATATTATTTATGTATGTAGAAGACAGGAGCTTCCTGCCGTTGTTGTTTACTTGTGGGTTTGGGCAAGTTTCCTCTTTTCCAGAAAGCAAGTTTTCCATAAAAGCAACTTTGCAACAGCCCCATTCTTTTTGTTTGATACCCCAGGCAAAAAAGCTTTTCATGGCATTGAAATAATTTTCATTTAAAAACAAGGGGCTCAGATGAACCAATTCTTTATTGAAAATACAAAAAAAAAAGAGTCAGTAAGGTATCCTTGGTTAACTTTTTAGTTATTTAAAAGTAGCTTGTTGAAGATTGAATATTTCTATGTTTCAGTAGAGCCTTTAAATATAAAAGAGATATGAGACTATATCTGACACCATCAGGCATATTATATTAAAATTTATGAACAACTTCATCAAAAACCACTTTCCCTCTCCTGCATAGAGACAGATTTGTTCTGACATAAACGTTACATGGCTGGTTGCAGCCTCAGATTAATGCGAAGACCCTGGCGATTCCTTTTAGACGTTATTTTATGAAATAATACCTGTCAGCTGCTGCCTGATCCTAGAAAAGGGGGCAGGTTTTCCAGGTCATCTTGCCATCTGTCAGCTAAAGCTCATCTGTCCCTCCACATTACCACCTGATCTGTGCTAACAGGCCTCACGGGGAGGCCTGCTTCATTGGCCCAGTGGGAACCGGGGAAAGAGACTGTGAGAGGACATCACCTGTGATGCTGAGATTTAATTATCGCTGAAGTGATGAAGATGTGCACACAGATTGAAATGCTTTTGAATAAATTCATGGAGCAGGGTATGCTCTGGCCCACTCTCTGCTTCCTCACCCCCCTTCATTTTCTCCCTCTTTAGCCCCAACTCTCAGCCAAGTGTGCTTGTTAGTTCCAACAAAAGCTTGCAGATCCCCCCATAGACATTTGCAAGTACACCCTCAGAAAGCACATGCACACACACGTGAGCAAACATCATAGATATGTCTGCTAAAGTATCCACTCAAAGTGAAGGAACAATTCGTGTACTTGGGAGAAAATTTCCCTCCACCTTTTACAGCAACCCTGATTATTTTCTGCCAAAGTTCCCTGTTATCAAATTTTAAAGCCATATTGATTGTTTTTGACTTGAAAATCAGATTTCATTGTGGGGTCAGCCTTTTACCTAGGGTTTTACTCAGTCTGGGGTAACACCAGTGCAGAGTTACCTGGGGTCTCCCGTGGAGCGTTAATGTGAGAGTTCACAGTGGAGCTGGAAGTGTAGTCGAATATAAAAGGTAGGAAAGGGCATAGAAAAGCCCTGGAACCCTTGTGACTGTGAGCTCCCTCAGGGTCTCGAATCAATACCCTGCAAAAAAGTTAGTACAGGTCCAGGCCTTTTTGCCTTCAAAGCTGCTTAGGCAGTATGTGGCATTAATTCCCTCCTGTATAAAAATGTAGTTGATAATCACCTGGCTGAGGAAAGGATTTAAGGATAGAGCAGCAGATTACAGAATAAAACCTCATTTCTTGGGATAAATCAGGATAATTAACTGCAGTGAAGTAGCTACCCTTGTTGATTCATGCCCATGTGATACCTTTGTTAGATGCAACCACAGAGAAACATTTATGCCATTATATGATCTGATTTCTACCATTGTTCTAAAGCACGCTATGCTGTACAATACACGTTTTTATATTCTTGGTTTTGGGGAGCCAGCCTTCAGTCTGGAGGCCAGTTATTAAGCAAGCACTTAACTCAATTGACTCCTAATTATAAAGTTACAAAGGAAAATGATACACTACAGCAAGTCCCCTTTCCTGCCACCTTGTGAGCACAATTGCATGGCCCCGAATCACTCTTGACGATGGGGCTGTCAGAGGTTACAGAATTTCCTTTCCCACCATCACTTTCAGAGCAGGATACCCCTTTCCCTGAGAAGGAAGATTTGGAACAGGCAAAGGAGAAGACCCAAGGGTTTTTCCAGCACAACAGTAAACTGAAATTGTATATTTCCTTTTTTCTTTTTAAGGGAAATCATGAGCAAACATTGCCTTAATTCACATTTCAGAAATAATTACTACAGATTCAAGACATTTATCATGTTGTCATTGGAACCTGGGAAAGGTTATTCTTGTGGTACTTCAGGTCACAAACAAGAACGTATTATTAGAAACTAACGTACAGGCTATCCAAGAGATTCCTGGGGGGGAAATAGAGGTCCATTGGCTTTAGAAAAAAAGGTGACAGGAATGAATTAGGTAACAGGGGCCCATAGAAACTTATCATGTTCTGAGTGGTCAGTTTCCAAAGTAACTCCAATCCATTATGTGATGTAGCTCTTGTGAGAATGTACAGGAAAAGTACTTACAGTCCCTATTATACTTTTCCAAATACTACTTTTATTCTCTGAGGTGACATGAATTTTATTGACACTGTCATTTTCCAATAATTTCAAAGAAACTTTAAATATAACTATGTATATAATATAAATATAGAAAAATTTTTTAAAAGAAATGTTACTATTCTGCCAAGTCTTTTGTCATTCAAATTGCATCATCGATTTTTATTTTCAAATATATATATTTAAATTATCTCTTCTGGAAGAATTATTATATATTGTATATTTTGTCAACAAATTTATTGTTGTAGTAGATGTAAAGCACTATACATACTATTATGTTAAATCCTGCCTATATTATGAGAGCATGTATTTAGAAATGATATTTAAGTAATGTATCTCCACACTATATACCCTTAGCTCACAGTAACACTTACACATATATTCTATTCATAGAAGACAAATGAGATTTATTTTGGATAGCTTTGGATGAATGTGGATATTTCAGCAGCTTGAGGTAATGCTACAAAATCAGCCAGTGAAGTAGAGATGGATGAGATATTAAAGAAACATACATAGAAAACTAATGAATGTGCTGAGAGTTTTTTGTTGATTTGAGTTTTGGAGAAGTACAGAAAAAATTCTGTATAGCACATGTCTCCTTTATATAATTTTGACCTCTGGGTGACTGGTCTAGTTTTCAACAAAAGTCATTCTCTTTGCAGAATTGTTCAGTAATCAGTGAGAAAATGGTTGGTTTTTGTTTTTTTGTTTTTTGTTTTTTGTTTTTTTCTCTCAAACTCATGCGTGTCTCAGGACAGAAATATGGATAGATAAATGTTCTTAAAAGCTCATGGGCAGACTTAAAAATATAGAGAATATGTTAAATGTGTGTATAGAAGAAGAGAAGAAGGAGGAAGAAGAAGGGGAGGAGGAGGAGGAAGAGGAAGCTATTTTCTAAAAACATCTTAGCTCTTCCTCTTCTTTTATAAAATAAATTACTTTATTCCAAAGAGAGTATTCAAAATGTGTTTCATTCTAAATGTTTCTAGCCCTATTTTCAGTTTTGGATTTGTAAAATATAATAAAAGGAAAAGTTAGCCCTAGACAACCTCAAAGATACATACAGCCAAAGCTAGCCTCCTCTCTCCTTTGTCTAGATTATAAGATTTAGATTATTATAAATTTTATAATCCTGGGACTGGCATTTTCAATATTGCATTTTATGCATTAAGAGTTATGACATACATCACCAATAGTGATTTATTCACTAGATAAGCATAATTATTAATATTACTAAGAAGAATGCAATCTATCCATAATTTAGCTTTTGAAAAAACTCTCCAGATAATTTATAAGAAATCTTATGTTATCAATTAATTGGTACTTAAGAAATACAAAGTGAAATTTGGAGGAAGGCCATTAAGGGAGGTGTCTTTCACAGGACTATCTTCCCAGTTGGAATGTAATTGAAACAGAAAGAAACACTTCAATGTGCTATTACTGTGAAGTCAGTCTGGCTGTAGGAAGAACAATCCACTGAATATGGTCACTCTGCATGCATTACTTCTCAGTAATTTTGTCAGCATTGACATTCTTAAAAGCCAAATGGTGGAACACAACTCATCATGTCCAATCTGTTTGTATGGTTTAGGAAGACAACAAAAATTCACAAGTGTTTTTCTCAAACTCCAACCTTTTCTAATACAAGGCTATTAATTGTTGATGCACACACACTAAATAAGCACACGATACATACAATGACAACTTAATTAGAGCTTTGCAGATGGACTTCTTTGCTCATCCAATGCACAAACACTTAACTTCCCTACAACTTTTAGCTACAACCTCATTACCATTCTGCATAAACTAATAGACTCAGAGTGAAAGCCACTATAAATATGCTAGTTTGTGAAGCATAGGGTGATGTCCAAGGTAACTTGAAAGCTAATGAAAACCAAGACAAGAACACAAGTGACCTTCTTCCTGGTTGAAACATTTTAAATTATAAAAAAGAATGTAAAACAAAGATCCTACACTGCAATTGTGGTCATATGAAAAAGTAATGAGACCATGGCCAGAGCAATTGTTCACAGTGCAAGCATGGTTCTCAAAGGACCCCAACTCTATGTTATAGATGTTTCATGGCTTCTGTGAGTACCAACTGGGATAGCACTTTTAATAGTGATAACGATAAAGAGAATATCTCTCAATGTCACATATTCCAAATGGTAACTTTAATGACTATTACTGTCTTCTACCTACTGAAGACAACAGTAATGAAAATGTAAAAAGAGTTTCCCAGGTAATGGAAGCCTTTATTTCAGGAGCAGGTATCTTTTTCATTCCAATTGAGGATATACAATGAAGTACAAAGAATCATCCAATACATATCAGTATGAGTTTTTATTTCACATTTTCAATGCTTATTATACTTAGAGCTAAGAAAACTAGAGAAGTCCCATGTCATGTGGTAAAATGTGTTTTCAGAGAGCAATGAGACAGCTTATTGACCAGCAGATTTCCTTACTACATATAGTGACAAGTAGAAGATAAAAGATTCCAGGTCTCCAGCCTATATCATATCTCCAAGATAAAATTTCTGAAGGTAGCCAAAAATCACTATTAAAGAGAGTAGAAGGAAGACGGCAGAGAGGGATTGAGAGCAAGAAGAGTCTATGTTTTGCCTGAAAGGTACTGTCTTTCTGAATCACCTAACACTATGTTTAGCAACAAAACCACACAAATAATAAAAACTCAAACCACATAGAATATTTAATGTGAAGAACTTGATAATTTTTAAAATGCATAGTTCTGTTTTTACATTAAAGGGAATTAAAATCTACAGATGAATCTAGTCTTTATTATACATGAATATAAAAAAGGAATTAAGTCAGACTTCAAGAGTGAAAGGCATTTTAGCTTGACTTTGAAGAATTAAATAGCTATTTAACAAGCAAGGAAGCAAAAGAGATTTCAACAGAGAATAATAGATCTCTCAGTCAAAAGATATTTTTGAGCCCCTCTTATATTCCTAACACTAACTTAGAACTAAGAATTCACTGGTGAACAGAGCAGAATCCCTGTCTTCATGGTGTTTGTGGTCTAAATCAAAAGAAGGATGCTAAGCAAACAATGAAATATTCACACATTTCCAGAGAACTGTTCAAGAAAAGTACAATGTACAATGGGAGCACACCAGTAGTTACAAACAGAAGACTATATAAAATACAAAGATGCATAATTAGTGTTGAAGACTATCTTTAGCAGTATCTAGTCTGAAGGGTCAAAAAAAGGCTCGCCTAAGAAAATTGTCTTTAAACTACGAACAAGGGAACAAGTGGGCAAACATGGGTGTGAGAGAGTCTGAAAGGATTACAGATAGAAAGAGCATCTCATTTAAAAGTCCTATGGCAGGAAAAAGCATGGCATGATTGAGAAATCAGAAGTCTGGATAGAATGGAATGAGGAAGACAGAGTGTGCTAAGGTATGAGACCAGTGAAGTAGGCCGAAAATAGGTAATGGTGATCCCTGTCATCTATGCAAAACATGTTTCACTTTTATCTAAGAGCAGTCAGATGCCATTCATGGTTTTAACTAGCAGAGACAAGGTGAGTTAGTCTTATCATGCAAGGTATTTGGTGGGCTATATTGGCAGATGAGGACAGTGCTAGTCAAAATCAGAACCAGAACTCAAAAACTCCAGGAAACATGAATATTTCATTTTTATTGTATTAATTGATATTGTGGAGCTATTGATTTTAATCAGTACACCTTAGACACTGTCAGCTTCTGAGAAAATTTATTTCTTAAAATTTCATCATAAATCAAAGATGTTTCACTGATGTTCTCATCAAAAATGAGGTGAAATGATGCTTCACGTTTAGGTTCTGTGTTGAATCTATTTTACTCAGCTGTTTAATGCCAAAATAAAGGACCTAAACATTTATATTATCACTGCTTCTTGCTTCCAGTAAACTCTTCCATTTTTAACAGACCAAAGACATTATCAAAAATATCATTAGAGTTTCATGAACCAAACCATAAAATATTCTTTGGACTATGGCTACAATTTCAATAACATACCAAGCAGTGTAAACCTGCTTGAATCAGGAACACAGCAATGAGTCCCCCACTCAGGTGGTCCTCAGCGACTAGAGTAGCATATAATTGAATGACCCTATTATGGACCAAGTAAAGATTCTGATTCAATAAAAAAGGAGACTGTTGTTTTTTAATGTAACTTCTTATAAAGATTCTAAGGAAAATGGGATTTCAGACTTTTTTTTCTTATCAAAACTGGCATCTCCAGCTTCCTGAATGGTTGCATAAGCTTCCTACTACGGTTAACTATCCAAGAATAAAACCATCCTCTGAAATATTTGTTGCTCTGCTAGATATGCATCAAGGCCCAAATGATTACAGCATATTCATTCAAGAGAATGAAGCATCTCAACACCCAATATCCCAGGAGCACACTGAGCTACATTAACAATTATCTCAGGATTTTTGACATTTAACAATAAAGAAAATGGAGAGGTAGTGAGACAATGACTTATTGAAAGTTAGAGACAGAGAAAAGGGAGAACTCCTGAAATATCCTTGACATTTCTTTGAAAATGGGGTTTTGTCCTCCACATTACTTTCTAGTTCCCTAGTACTGCAAAGAGTAAACGATCAAGAGATTCCTCTTCGCCAACTCAAGTGCAACCTATATACAGAGGGAAGTAGATACAGACGCTTGTCAAGAGAATGCTGCTGGGGTCAGATGGCATACATTCTTAAATATAGTTTGAATGAGTATTTCATCTTGGCAAATGAAGTAGTTGTGAAGATCACTGATTTATGTGGATAATGATAATAAATAAGAATGATGATGAAGACAAGTATGGACGATAACAATAAATATGGTAAATAAATACATATTTTCAACCTTAATTTCATGTGATGAATAATGTGGATAGTAAGTAGGTTTGTGGTTATTTGTCTTGGGTGGAATATAATTTTTTAATTACTTATTAAGATTTCTAGATCCCACACCTTCTAAATGAACAAAAGACAAAGTTGATGTACTAAAAACACTGCTATGAAGATAACGAATATGGTAAAGATGTAGGGATCTTATAGCTATGTGTGCTGATAATTGACAAAAAATGAAGAAGAAATTAAATATAACCCTAGAACTTCTTACTTGCTGTCATTTTATTTTTTCCTAATTATTTTCATTAATAGCAAGTTATAACAAAATTATGAGTGCAATAAAACCTGACACATTAAGCAAAATCTGGCTCTACAGCGCATGATACCTGGCATGGGGCTGAATATCTCCATTGTCATAAATTTGTACTGGTTTGAAATTTCTCTGGCACGTACATCTGTCTCAAAATGAGCTACATCTTAGTTTGGAATATTTGGAGTATTCCTTTGCAATTATTTGAAATTTATACAGATTCATATCTTCAATAAATTGATTCTAAAAATTCTCAAAAAAGAAAAGCAATACATTATTTTTCTGGGTAACTGGATGAAATCTGTAATCTGAATGTAGACTATTAATATATTAACTCCTTCCTGCCTTGAGATGTCTTTCTGCCTTAAGCAGTGATCTCTTAGATAATCTGCCTTTTAAAAGTTTCACAACTATAAATATGAGTCATCTTTATTTCATCCTCCCACATTGCAAACATAAGAGCAAGAATCAGATTTCACACTCCTCAGCCTGAGCAGTTACACTCCAAGGTGGACTCAAGAGATGCCAGTTAAGGCCATTCTGATTTATGATTTATGCAAAGTTAATGTACTACCTCAGTTATGGGTTAAATGTCATTTACCAAAAACTCTAAAAGAATTAAACTTCCCTGGAATTTTCTTGCCTCTGCCATTGCTTAAACCAGGCAGCCTAGCTGGGGTTTGGGAAGCTTTCATTTCTGAGCGTTTGTAGTTGCTAACCCTGCTCGTCGTAAATGCATCCAACCTGTATTTCCATCTGCAGCGTTGTTGATTTCCTCCAGAAAACACTGAGGCACACTCAGTTCATAGGCACAGATGACTGGGTTAAGAGCTTCCTCCAAGCATAATGCTGTATATGATTGAATGTAAACGACCAACTCTGATCATCACCCACACAGTGGAATGGAAATAAGAGTTGCTGAATGATCCTGAATTTTCTGGTTCATAAACAAATAGAAAATAACAAACCTAATATATTGAGTTTTATGTGCAGTTTGGCCATGAAACAAACTTTTTTCCTCTTGCAATGTTTAATGAGAAGCATCTCTCTCATTGCACTCACATTTTAGATTTAAATTTCCCTATCTCAGATAATCAATTGCTTATAATAAATGGAAAAATTCTTAATTTTTTGAAATGGTTTCTGGCATCTAATTACACAGGATTTTTGACCTGGCTAGACAGATAATGTTAACACAGCTTCAATACAAAACAAGCCTGAACATGTGTGTGCTTGACTTTTATTAAACTCCTACTGAAGAAACAGATTAATTGGAGGCTGATTCACTGGTGAACAGGCGTTAAAGACAGAAGGACCTTCTCACATTTTGTTCTGTTATCCAGGCTTATGCCATCTCAGGTTGGCAAGGAGATCCCAACTGTAGTGTTTTGAAATATAACTGAAAGAAATTGTAGAATAACAGGTGCAAAAAAAAATGCAAGCCACTTATAAAATGTTGCTCTGATTCCTTTCTTTTGCTCTTGCCAAATGGCCACCTGACATTTTATGGACTCAGGTACTGCCCAGATAGCATTTCACATAAGAATATTATGTGGAGGCTGACTATGGAGGCTTGCAGCTGTTGTAATTATTCCTTATACCATTATTACATTTTTCTTCCCCTTAGACATTGTTTTTAGAAGAAGAAGGGTACAAGCTGTGAGCAAACCATTTCAGATAGACTCAAAGTACAGAGACAAAAGCAAATGCCCTTCCTGGAGGTTTTGCTTCTATCTATAAAAACTAGAATTGTATCCCCTGATTTTTCCTTTGCTGTTTAATGATTTGTATTCTGAAAGATAAGCAAGGTAAAATACTAATAATAACAATTATAGTAATAATAATAAAGGAGCTAGTATCTAAGTTGCTGATGAGTGGGAGAAGGGCCCCATGATGTATTTGTGGGGAACATTGTGGTTTACAGGGTTTTCCCATGTATCATCTCAATCAAAAGATCTGTGAAATAGGTGCCATCAGATTTTTACAGCTGGGAAAACAGCCTCTTAAAAAAGTTAAGAGACTTCCTAGAGTAGCTCCCAGAGTAAGTTAGGCACACAGAACTCCAGCCCAGACCATCTGACTCCAGGTCTGCCTGGGACTTTTCTAGGAATGTACTCTCTGGAAAGCCCCTCAAGCCTTCTGGGTCTAAATCTTTTCCTTTATCAAATAAGGATGTTGGTGGAAAGACGATCTTTAAGTCTCCTTCCAGCTTCAAAATGTGATTTTGACATGTGATTATAAACCACTAGAATTATAGAAATAAGCCAATGGCTCAGTCAGCAAATATCTGTTGCAACTTGACTGCAAGCAAGGGCGGTCTGTTCAGGCCCTCAAGGTACTGTTGGCTGGCACACACGTGGATTGAGTTCATATCAGTAGGTGGTTCTGTGAGCTGGTTTCTTTTTGTCAGAACTCCATTAATATCATCATTTTCTTATGTGTAAATACTTCTATGCAAGTCATTGATATAACTAATGAGATGAGTGTCTGTGCTTAAGGATTTCAATACATTTTTTAAAGTCCTATTAGAAATTAAATATTACAGTAGAAATTTGGGTGAGTTAACATGTTTCATCATATTTCAAGGAGTTGAGTCAGCACAAAGAAAGATTACAATCCAATTGGTTGACAGTAAAGCATGGAATATTTAGGGGTGGCTGTCCAGGAGTTTGTACCTCAAATTATTTTATTTGTAAATCGGGTAAAATCCATTTACTTTATTTAAAGAGGCAAAAGGAATAATCAGTCATCTACTTGTTTGTTTATCTAGACCCTGTATCTTTCCACTAAAGTTTTAAGCAAGTCCAGAACATTACTTTTTTAAGTTGTAATGAAGTGTCCTGAGATCTTCTGGTAAATTATTAGCTATCACGTAAAAATATTCAAGTCCCATGTAAGTCATCCTATCAATTCATGTCAAAGTAAGATACATGTGCATGTAATTAACATGAACCCACAATAGGTATGAAAATAGTTAAATATTAAGTAAGGCCCTTATTTTCAGTAAATTCCTTTAAAAATATGGTTAACTATACTTCCTGTCTACCTTTAATGTATAGACTTGGTGTTTAATTCTTCTTATTTGGATTTTATACTGGATAACATGTAGTTAACATGAAATATAGTAGAGAAAATTGCAAGGTATTATTTAGTCTCAGTTACCTATGGGAAAGTTGAGTAAACTTTTATATGTGTGCTTCACAACAACTGATTGGAGACTTTCTTATTTTTTTAATAAATTTCAACTAGAATGAAAGTCCAAGAACTGAGTGAACTTTTTCATATCTTTACATTCCAAGTCTGGTAAAACTGTTCCGCTTGCTAAATGATGTTATAAATATCAAGATTAGTTTCTTCTAAAATTACCAGTGCCAGGTGCATTCCATTTCTCATGTCATATAATATTCTGTTACCAATGTTCACAGTTTAAAAGAAGGTTTAAAGAATGTGTAGACAAAAAAAAAAAAAAAAAGAGTAGAGATATTTCAATGAGACAACTGTATTTACATAACCTACAAGGGAAATGCTGAAGAATAGGATTTTTGTTTGTTTGTTTGTTTGTTTTGTCCTTGGTTTAGGTAGGATATAGTGAATGAAGTTAGGAATGAATAGTTATGAATTAGCTATTGTCTTTGTTATAAATATCTGTAAAAGTTTAAATATATTAATCAGTAGCAATACCAATGTTATTGTATTTTGTTAACTGCACTTCCCATGCATAAAATTTCAGCACTCAAGATGTCCCCATAAAATCTTTCACTAAACCTTTGTTTTAAAGTATTTGAAAGGACATCATTCCATGTGGGAATATTACATACAGCCACTGATTCAACAGTAACTGAGAACTTATGTACAAAACATTCTTTACATATTGACAAATATTTCTAAAAAATGAATTGGTATTTTTTGTTGTTGAGTGTTTCATGAGTGACCTTTACCTCTGTAGACATATGCAGTTTTCAGTTTTTTGGGTGAGACTTTCAAAATATTTTTTTAGAGTGTTCAATGTTAGCAGTGACATTTTTACAGTGATTTCAGAGCCTTGTAGTTTAGAATATTCTATTTGCTTTATTTCTAATTACTTATACCACCCTCGTTTTAAATCCTGTGCAGATGTAATTGACAGTGATGATATACAATATGTATGAAATGAGCTTTTTCCTATCGGTGGTGTGTGTCATGCAAGACTCCATTGCAATATTTACAGTTAAACTAAACTTTTTAGAACGAGCAAAATTGCATTTGTTTTGCAGATTTGCTCATCATTAAATGTGAAACATTTCACATTTGTCTTTTTGAGTAATTGGCTTTTTAAAATGATAAGGTGCTCTGAACACTTGTTATGTGGATAGGTCTGACGTTGTATCCCAGAAATCCATATGCCATACAGACAGAACAGAAGAAAGATATTCACAAGCATGTCACAGATTGGACTAAAGCAAGCCAAAAACCCAAGTGCCATGGCATTAACAATAGCACCAGATTTACTGTCACGATCACAATCTGTGCTGCATCACAGACAGAAGGAGAACTTTTGATAGGTAACACCTCAGTGTTTTTTTAATCTTTTTGGCAAATTATCATTTATCATTATATTTTTGCCTGCCATATAATATTATTACAATGATATAAAAAAATGCAGGATAAGTTTAATAGGCCCCAACAAAATGATTGACTTATTAGTTGGGCCATGCAGGATTAAAGAGAGAGAGAAAGGCACAGATATTCTGCTGTTTTATTACAGATCAAACTAAAGTTGGAAAAATAGAAAACAGCAAAGGTACCAGTGAAGATTTAGCTTCTTTTGAGTTCACAAAAGGAAAAGGCTTATTAGTGACAGGGAAAACAAAAGAATCACCTCTCCTCTCTTGCGAACTTGAAAACTCCAGTGTCTTTAAAATATGTTTTTTCCCCAGGATAAAAGCTCACAGCTAATTTAATCCCTAAATTGGAAGGGGCATGAGTGGGGGCTATTTTGAGATGTGAAATTATCTGATCCTTTCTGATCTGTGTGCATTTCCCATGATGCAGATATGAAGAGACCACAATTCACAGGATGTCCCAATAGGTACTAAAAAAAGATTTACAAAATCACAGCTTGAGGAAGAGCCTCATATTGGGTTGATTGAAGGAAAAACCCCAGAAACACTGCACAGGGCTTCCTGGTATCAAATACAGAAACATTAGTCGATTGTTTTTCTTAATTGAAGACCACTTTAGAACTTCAATGAAAATATTGCTTTCACCTGTCTGTCAGCTGTCTACCTGGCTAAGAGAAATTTTTAGAGGACAGCCTTAATGGGGACTTTCTTTTATCCTAGAAGAATATATCCTAAAGTCATGCAGTTTTGTTAACATAATTACAAATATTAAAACCTAGTTTCTCAAAGATTTAAAAGGAGTCAAGAAAAACCTTAAAAAATTAATTAGCAAGATGCTAAGATATTAAATTTAGCTATGTGGAAACAAAGAAGTATCATTTCATTAATTAATTTTAAATTGAGTTGACTGAAATGAGGAAATTTTTGATAACTAAATTAAATAAGGTATATTCTAAAGAAAGTAAATATGTTTTTTCTCTTTCTCAAACCACAGTGTTCCACCAAAAGTATGATTTTTTAAAAAAATTTTTAGCGTGAAACAAATAAGACTAATTTCTAGTCTTACGTCAATTTGGAGACCTGGGCATACTATTTTTTTCTCAACATTCCACTTGCCAATGTCAGTCTTCCTTAAAGTTCTGAGGATTATTTGCTGTCGATCATTTCTAGTTCACATGCCTTACTCTCATGGGACTTAATATATTTCTTCTAATTTTCAAACTCTGTCAACTCAGTTTGACTCATTATTTATTAACTCAGAGATAGACTAAGTATTGTGAGTGTTACAAAGAAGTGCATAATGGTTACCACTTTCAAAATATATATGTTGTTATTAGTGAGCGAAGAAGAAACCAAAAAGAATACCACCCAAGGTAAAATACAACAGATTTCTTAAGCTGTTTTTAAAAATTGCATAATACAAAATGATGAAGAAGGTATCGTCAGAAATGGAAGGATTTATGAATGAGATACTAAGACCAGAAAGTCTGTGTGTGTGTGTGTGTGTGTGTGTGTGTGTATGACTTCAAATATAGCTTTTTATCAAGTTTTTTAAAATAATTATTTTACAAATTGTATGTACAAGTTATTCTATAAAATCAACTACTTCTTTTACTGTTGAGTTTCTACTATCATTACATAAAGCCAATATAAACACAGCACTTAGATTCATCACCAGAGAGACAACAGCTCATAGAAGACTCACTGGGGAGCTACACAGTAAGGATCATATAAGTAGTACTGGGGTATAAACTTTTTTAAAAAGCCAGTAAAGCTATTTTTTTCAAGGCTTATTCAGGTGAGATTCTATTGAGATTTCTCCAATTTACATTGAAAACCCTTATAATTATAATATTTTTAAGGCTTTGGAATTGTTGAGAAACATGACACAGCCATGATATTAAAGTTATGAAATATTTAGGGGTTAAAAGAAGGGAAGTCCAGAGTCAACATGGCATGAGTAATAGGAGGTAGAATATACTGATGATTCTGATCTTTCAGGGACAGAGGAATCCTAAATGATTGTATACTGTAGGCAAAGGAGATGGAGAAAACAAAAACAATAGAGGTGTAGAACAAGAATTGCCGAAGAGGAATTGATAGAATTATAAAAAGATGGAAAGTGAAACATTTTAAAGAAGAAGTTTTTATTGAAGACTTAAAATTTGATAGAGATCATATAATATGTATAGAATATGAATGACTATATTGACAGAAACTGTTGAGATCAAATATTGGTGTGTATCACTTACTCTACTAGAAATATTTATATTATTTTCAAGAACATATTTGTCACCTAAAGCATGATGTACTTCTAAATTTAAAATAAATATCTGATACTGCATATGTGGTTTCTGTTAGATTTGTATTAGTTTGTTAATATTTTATTGAAACAATCTTTGTTCAACTTAAATAAGATATAAAGTCGTGATTGATTTATACATTTTTCAGCAAACACTAATGATTTTCTACTGCTGCCCAGCACAAGCTAGGCATAGTTTTTGGAAAAGGTTTGGCACAGGTTATGAAGTTTCTCAAAGGCTTCATGAGATGAAACACATATCACAATATACAACTTCTATGAAAACAATCTGTAGGTTAGATTTTTTATTTTTGCAATGATTCCAAAGTATTAAGATAATTTCTGGGAAATCAAGGTAAATTTTGGAATACCAGAGTTAGCCTTTGCTAAATATTTTGTAATATAAATAAATCTTTTCAATGAATTTTATGCCAATGTTATGTGGGATGAGATAATGCATTTTAGGAAGTGCACTTTGTATGTTTGATTTTATAAGGTGTAGCTTCCTATAACAAAACAAAGAAATCAATGCTGATGAGAAAGTTTTCTTTGTTTTTTGTTTTGCATTGTGGACTTCATCAAATTTTATGATTTTGTGGTTTTGATTTCCCTCCTTTTGTGAATTAGTTATTGCTACAATTATCCTCATAAAAGTTAACACTTGCTTTATTAACTTCAACAGAAATGACTTTAGGAAATATAAGAAATTTGTAAACTTCTTCCCACTTTGTCATAAACTACACATAGATTTATTAGTTATATTTTTGTACTATATCAGTTTTACAATATATTTATATTTTCTTCAGTCACTCAAATTCTCAGCGAATTTTAGCTGAGACTGTCCCTCATTTTATACAACGATGTTCTCACTTGAAATATATATTTTTCAACTGTTTTGATTGTTGATGGGTTGGAATCAACTATATTAGGAGACTCATATTGTTCAAGGAAGTTTTTTGATGCCTGTGTATGTGATCATAAACATGACGTGTACAGTGTGCTTGGATAATACCTCATTTCTACTAGGATCTTTAGACTTTCTCCACTACTTTAATTTTATTAACGTTAATAAAGAAGTCTGAAGCCAGCCTGCTTTGTTTTGTTTTTTTCTCTATCTGCCTAGAAGCCCATAGTTGTTTTTGTTTTTTTTTCTTTAGGTATAAAATCTAGTAATCCTATATAAACATGTCTTAAGATTTAAATTCTGTGGTAAGTTTTCCTGAAACACATCTTATCTACTAGTAAATTCAAGTATTTCTCTATTTCAGGAAATTTTCATCTGCCAGATCTTTGAGTATTTTTCTGTTCCATTTTATTTCAATTTTCTTTTTAAGTTGCACCAATGATGAGCACTTTACATCTCTTTTGTTGTTTTCTCATATCTATTGTCTTTCATAAATGAATGTACCTCCGTTAATACATTTTCTTACTAGTTTGCATTTTGATCTTAGTATTTTGATCACATCCCCTATAGGTTTTATAATCTAATTATGTTCATTTTTAGGAGTTTGTAATTCTAGTTTTAATATTTTTTAACCCAAGTTTTTATGTTATTACTTCCAGAGGAAAGATTCTTTTCAGCTATATTGTTTGCTTTTAATTTATAATTATAGTAAGTTGTAGTTAAGATGTACAATCTTGGTGGGTATGTTGTTATTGTCTTTTGGATTAATCTATGTTTAATATTTGTAACATTTCAAATATTCTTGTTATAATATGTGTAGATAATTATGTTTACATCATTGTTCTTTAAAACCTCATGTTACTACTTCATTTGTCAATCTAACACACTCTGAATTTCTAACTTATCCTCAGATTTCCAACCATTTTTGATTTATGTACTTTAAGCTATGTAATCAGATATTATTATATTATCTCACAGGAAAATGAATTCTAGCGAGCTGGACAACTAACGAGCACTAGGTACCATAATATATGAATCTCAGATTCTGGGTCTTAACACAGAGTTTGTTTCTTGATCACATCACAGTTTATTGCATGTGTTCTCTGAAAGGTGATGAACTATATGGTCATTTAGGAACTCCAAACTTTTTTTCCACTTCTAGTTTTTCAGAGCCCTCTTCCTTCAGCTAGTGGATAAGGAAAGAGGATGAAGTTTGGATAGGAGAATGTCAAAGAACGAGATCTGGAAATGGTGGGTTTACTGTCCATAATTTAGTAAGCACACATAACTACAAGAGAGACTTGAAAATGTAGTCTAGATTGTTCCTAGGAAGAAGAAAATATTTTGATAAAAAAATAGAAATATTTGGTCCACCATTTAATGCTTATTCACATAACTTTTTTTTATTTCCTGGTATTGAATTTCTTGGTATTGAAGGTGTTTTATGTTACTTATTGCATTTTATTAGTACAAGTTTATATTCTTCATTCTCAGCCTCATTGCCCTCTTACTTTTATCTCTTATGAATAATATATTAATTCATTTCTCTTTTTAACTCAGACTCATACACTTAATTTATGGAAAAGTGTGACCCGTTCCTATTTGTAAGGTGAATTATGCATTTGATATCCTTGTGATTTTTATTTTATGTATAGTTTTAAACCACAGTTGGTCATATCTTTCTCTTTATGATCTTCTGTACTTAGAAAATTAAATGACTTTTTTAGGTCTATTTTTATCCATGTGGTGGTTTCAAAATTACTGTCCATTAAAGGAGTCAAGATTATTACCATGCTCTTTCTCCTCTAGGTGGAAATGGGGCGGGGGAAGATACCCAGGATATTCTTTATATAGATATTGGTTTGTTTTGATAGAAATTTGGCAAGAGAGTAGTATTGAAGCCTGTATTTGGTCTACCATTTTGATAAAATCTCTTCAATATTCTCAGGAACTTTGATCCCATTGTTCTTTTTATTTCATGTATTCTACTTTGTCTTACTATTATGCCTACTCTACTTCTTGCTATTTTAATGTGTTATAATTTCTGGAATATTTTTTATTCTAACACTCAATTCTTTGAGCTTTGCAGATTCTCATTTACATTTTTGCTAAATCATCTTTTCCTTAACCATTTGTTTTCATTTCTGTGTTCTTATTTCAGTAGGTCCAATTTTCCATTTAGTTGTCATTGAGAGTATAGAATATTATGTGTGGTCTTTTCTCCTGTTTCCTGGAATCATTTTGCTTCTGATGTGGATTTTTTAAAATCTGGCTTCTGGTTCATTTTTATCTTTTTTTTTTTTTTCTTTTTACCCACTCTATTCTGAGGGAGCAGGAGCAATAGCTGTAGTGTCTGTGCATGAGCCCCATATGGGATGCTCTCTACTTATTAATCTTCTTTGTATAGAAAGGGATGTACTTGAACCCAAGCTATTTAATCTGAAGAAAGCTGCAATTTTTTCCTTGGACAATCTCTCTTTCTGTATCTCCTCCTCCTCCTCCCCCACTTCCTCCTTTTCCCCCTCCTTTCCCCCTCCTCCTCCCCTTCTCCTTCTCCTTTTCCTTCTTTTCCCTCTACTTCTCTTTTTACATTTAAATCTACATACAGTGTTTGTGCACTCTCATATTTCTGGACTTCTCCTGTTTCCTCCTTACTGAAAGTCTCTTACAGCTACAGACTATATTTTTAAAAGTCTGCCACTATTTTGAGAACATATTATTATCGCTTAAGAATTAGTTAATCCCAACTAAAAGTAGAGTTTGGATTAAGCAGTGCCCAACATCTAGAATTTTTACCCTCATTCTGCTAATAGTTCTCATATCATTTTTGCCAGAGATAATTTCAAGTGGATTAAAAATTCCATAGGCATTACATATACTCTGGAAGCATCATTACTGTGTATGTGCTTAAGTGCCCCTGTTATATAGGGAATTACTAAAAAGTAAAAGACATGCCACTTTAAATATAGATGGTATTTGCATGTAATTAGAATTCATATATGTCTACAAAAATCATTTGTTAATTTTCATAAGCTAGAAAATAGAAGACAAGATCAATGTGTTAATTAAATAATATTTTAGCTGG
The DNA here is from genome assembly GCA_027257055.1 of Cephalopachus bancanus. Taxonomy (NCBI): domain Eukaryota; kingdom Metazoa; phylum Chordata; class Mammalia; order Primates; family Tarsiidae; genus Cephalopachus; species Cephalopachus bancanus. The sequence goes on along the minus strand of JAPVLO010000031.1, from coordinate 8,173,898 downwards.
TCAGAAAACAAAATGTCATGCTGCTTGGGAAGAAGTAGGGATAAGTTGAATCAACTTCCTTTATTAACTTGAGATTTTTGTTCAGTTGCGACTGTGGATAAAAGAGGAAACTATATTCTTTTCCTTTAAATCTTGGTGTAAAGTATGTACCTTACATGTATTACAAACAATATAAAATAGTCTGGCAATGACATTGCTTAATTATGAGTTTTTGACATTAAAGACACTGATCTCTGATACTTTTTATTTTTCCAAAATATATTACCTAACCAGGTGCCACTATATTGTAGAAATAGTTTACTCTAAAGCAAAATCAGCTTCAGGGAAAAGCTAGCCTACAAGTCTAACACATTGACACATATATCACACACCCACACCTACCAATGGAAAAACAACAACACAACAACAACCTCATTAAAATTAATGAGGCAAATGGTGCTATTTTTGATGGGACACTAATGAGAGAATCTTTTTTTTAACCAAATAGAATCTTATTAATTTATGTCAGAAACAGAAGTGGAGACACAGTCATGTTAGAAGTGTTAATTTCACAAGGGAATGTCTCCAGTGGTCCTTTAACTGGACTTAACCACTTTTTAAATCAAACTTACTTAGTTTCATGTTAATATTACATGTTTTAAGAGCATTCCTAGCCGGGCTCAGTGGCTCAGCCTGTAGTCCCACGCTTTGGGAGACTGAGGTAAGTGGATTGTCCGAGTCCGCGGGTTCGAGACCCGCCTGGGCAACTTGGTGAGACCTCATCTCTCCAGTAAATAAAAAATTAGCTGGGCGTGGTAGCTCGTGCCTGTAATTCTTGCTACTCGGAAGGCTGAGCAGAAGGACTGCCGGAGCCCAGCAGGTCAAGGCTGCGGTGGCCGGGAGCGGCCACTGCACTCCAGTTTGGGCGACAGAGTGAGATTCCAACTAAAAAAAGAAAAAGAAAAAAAAAAGATCATTCCTATATCTTGGTATAAGTTCCCTGAAGAATTATTATTCGCCCTATACTCCCCATTACAAAGAATAGTACAGTCATATACTGTATAACAATATTTTGGTCAATGACAGATCACATATACAACAGTGGATCCCACAATATTATATTTTTACTGTACCCTTTGTATATATAGATTCGTAAATGCTTACCATTGTACTATATTGGCCACCAGTATTCCATATAGTAACATGCTGTACTGGTTTGTAGCCAAGGAGGAATAGGTTATACTATATAGCCCACGTGTGTAGTAGGCTACACCAACTAGGTTTGTATAGGTACACTCTGTTATGTTCACACAATGACAGAATCACTAACAACACATTTCTTGGAACATATCCTTGTTGTCAAGTGATATATGACTGTATTTTCACATTATAGGAGCAATCTTTCTTCCCCTATTCTAGAACAAAAGATTCGCTTGATTTCACTTTTACAGTTTTTGAATTAAAAAAATAATAAATTGAGGCATTTTTCTTTTAGATGCAACCAAAAATCCTTGAAACCAGTATTGGTACACCTCATTTTGAAGAGTCATGTTTAAATAAAAAACTAAAAACAAATAGAAATTTAAATTCATTAGATAAACTTGACATTTAAATTAAACATAATGGAAAATTCTCTTATGAAATAGAATATTCCTTGTGATATGAAAATCTACTTTATTATTTGTTTTGATAAGTCTGAAGATTCATGCAATGTTTCATCAATAATTGGTGTGGACACATGCATGTAGTTATAAATTCATCTTTGTGACTAATGTAAAAATACTTGCTTAATGTATTTCCTGATTGACAGCAGTCTGTGTGATTGTCTATTAAAATACTTCTATGTCAGCATTTTCCCATATTCTGGATAGAATACTAATATTCTTTCCTGGAGTGGGGGGAGCATATGAAAATTTGTGAGTATTCATTAAGCAAATATTTAATTGAACATCTATTTTGTGTCATGCAGTGATATACTTATCGCCAGGCATTAAGATATGTACTGGGTTATAGCAGTGAACAAACAGAAAATGATTCTACTCTCACGGAGTTTATATTCTAGTTCGCTGAAATTGGAAATGAGCAAAACAATAAAATAAAGTAAAATATATAATTCATAAGGAGATGCTATGGCAACTCAAAAATAAAATCATAGTGCAGAGACCAGAAATTTTAAAAGGATGGCCAGAGAAGGCCTTAGACAGGTGATATTTGAATAAAATCTGAAAGAGGTAATGGTTACTTAAGGCTAAACTTTGTTGATGACAGTGATTTATATAATCATGATAGTTTCAATTATACTGATAATAAAAATGAAAATACGGTAAGAAAGGATATGTTATTTAGAAAACATTTAAAATCATATATTTTAAAGACCATTGCATGATTCATATTTTAAGAACCACGGCCTTTAATTCTGTATTTATTAAACTTAACAGACAATTCTTGTCCAAATACAAGTATTAGGGGAATAATGAACCAGCTGTTTGATAATATATTAATTAATCAATTTCTTTTCTACCAAAACAACCACAAAAAACCTTTACATCATTGTGACATGGACTTTGTCCCTCTACTATAGTTATCACATTTATTACTAGCTGTTTAGGTGTTTTCCTCCTATGATTACACAGATAATATTAAACATAAGAACCCCGTGTAATTCATCTTTTCATCTTGTGCACAAAAGCAGGGTAATACATGGCGCTCATTTATTATAACTTGAATAACATGATTGATTCATTCATTCAATAAATATATATCAAGAGACTCTTATTTTAGGAACTGGAGATACAATTGTAACTGAGACAGAAAAAAAATTCTAGTCTCATAAAGTTTATATATTAGTGGAAAATAATTAATCATCAAATAAACACAAAGTTTATAATATGTCAATTTTAAAATATTATGAAAACATAAAATAAAGAGCAGTCAGAGTGATAGCAGATAGTGAGATGGTGTAAACCCTTTTACCTCTTATAGTTCTCTGAGGCAGCAATATTGAAGCAGAATCAGGAATCAAGTGAATAATTTGAGTAAAGAGAATTCCTGAAAGAGGAAATGAGAAGACCAAAGGCTCAAAGATGACAGTTTAAATGCCAGTGCTGCTGAATGGGACAAGGAGGTGAAATGTGAGAGAAAAAGATCATCATACTAGGCAACATTTGGTTCATACAAGCTTTGTAGACTGTGATAGTTTCAATTTGACCCTTAGGGTGTTTTGAGCAGAGAATTGGCATGATCCTTACATACTTACTTTTTTTTTTTTTGAGTTGGAGTCTCACTGTCGTCCAGGCTGGAGTGCATAGGCCGCTCCCGGCCACCGCAGCCTCGACCTGCTGGGCTCCGGCGATCCTTCCGCCTCAGCCTTCTGAGTAGCTGGAATTACAGGCATGCACTACCACGCCCGGCTGATTTTTTGATTTATTGTAGAGATGAGGTCTCGCTGCCCAGGCGGGTCTCAAACCCGTGGGCTTAGGCAATCCACTCACCTCAGCCTCCCAAAGGCGCGGGATTACAGGCTGAGCCACCGAGCCCGGCCTTACATACTTTTTAATAATTGCTCAGTCAGTTGCGTAATAAAACTGAGCATAGAGGATTAGGAATGAAGGCCAGGGGACCATTTGGAAGCTCTTGTCATGTAGATAAGAGGTAGTTCCTGTCTTGCTCTACAGTGGTAAAAAAAAGGTAATTAATAATGAAATAGAAAAAGATTGAATATGATAATACACGTTTGAAACAAGTTTGAAACACGTTGCTGGAATTGTAAGCACATAATTTCAAGTAAGTTTATTGATATAAAAATTGTGATATTTGAATTTTGTCACTAGGATATTTGGAAGTTTTTAGTAAAAATTCCATATATCAAAGCAAAACATTGATCAGAATCAACCTCAAGATGTTGTTAGGATGATTGTTACTATCTTTTCATGAATTTCTTTTGGGGATTAATTTTACCTGGTAGTATTAACCGGTAATTTATTATTGATCCTTTAAATTAACATCACTTTTTGGGGTGCTTCTGAGAATTTTTGTGTTTCATTTTTAGCTATTTAACTATGGCATAGCAAGGATTTTTTTTTAAATTTATCCTGCCTGCAGTTTGTAGTGATTCTTCAATCTGTGTACTAACATATTTCAGCATCTTTGGAAAATTCTCAATCATTAACTTTAAATATTACTTCTTCCCATTCTCTCCTCTTTTTCTGAGACCCTCAGTTACTCATCGCTTAGATTTTTTTTTTTGTATCTTATACTCTTTTCAGTATTTTCCATCCCTGCCAAAACTTTCAACTTTACTTATATTTAAAATATGCCTATAACTGGATTATCTAGATTTATTGAGTCAACTTCCACAGCATTATCTACTTGTCAATCATGTATCTATTGCAGATATACTTTTTCTTAAACATGAAAGATATTATATATTAAAATTGTGGAGATAATTTTAAAATCTTGAGGATAATACTATCTTCCAGAGATAATTTATTTTTTCTTATTTTTGGTAGACTCTTTAGGCTAAGAGTGGATCACCTTAATCCAAGCAGGGATTAAGCAGATTTGATACAGGGTTTCTGCTCCGGTGAGGGCTGGTTTGTTTCCGGTTTGTTTGTCTGGTTAGGGCACAATTTTTCAGAGTTCTAAATGAAAAATTTCAGGACCCTTCTACCTTGGTAAAAACTACATTGCAATTTTTTTTAGTAATGTGATTTGATATGCATATTTGTGATTTTATATATGTATAGTATGATAATTATCACAATCAAATTAATCAAGACATCCATTGCCACCCATGCTGTACATGAGATCCCCAGAACTAGTTCTTTTTATAACTGAAAGTTTGGTCAACATCTTTTTATTTCCTCCACCCCAGCCCCTGGCAATCACCATTCCATTATTTGATTCTATGAGTTCAACTCAAATAAAAGAATAAGCACAATGAAAAGACAATCTATGAAATGGGAGAAAATATTTGCAAACCACACATCTGATAATGAGTTAATATCCAAAATAAATAAGGAACTGACCCAATTCAATAGCAAAAAACAAAAAACAGACAAACCAAAAAAAAAACAAAACAAAAACCCTCATTTAAAAATGGGCAAAGGAGCCGGGCTCGGTGGCTCAGCCTGTAATCCCGCACCTTTGGGAGGCTGAGGTGAGTAGATTGCCTGAGCCCGTGGGTTCAAGATCCGCCTGGGCAGGCGAGACCTCATCTCTACAATAAATAAAAAAAAAATCAGCCGGGCGTGGTAGCACATGCCTGTAATTCCGACTACTTGGAAGGCTGAGGTGGAAGGATCGCCAGAGCCCAGCAGGTGGAGGCTGCAGTGGCCGGGAGCGGCACTGCACTCCAGTCTGGGCGACAGAGTGAGACTCCAACTCAAAAAATAAAATAAAATAAAAATGGCAGCCGGGCTCGGTGGCTCAGCCTGTAATCCCGCGCCTTTGGGAGGCTGAGGTGAGTGGATTGCCTGAGCCCGCGGGTTCGAGACCCGCCTGGGCAGCGAGACCTCATCTCTACAATAAATCAAAAAAATCAGCCAGGTGTGGTAGCGCATGCCTGTGATTCCAGCTACTTGGAAGGCTGAGGTGGAAGGATCGCCGGAGCCCAGCAGGTCGAGGCTGCGGTGGCCGGGAGCGGCCACTGCACTCCAGTCTGGGCGACAGAGTGAGACTCCAACTCAAAAAAAAAATAAATAAAATAAAAAAAAATAAAAATGGGCAAAGGACTTGAACAGACATTTTCCCAAAGAAGACATATAAATGGCCAACAGGTATATAGATGGATACTCAACATAACAAATCATAGAAATGCAAATCTAGACCAGGATGAGATACCACTTAACACTTATTAGGATGACTATGATAAAAAAAAAAAAGATAAATGTTGGCCAGGGTGTGGAGAAAAAAAATACATTGCAATTTTGTTTCTCAAACCATATGAGGTTGCCATAGACTCTGAGGAGCTTCTCAGTCTATCACCCGTAGCTTCTAAATGCAGGATGCCTCAGCAGAAGAAGCAATACCACATTCCTAGCTTACTCCTAGCATTCTCTTCAAAATCTTGATTCACAAGAGTCACATGACTTGTTAGTTCTTTATTGTCTTCAAATAAAAGTGGTATGTATGTGGGGGGGGGCGGTTCTCTATCAGAAAGTTGATCTGAAGCAGGTAAGCTATTGCCTGAAGTTTTTTGTTTAATGAAAAAGAAAAGGTAGGATACAAAATAGTTTTAAAATAAATATTTATAACCTTAATGCACATATTGAGAAAATTAAGATTATATATAATTCAATAAAGACTGTTTAAAATTATTTTAAAAAATGAAAATAACCTCCCAAAAACTATAGTAGAATTTAATGAAGAGAAATGCAGAAAATTATGAGTGTATAAGCAACACATGAAGTAGATTTGATTAATAAAACTAAAAAACTTAGTAATTAAAACTTAAAAATAAACAATAAGTTTGAAACTATCTGACATTATAACCAAAAAGAGAGAAGCAATATTATGTTAGAAATAAGAAAGTGACAATGAACAAGAATTGTCTTATAAGAAAATTTGCCTAAAACTTGGATAACCTAGAAAACATTGATAAGATTGTTTATTTTAGGAAAATTTAAACTTACAAAATAAACTCAAGTAATTGAAATTTTATCAATAGAAAAATTTTTATAGAATATTTTTGAAAAGTAATAAGATATTTATTCCTGGAAAAGCATCAGGGACATTTTTTATGGATGCATGTCACCAAATCTTTAAAGATCAAGACATTTCCATGTTATTAAACTCTTCTTCACAGAAATATAGAAACTCTCCCAATTTGTCTTAAGAATGGAATAATTGGGGAAAAAATCAAACAAGGATAGCAACAAAAAAGAAACTAACCGCAGGCCAGTCATGAGGATAAGAAGACTTTGAAATACAATATTAGCACTCAAACCTTACTGATCAAGAGAAATGCTTGTTTCCAGAGTGCAAATAACTGCAACATGAAGAAATTTGTTTTTGTACAGCCTTACTACAACACAGTAAAGGAGAAAAGTCATATATGATCATATTATTCATTGTTTTAAAAATTGATAAGATTTAGTACCAGTTTTTAAAAAATACTGTGCCAACTATATAAATGAATGTATCTAACAAAAATGTGACTGATTTATGTGAACATAAAATTAAAATACTCTTTGTGACTAAAAAGGCTACATAATTAGCTGGGCGTGGTGGCTCAGCCTGTAATCCCATGCTTTGGGAGGCTGAGGTGAGTGGATTGCCTGAGCCCACAAGTTTGAGACCCGTCTGGGCAACTTGGCATCTCTACAATAAATCAAAAAATTAGCCTGGTGTGGTAGTACACGCCTGTAGTTCCAGCTACTTGGAAGGCTGAGGCGGAAGGATCGCTGGAGTCCAGCAGGTCGAGGCTGCGGTGACCAGGAGCGGCCACTGTACTCCAGTCTGGGTGACAGAGTGAGACTCCAACTCAAAAAAAAAAAAAAAGACTACAAAATTTAAAAAAAGATTAGCAGATGAAAAATATATTTGCAAGAAAAATAAATATAGAGAGAAGACCTCTAAATAAATGAGAAAAGAAGAAACATTCCAATAGATAACTGGAAAAAATTGTGGCAAAGAAAGTGCAAATAATTAAAATTCTTAATAGGTTTGTTGAAAATGTTTAACTTCACTAACAGGGAATTACAGCCTTTAATGGAACATCATTTTCACCCATAATCTTGATAAATATTAAAAATATTAATCATGTTCAGTTTTTTTTAAATGCTGATGAGGAGTATTCCTATTTATTGTTAGTGTTGTTGTAATTTTAGAGCAGAATCAGGCAGAATTTATTAAAATAAAATATCTCTTACTTTTGATCCTGCTCTTCCACTTTTAAGTATCTGTCATATACTTGCACTTCTCGATACACATATGATATTTTTGGTTTTTTAATTTTTTTTAATTTTTGAGTTGGAGTCTCACTCCGTCGCCCAGACTGGAGTGCAGTGGCCACTGCAGCCTCGACGTGCTGGGCTCCAGCGATCCTTCCACCTCAGCCTTCCAAGTAACCAGAATTACAGGCATGCGCTACTATGCCCAGCTGATTTTTTTTAATTTATTTATTGTAGAGATGAGGTCTCACTGCCCAGGAGGGTCTCAAACCCACAGGCTCAGGCAATCCACTCACCTCAGCCTCCCAAAGGTGCGGGATTACAGGCTGAGCCACCGAGCCTGGCGATATTTTTGGTTTTAGCATATGCTTTTTGCAATAGAAAATAATTGTATCAAATTTATTAAATTTCTAGTTCTAGGAAAGTTGTCAATAAATTAAGGTACAAGTATTGTAGGAAAAACTAAGTGGTTAAAGAATGGTCCCAACTCATCTTCAACAAAGCCACTGATAACAATCATTGGGGAAAGAGACCATATTTAGCAAATGGTGCTGAGAAAACTAGTTGAACATATGCAGAAGATTGAAACAGGAGTCCTACCTATCACCATATCCAAAAATCCTGTCTAAATGGATCAAAGACCTAAATGTAAAACTTAAAACTATAAGAATCCTAGAAGAAAGCGTAGGAAACACTCTTATGCACATCAGAGTTGACAACGAATTCTTGACCAGGTTCCCAAAAGTGAATGCCATAAAATTAAGCTAAGATAGGCAAGTGGGACCTCATCAAACTGAATAGCTTTTGCACAGCAAAAGAAACCATCAAGAGAGTAAAGAGACAACCCACAGAATGGGAAAAAATACTTACAAATCATAACTAACATCCAGGATCTACAAGGAACTCAAACAAAGTGAAAGAAAAAAAGCAAGCAAATCCATTAAAAAGTGGGCAAAGGACATGAACAGACACTTCTCAAATGATGACATACAACCAGCCAACAGACACACGAAAAACTGCTCAGCCTCACTAATCATCAGAGATGTAATCAAAACTACAATAAGATACCACCCAACTCCAGTAAGGATAGTCATCATTAATAAGTCAAAAAACAACAGATGCTGGCTTGGGTGTGGAGAAAAGGGAATGCTTCTATACTGTTGATGGGAGTGCAAGCTAGTTCAACCTCTATGGAAAGCAGTGTGACGATTCCCAAAAGAACTAAAAATGGACCTTTCATATGATCCAGCAATCCCTCTCCTGGGAATATACCCAGGGGAAAATAAATCATTCTACAAAAAAGACACCTGCACATGCACACACATGTTTATAGCTGCACTGTTCACAGTAGTAAAAACATGGAACCAACCCTACAGCCTATCAAAAGTGGACGGATAAAGAAAATGTGATACATATACTTGATGGAGCATTACACAGACATAAAGAAGAACAAAATCACGGACTTCACGGCAAATTGGATGGAGTTGGACACCATCATACCAAGTGAAGTATCACAGAAACAAAGAACTGAATTACATATGTTCTCATTCTTAAGTGGGCCCTAATCACTAGTCACAGTAGCACAAGGGAGGGATTGGCAGTGGCTGGGCACTGCTACAGAAGGGAGGGAGTGAGGAGAGTGGGGAGTACGTGACAACACAAAGCATACCTGGTCTACCACCAGGAGGAGTGAGAACCAATTAGAAGCCCAAACTTCACATGCATGCAGCCTACTTATGTAGTTAATCCTTACTTGTGTCCCACATCTCTGTAATACAATTTAAAAATAAAAATAATAAAATGATTTTTAAAAGAAAAAAGAAAGAAACAATGGTATGCAAATGTGGAAATCACTGTATATTTGTTGGTACCATATAAAGAAATATCTTGAAAGCACCTGGGAAGTAACTAAGTGAAAGAAGAATTGGACCCAGGAAGAGCCATTTAAATAGCAAAGAAATAGTAAAGAAATCTGAGAAGGAGTTAAGGAATTAAGAGAGATCCAGGAAAAGAGATTGTCATATGAGAGAGTTAACTCACTTATAGCTATTGAGAAATCAGGTAAGATAAAGATAATCGCTGGGCGAGGTGACTCAAACCTGTAAATCCCAGCACCTTGGGAGGCCGAGGTGAGAGGATTGTCAGAGCCCAGGGATTTGAGACCAGCCTGGGCATCTTGGCAAGACCTCAACTCTACAATAAATCAAAAACTTATGAGCCCGCGGGTTCTAGACCCGCCTGGGCAGCGAGACCTCATCTCTACAATAAATCAAAAAATCAGCCGGGCATGGTAGCGCATGCCTGTAATTCCGGCTACTTGGAAGGCTGAGGCGGAAGGATCGCCGGAGCCCAGCAGGTCGAGGCTGCGGTGGCCGGGAGCGGCCACTGCACTCCAGTCTGGGCGACAGAGTGAGACTCCAACTCAAAAACAACAAACAAACAAACAAACAAAAACTTAGCTGGGTGTGATAGTGTGTACCTGTAGTTCCAGCTACTTGGAAAGCTGAGGCAGAAGTATCGCCTGAGTCCAGCAGGTTGAGGATGCGGTGGCCGTGAGCATGCCACTGTGCTCCAGCCTGGGTGACAGTGTGAGACTCCAACTCAAAAAAAGGGGGATAGCTATAATGGAGCAAAAAATTCACTTACTGTAAAGTAAATGTTTAAATAAATATTTTCGCACTCCTCTTTTTTTTTTTTCCCCGAGTTGGAGTCTCACTGTCGTCCAGGCTGGAGTGCATAGGCCGCTCACGGCCACCGCAGCCTCCACCTGCTGGGCTCCGGCAATCCTTTCGCCTCAGCCTTCCGAGTAGCCGGAATTACAGGCATGCGCTACCACGCCCGACTGATTTTTTTTTGATTTATTGTAGAGATGAGGTCTCGCTGCCCAGGCAGGTCTCGAACCCGCGGGCTCAGGCAATCCACTCACCTCAGTCTCCCAAAGGCGCGGGATTACAGGCGGAGCCACCGAGCCCGGCTCGCACTCTTCATTTTGCTCTGGATTCTCTACAGAATCCAGGTGAGAATCTAAGGTGAGACTGAAGCTCCAGGTAAAAGTGACTAGTGCAAGACTCGAGCTTGTGAATGATGGGCACAGATGTTATCCACAGAGCCACTTGTATCTCAAACTGTACTGTATCTTTTGTGTTCTGTATCTGTACTGTGAAGTTACAGGTTCTCATTTTGTTAGACATTATTAAGATATAAAAGAAATTAAGGCCATACTCTAAAAATTGAGAATGGGACTTGATATATCAAAATGATCTAAATATTACATGACTACTTAAAAAGTTGTTTATGAAAAATAACTTGAGAAACAGATATTTGGAGAAAGGTAGAAACCTGAATCCACAATTAGATGAAAGTTTTTGAAGTTGCTGATGGCATGGGTTTTTATCTGCCATGATCTTTAGAACAAGAAATTCAGATTAATAGACATGATACATTTTGGGGGATGACAGTTCTGGTTTTTATCATCAGAAAATTAGCATTGCTTTGAATTAGATTGCTCTGGTAGCATCTGTTAGTTTAGCATCATTTATAGGGACTGTGTCTTGTGGGAAATGCATGCCAGAGGCCAGATGATAGGAACAGGAGAAGAGAAATAGTAACCTCCTTGGGTCATCAGGACAGCAACAGCCAGCCTCGTGCTAAATGATGCAGAAGAACAAAATGGCTCGCCGTGTTATGAGCCTTTCCTTTCTTTGGAAGCATAGTCTCTCTTTTGCTCTAAGATACATATTGCCCTCAAGTTTTTCTCCATACCTCTACCAAAATTCTGTTTCAAATACCTAGGGATAAGTGAGTCTGTATGAATACAATATAAGTCTACTAAGAGATATAACCAAAACCTTAAAATAGTGAGACATACTTATTTTCTCAAGAGGAAGTCTTGCTATTTGCAGTTTTTTCACTCTTCACAAATTAGTGTAGAATTAATATACAATCTCATCAAAATTCTGGAGGAAGAGAAGCTATATTTAAAGATCATTTGAAAGAATTTGAGTCTTTAAAAATGTTTCTAAGAATTAAACTACAGATTGGAAATAAGAATAAATATATATATTAGATAAAAATATAAATATAACTTGAAGTAATCACAAATGAACAATATCTAAAGTTTACAGTTTAAAATTAAAACTAATATATCTATGTATAAATACAGTTGATCCTTGAATAACATGGGTTTGAATTGTGCTGGTCCATTTATATGAGGAATTTCTTATCTCAAGAAATACAGTCAGTTTTTCATATGCTCAGGGTCCACATTTGCAACAAAATGCTGATAGAAAATACAGTATTTGTGGAATGTGAAATCCACAGACATGGAGGTCTGACTTTTCCTATCCCAGGGTTCTGTAGAGCAGACTATGGGACTTGAGCATACATGGATTTTTGTATTTACAAGGGTACTGGAAACAATCCCCATCGGTTACCAAGAAATAATAATTTCATTAAAAGTGTCACTCAAAATAAATTAGGAAAAATATATGGCAATTGCCACCAAGGTTAAATAAACTTACTAAAGTCCTCATTCTAGTAAAATACTTAATAAAACCCTGAAAAATACTAAAAATTGAAATATACAAAAGAACATTAGCAACAAGTTCTAAGGTGAAAAAACATAAATGCCTAATTATAAAATAAATGCAAACTTAACAAAATTACATATTTCTTACAAAATTTGTAAAGTATATAATGTATTACTTAAAAGAAAATATGACTTGAAATGGGCTCACTTTTAAATTTTGGTGAGATAATACAACTTGGAATAATCTTTCTAGGAAATAATTATTAATATACTTCAGCAGTCTCTCAAAATTGTATTATTTGACCTAGTCATTCTTTCTCTAATAATCTCTTCTAAGAAAAAAAAATCAGAAATTTTAACAAAATGTCATGTTTTTTGCAATGTGGCCTCATTTATTTTGACAAAAATTGGAAACAACTAAATTGTGGAAAATAGGAAAATAGCTAAGTATATTATAGTAAATCTTCATAAGAGAATGTTACAAAGTGATTAAGCTGATGATATCAAAGAATACCATGAACAAACCTTCCTGATATCATGTTTAAAAATGCAAATAAGATACATTTCAATTTAATATTACCTATGTCTGACCTATATATGACCATAGAATCGCCAAAAAAAATTCACTGAAGACAAATGCAGCCTCTCACAAAAACACTAGCTGGTTCTCTGAGGCCCGTGGGGCTCCTCGAATACTTACTTACCTAGCAGGGGAATCCTGTACTACAAGAGGCCCGCCCTCCAAAAGATAATTCCAGTTTGTTTTGGGTTTTTTTTCTTTTTTGCGTATGTGTGTGTGTGTATGTATATATATATATTTTTTTTTTTTTTGCATATGTGTATATATATATATATATTGACATTCATCTAGAAGAAAATATTGAGAGGGCTATCTTTGGGTCATGTAATTAGAGATGGTTTTGATTTTAATTTTATACATTTCTGGTTTGCATATTTTTAAGTGTTTATGTATGTATTTATAATCAGAAATAGTTTGTTTTAACATAGTTTCTTAAGAAAAGTAATATTATACCAATAATTGAACAAATAACTATAGGAAAATATTATCCCTCCCTTTAACTGTCTAAAAGGCTTTATCTAAAGGAATAGCATAATTAAAATTCCAGACGTTAAACAGCAGGTTCAGGGAATTGGTTTATCATCCAAAGAGGCTTCTTAACGCTCCTAGAATCACACTACATGGCAATTGACAGTCCTGCCAATATAAGTTTTAAGGTCAGGTCAGCATATGGATACTGAAGTCTCACTTACAGGAAATGTGGGAAAATGCATTCACCAGTATGTAAGGAGATTGCCCAAGTTTCTCAAATTTAGTGGCAGTTTTAGAATATAGCAATGTTAATGGGCTAGGGAGAAGAAACTCAATTTACTCATTTTTTGAGCCTGAAAATTTTGGAAAATGATGACATGGGGAAATAGAGGAAACAACAGAAGGTGGAAAATAAAAGAAGGCAATCTCAGAGCAGCAATCATTCTGAATTGTAGTCTTGTCAAGGATGGCATGGAAGAATCAGGATATCTGGGGGAAAGTTTGTTGTATCTGAGATACACCAGCTCTGTTTTACCGGCTATGTGCCATTGTATCATCTGGGTTACATTACAAGAACACTCTACTCCTCACAAAGCATAAGTCTCTGGTAATTTTGATGCAGGAAGGATGAGTAAGTTTTACTATATTTAATTATCAGAGTGTTCTCTGAAAGCCTTGAAGTAGCTGGATCCCCCGCCATAATTTACCAAGAAGCTTTTAGAGTCTACTTTCAAATCTTGCATTGTGGGCTCTGTGACTTTTTGTGATTTTGCTCAAGATATCCTAGCATATCTGCCTGACATCATGGGAGCATAAGGGCATCTGCTGATGGCAAGGAGAAGACCGTGGAGTCATATTCTCCGATAATGTTTACTCCACATCTGTGATTTGTGTCCTACAAGACTCTTGGGACTTAAACCACATGTGCTATATTTGCATTAATGGGAACTTGAGAAGGAGAGGCCATAACACTATTAAAATGTTTAGTTTTCACTCCCATCACACAGACACATGCTAATAACTACTCCCAGACCTTGTATCATGGTGCTGCAGGATACAACATGGAGTGCACTCATTGTTTCGATACAAGGGACTTAAAAACAAATAGCTGCCATCTCTGCCTCTGATAGTTTGCCAGGCTTTTAACTTCTTTGGTTTTTCTCTCATCAGATCATGGTGAGGTATCTCAAATGTATTCCAAACAGCACATTACCAAAAGTCTTTGTTTCTTCTTTTATAAAGAAACTCTTGCTTTAAGGTATATTTAGAAACCCGGAGTCTAAGCCAAATTCCAGAAAACCACATCCTAATTCTACTTTCAAATGGGAGGAGATCTTAGTGCAGAATCCCCACACTCAGGATTATTGATCACCCAGGCATAATAGTCAAAATGTGACAAATATTCTGGAAGCTGCCGTAGGTTTAAATATCAACTCTTAAATTATATATGAGGGCATTTTGAAGAATATTTTAAATGGGGTGGGGTGCAATAGATGGGGGAAGAAGGAGAAGGATGGAAAAGGGAGGGGGAGAAAAGAAAGAAGAAAAGAGACAAAGAGAGAAGAGATTAGCACCAAGGAGCAGTCCTTGAAGACAGCATCTTCAGTACTCTCTAGGCCAGTGTTTTTCAGTTGCAGTCAAGAAACTATAGTAGGTCACAAAATCAATTACTAAATTGATTTAGTAATTGAACCAGCATTTTTTAGTGAAATCAAACAAAGAAAGAATAAACTAGAATAGAATAGACTTCATCAGAATAGACTTTATTACATACAGCAAGGGGAAATATTATTTTATGAAACCTGTGTTTTAATTATGTAATATATCATATATAAATGCATATATATATACACATACTATATATATTGAATATTATATATATTGAATAAAAGATGAATGAATTGATAGGTAGATACACAGAGTGATAGAAGATAGATAGATAGATAGATAGAAAGAATTGTATGACAGAGAAAGAGAGAAGAGAGAGAAAGAGAGAAGCGAGAGAAAGAGAAAAGCAAGAGAAAGAGAGAGGTAAAGCTACTGATTGGCAATGTAAATGTATTTATCAATGTGGATTATGGCCAAAAAAGATTTGAAACCCACGGCCAAATTATACTTCCAGGGCAGTGACTTCTTTAAGTTTGGAATAAATTCTTCCTTTAGAGCCTCCTCCACCTGCTTTCAGGTATATTCACAAACTGCATATAAATGTAGTCTAATTAAATCTGACTTTTTAAGAAAACATTGTGGATGAAATGCAGTAAAATATGGATCTGATGCTGCAAACTATTTATCAAGGGTAGCAGATTGCAAATCCGACACTGGTTTCCGTAATGAAAAAATGCTCTCCTTAATGTCCTACTCCTCAGCCGCCTACAGAACAATAAATTGCATAGTAATTTATAGTTATCTTCAGAAATTGGAGGAGCAATTTACTGCATTGATGATCTTTAGATATCATTTATTCAGGAATTGGGATTATTGCATGGAATCAGGAATAACCCAGTTAATGGTAATAGAACCATCTTGATGAAGCAGGCTAAATATATACAATATAGAAAGAGAGAGTAGGGAAAACTATGGAAAAGTTCAAGTTGATACTATTGGAAAGTGTGTCTTCTAGACAGAATACAGAATCCAAAATATAAGATGACAGACAGAACTCATTCCAGGCTGTTAGATTTAGGGTGTGAGTGCCAACCAGAAATAACAAGAATATTTTAAAAGTCATTGGATGATCGCTGAATACACTGGCATGACTCATTTTCAGATATGCTTGTAACCATGCTACTTTGAATGCAGGTATGGATTATTCTTTGACTGCATGTGTAACAATTCAGACTAATAAGGCAGATAAGAGGTGGATTTAAATAACTGGAATGGGATACAGTGAGAATCAGTGAGATGCTCCACAGAGCCCCACTTCTCAAAAAGGGGTCAGCAAAAGGATTCCACCAGTTGAGAGGGTCTGGTATACTAGATAAACCACTGGAATAAAAACTACAAGCCAAGAAACAAGAAGAAGATTCAACTACAGAACTGAACTTTGGTGAAGACAGGAACTTTCAGGGACTGAGATCATGTCAACTCAACTTGGGGTGACTTAAAGATCTTAATTCAAATGCTAAGTATCTCAAAAGCCTGGCAATTAAAATCAAAGACAGAGAAGCAAGCTGCCTGAGCTGTGTGAAAAGGAAGGCAAAAAGACAAGGAACCAGAAAGAGTCTTAGAAAGCCCAGGGACCATGGAAGAGGCATTCTTCAGACAGCAGTGGGGTATCATCTTTTCAGATGGATAAATTGGTACAACTGTAGAAAACAGTGCTATGTTGATGGGGAAGTTTCAACACAGAACCAGCTATTAGAGGACGTCCCCCCAACTCTGACACTGTGGAATAGCTCTACTGATACATCCGTTCATGAACTGAACGTTGTTTTCTTTTTGCCTTACATACTAAACGAAACCTTTATTTTCTAAATCTCAAGGCTTTTTATTATGTGAAAAACACAACTCTTTAGTATTAATGTGAGCCAGCTGAGTTATCATTCATTCTACTTTACTGAGAGCTTCTAGCTAAGTGCGAGGACGTGGGGTATTTGTGGTCAGGTGTGTGAAGTGAAATACTAAATACATACAATAGTGAGATGCACACCATGATGAAATAAGTACACATTGTTGGTTTATCATGAGGATAAAAGATATTTATTCAATGACTTTTAAGTGGCAGGTGACAGATATGGGTTTGAGTAGACCAGCTTTTCATGATCTAGAGAAGTAGGCTCCAGTACAGCATAACTTTCAGATCACCTGTGGAGCTCTGTAAACATGCAGACTACTAGGCTTCGTTCCTGGAGTCTGACTCTTTAGGTCTCAGTGAGCATGAGACTCAGATTTATAAAGATCTCCAAAGACAAAGTGGTATCAGTCAAATTGGGAGTTCACAAATGGTTGGATGTGGCGAATAGATTGTAAGTACATCAGCTGGCAGTAAAGAGATCACACCAGAAGTAATATTGGTCTGAATTGTAATAGATACCAAGAGAGATGCCTGAAGTAGAGATGCAAATTAAGGATTAATCCATTTGTAAGCCTACTTTAAAAAAGGGAAATGGTAATATCATTCCAGATGATTCTAAGGGAGAAGAATCATACTTACAAGAGAATGCTGAGTAACACCTTCATTTAAGAGATGAATGACAAGAAAGAGCCCACAAAGAGGACTTAGGAGTGGCTTCTTAATGTCCTTAGAGATGGCATATTCTCTTTCCTCTGAATCTTTCTACAAGTTGTTTTTGTCACCTGTGTTGTCCTCTTTCCCTTCTTTTTCTTCTACCAAATATTATCTGTCCCTTTAAGGACCTTCTCCAACATTCTTCCCTGAGTACTCCCGTATACCCTCGAAGAAACTTTGGGTTTTTCCATAACGTATTGTGTGTCCCATCTTGAATCACGATTTAATTGTTGTTTTTAATTATTTTCCCATGCTGGTCTTGTATATCACACCAGATTATAAACTTCTTAAAAGCAGAGGTCACTGCTGACTTTTTCTGGTAAACCTCACAGTTTCTAGAATTGGACACATTATAGGTATTCTCTAGGTGCCTAAAGATCAATAGTTGCCCAGTGACTCCCCAGTGTTATGTGTGATAACTAGCATTCCACGTGTCCTAATATACACAAAGACCTGTTTACCTATTGTCTTGAGGTATTATTATTAGTGCCTCTTGTGCCTTCAAAATTGTCACAGTTTGAACAACAAATTATATAGTCATCCAACTGATAGTGCAACAAATATATTTTTTAAAATTCTAGCATTTTAAGTGATGCTATTTCCAATATAAGTATCAGTTCATTTTGAAGAGCAAGGATTGTTAAGGTATATTTGCACACATTTAGCATAGAGTGATATGTCATTCCAGATGTCACCACTATTAGGTGGGTGATCTGATGCTCAACTGACAGATGTCATTGTCATGTAGTCATAGGTGATTTATTTCTTTTAAAATATCATTACATTATATCTCTCCGTGTCTGTAATATAGATGTGTGCATATAATATATAATTATCACTATGTAATATATTATATATGTGTTATATATATTACAAACCACTAACTATTGTTTTTAGAAATATCAGATGATTTTTTTCATGTTTATTCTAAATAAAAATATTTTGAAGAAACAGTTAAGTATTTCCCCAATAGGCAGAATTATAATTTTTGCACGTTTTCAGGGAAAATTTTTCAACATTTTCCATTTATTTAAGTCTACAATTTGTGGAAAAGATAAATTTCCCCTCATTCATGAACATCCTAATTACACGATAGTTAATCTATCATTCTTGATGAATGATGATGCTATTTTATAGAGAGCAAAATCTAAATTGTCAAGCTCTTGGTTAGACACAACTTAAAATTATGGGGACCCAAAAGTAAACTTTTACTATAGTGTTATTTGTACTTCTTGAATTGTGTGGCTTGGATTCCATACAATGAAAATTCTACTAGTTGATCCCCAAATCCCCACCTAATATTCATTCCTTTCCTTTGCCCAGACCATGTAACTAAACAGTGGAGGAGAAAATAGAGACCATTGTTTCTTGTGATCCACACTCTGGAAGGACCCATCCCAGTTCCATCATTTCCCAGGACAAAGTGCCAATAATCCTATGGGAAGAGTTCATGTGTGCCTGGGCTAATCTGTGTTTACTAGTACACTACAGAGGTGCTCTGTTTATGTCTGGGAAGATAGTTATAAATCACACTTCTTCAGATCGTAAATACACATTTATCTTTAGAATATATCACCAACTGAGTCATTTTGATGTAAATATTGCACCTCTTAAATATAATGATGATAATAGCGGCTGTGAAACCACAGAATTTGCTCAAGTGCTCCCTTTTCAGTAACTGAAAATATTTAAATCACAGAAGCTTTAGCATCCTCTGGGGAGTGGCAGACAGACGTGTCAATAGAGTGGGACCTACAAAAGTTGTGACTATTTTCTGTGAGTAATGAATAAGACAGACTCTCTCACTGGCTTCTGTAAGGGAATTACAGTGTGTTTCGGTTGGTATGTTCTGGCTATGCTGCAATTGGTAGCCCACGTGACTGACTCAGGGGCCACAGATCCTTCGCTCCATCAGCTCTGCTATCTCATAGAAAGGGCTACATTGTAGAGTGTTGGAAACAACACAAGGTGGGCACACATCTGCAGGTTTCCTCATTCAGTCAGAAGACCTACTGGAGTCATCCAGCTTCCTGAGATTGGCAAAGAGATAAACTTTGGGTAGCAGGTTCCCAAGATCCTGAATAATCTATGTTGTTGTGGCAATGTCATTCCTTATTTGTTGGCATCCTTGTCTGGAAACTGTCTTTTCTGGCTATAATTTTACTTGAAGATTAAAGCACAGATTTTTATATGTATCTTCTGTTCTCTGAATGTAAAAAAATAAAATAAAATAGAATACACCTACATTCACTTCTAAGTGGCATTATTGTAATTCAGCAGATTTTTGTTTTTCACTAAAACCTGGAGTTGGATTGTCTTGAGCCGGAAGGCATTCAAAGCTGCTGTTTTTCACTTAGCTATATTTCTCTATAAGCATCTAATTGTTTCAAAAAGTGAGGTACAGTATGTGAAAACCTGAATCTAATGCAAATAAGTCTGTACAGCACTAAAGCTAACAGGTGTTCTCATTAATGTAAGTAGACATGGAACAATTCTTGAATGTTTTATAAACACTCATATTCATGGCCAAGTATGTTACAGTAGCATAGATACTTACATACTGCAACATCTTTTATTCTTGTTGTGCACTTTCAGTGCTTATTAGCAGGAGACATGTGTGAGTAATAAACTAGTGGCAATAGTACCTGCTTTTGCTTGAGTCACTCTATCTTAAAATTAGCTAATACTCCTAAATAAAGGTATTAGCAACATAATTACTGCCACCTCCTCTCGTAGATTGCTTGTTTATTAATGTTAATAATGCTTTAGTAAAATTAACGGCTACAATGTTGATGAGCCATGAGCATCTTTACATCACTGAGGTTTTTTTGAAGATTTGACCCATTAACCTAAGGATTAGCTCTGAAAAATCTTGAACTCATATCCATTTTCCCATGCAATCAATTCCTAATTACAAAGGCCGTGCATAGGGTGCGATTCTTGGATAATCTAGTATAGATTATTCCTATAAAACACTTGAGTGGCTTTGGAATATAATCAAGAACATTCTATTTTAGGAATATGCAAGAAATGATTCTTGGTGCTTCCTGGCCCCTCCAGGTTTAATCATGTTATTTGAAGTCTAGAACTTGTTGACTGATGGGAAAATACAGTTTTCAGACTGCTATTATCAATCTTCAAAATAGCTTGACTACTCTATTCTGATTTTTTAAAATGTTATCAGTAGATGTCAAAATTACATTACTTACATTACCTGAAACAGTGTGGTTGTATTGCAGCCTTCAAAATTTTATTGCCATAGAGAATTAGTTAAATATATTATAGCATATCAAACAATGGAATATTATGCATTAACTGAAATGAACTAGGTAAATAAGGCTTAACTATTTCCTTTTGTGTTGGTTGTTCAGACATCCATGTAAACAATTGCCATTGGTCTTGGAGTCTTATGGTGGGAACAGAAAGATCAACAGCACAAACAATGCATTGTAATATAGATCAGTTTGTGCTGTGACAAAGGAGATGTGAGATCATGAGAGCATATAGGGGAACACCTATTTCAGAGAAGCCTTTACTGAAAAGGTGACTTCTAAATTAATTTGAATGATATGACAGAGGAAGTCAGAGATGTCTGGGCAGCAGGAGCAACCTGCTCTAAGGAAGAAATGAGAATTAGTATGGGACAGCTGGGGAACCAAAAATATTTCAGTATGGCTGGATTGCAGAGATGCAGAAGAAAATGCAGAGCAGGGGAACTGCAGAGTGGATAGGTGCCAGAGCTCACAGGATCTGGCAGGCCATATTAAAGAGTTTGCACGACACTGCAGCAGCTGTGGGGAACCTCAGAATGATATCAAGCTGAGGAATGGGATGATCAGATCCAAGTTTCAGAGAGATCATTTTGGCTGAATGTGGAGTATGGACTGGAAGGGAAAACATGAATGAAACAGTGGAGAGAGCAAAGGATATTACAACTCCTCATGGAAGAAGACGATAGTATAGAGTTGAAAGCATTGAAAAATTCATAACAGTATATAGGATATTGTCATTAAATATAAGCACACATGTAATGTTTACTCACAGGTCAAAACAATATGAACAAAAAACAATCCAGTATATCTTGGGGTAAGAGGGAGTCTTGTATTTATGTTGCACTTTGGAATTTGTTAAAAATGCTTAATTGAGCATTATTTAAATAATGACAATAATAATAACATCATTCCAGTAAAAACATTATGGGGCAACAGATTCCCAAGCCATGTGACTAGATGAGTAATTGAGCACAGTGAATATGGCTCAGGCTAGAAGCTCATCTGTGGTTGGCAGGGAGTGACTGACTGGTGGTGACAAGTCCCAGGATGATTTGTTTATCTGAAGACAATGACTCCCCAACCCAAGTTTAAAAATTAAGAGCAATAAAAGTCTAAACTGATATCTTTATTCAACAACTACTTCAATTAGTCACTTTTTCAGTCGTTTTTCATATGAGCACCACAGGCAAAAGTTTTGGTGTTGCTGCTACAAAACTGTGGAAACTGCTAAACTACTAATTTACTTGGATAGTATTCTTTCATGAATATTGAGAAGACTTGTTTCTCAGCACTTAAAATATTTTAACACTGATAAGAGATGAACATGAGTTTTTGTTTACTTGTTTGTTTGAAATAAATGTTTGCATTTAGATATTTTATTAATAAACAGTAAAGTCGAATAGACAAGTTATGTAGGGTGTGAATGTTCATTACAGGGCCAATTTTATTATGCAGAACAAATCTCTGTTGTAAGAATGCATGGACCAAATTACTTGGGTGTCAAAAGTACAGCTCAATTTCAATTAAAAAGCATTGTTTTTTGAAAGGTTGGCCTTAAACCTTAGATTTCGGAATGCACTTGAGATTTGTCGTGTATGTAGCCCAACATTTGTTTACTTTCCATTAAATAAGAAATTGCTTACATGGGCAGGTTATTTTGATATGATGACACCACTGAGGGTTACAATAAATGTACATGCAAATCAATCAACCCCAAACACATTGAAAACATATCCAATAAACATCTGGAAACTAATGAACGCACATTTGTTAACACAGGGGGAGTTGTGGAAATGCAAGAACCATTGGTGGCCTGGCTTATTTAGTAGCATGTGGATTTAGGAACATTTCACAGAGTCAGAAGAAACAGGGTAATTATAACATAAGGTTCAACATCTTTAGATATGTAGAACATTTTCCGTTGCTTAAAACAAATATTCCCTAAGAAAGTATAAAACATTTTTCTGACTTGCAAAGTTTTTGCAGTCTATCATTTAAATTACTTAAATAAAGGGAGCTTTACTGCTCCCCGAAGCTGAGAATATAACACCCTCCATGCATATTAGCTTGATCTTCTTGACAGACCAGAAAAGTGTTTGTGTGTGCCAATTAAAACAAAAATGGATCCCTAGTGGCTTGTTCCTCACACAACTTCTGAAGACTGCTATCATTGTTTGCTAGGGTAACCCTGGATAAGGCTGCTATCCAAAGTAAACAAACTTTTCAAAACTTTCATGACAGATGGGGATTACAAATGCATTTTAATAAGAGAGTTGCCAAAGCAACTTTTATTTTTTGTAATCAGTATATATTTACTTAACATCTAGCAACATTGGGAACACAAGACAGATACTTTCTCACAAAATGCTTTAACAAGTAACATTTTTGGAAAGACAAATTGAAGACCTTTTACTTCTAACTGATATTTTATCCTTAGTTTTATGTTAACTTTGCTCAACATGTTAAGGAAAATGTTAGGAGTTACTTAAACCAGACTGTAATTTGAGACAGACGTTCAGCCTGATAATGTAATTTATTTGGTGGTCATAAACACCTTTGAGACAAAGTAATTTAACTATTTGTATAACCATGACAACTTCATTTGATCAGCTATATTAAATATGGAGTGTGATGCAAGAATAAAAAAATGTGATTCGGGGGGGGTTTAGGCATTAGTGCTTCAATTTTATGTCTTGATAGCTCCCTTTGATACAGCCAAAGTATATATCTATGTTTTACGCTGGGAGTATTCAATAAAGATATGGCCAAAATTAATATCACAAAAATAATTCATATTTACTTCAAATAAATTTAGTGTATTTTGACATAACTTTTATTACTTAATTTAATTTGAATATAATAATTTCATCATGAAGTCCAAAGTGTTTCTAAATATAATAGCAATTAATTCCATTCCTTTTATCTACTATTTCTAAAACCATTGTAAGCATATTATTTAACATGTTTTAGGGCTTTTTAGATATTTGGTATATTTTATTATATATTTTCTATGCACAGTTTCAGTTTCATGAAGATGGAATAACTCCTCCTTAGGTTCTTAGTCAAAGATTGATTCTAAGCAAAATGTGAAAGATATTTGTTCATGTGTAGGATTGCTTTAGTCCTTTTTAGGATTTGAAGGAGCTTTTGGATGCCCCAGTTCTGTCTTCGATATGTTTTTTCGTAGTGAGAGAGTAGTTGTTTGTAAAAAGAAAAAAAAAAATCCCTGTAAGGATTTTGCATGATCTTTTAAAATTGGGCTATTTTTAGCCTAAAGTAACAAGCAACTTTGTCTAAAGTCGTTATTCAAAATTTCACAACTGAAACCAGATCATCGTGGCCCTTTCTCCGTTCACACACACAGTCCTTGACTGTATATGAATGTTTGCTGAGAAGTAGTGAACTAGAAATCAAGATCTTTGTAATCTCTTAATTCTATCATTTAAAATGATGCCAATTTGATAGAATGGCATTCTCATTTTCCTCATTTGCTTCATTTTCTTCATTTGCAAAATTACTTTATGATAGTGGAGGGAAGATGCATTTGGAGAATGTTTATTATGTGCTTTGAGATCATTAAAGCTGATATCACTTTGCATACCAAGTGGTAGTATTCATATCCTTAATATGCTAAAGTTCTGATACAATCAACCTTTAAAGAATAACATATCATGACCACAAGTTTATGCATAATTTCATGATGTAAATGTGCCTGCAGTAATTACTCCCTCCTCTGAAATCTTGACATGAGCATTGTGTGTGCCACTCACATTGGGACTTCATATAAGCCATTTTCTATTGTTATTTATCTTTATATGCATATGTCCTATTTATTCAAACAGATTGCAAGTTCTTGAGGGTGGGGGTTGTGTATCTCTAGCTTCTAGCAATGTGCCTTGTACTTAATGGACGCTTAATCAGTCATCGTTAATGATTAGGAGATGTTCTGTCATGAATGCATCCTCTCTAGTTTTTTGAACACAGAATTACTTGTGAGATTTATTCTGCAACTGGAAGGGTGGTACTATCAAAGAGAGGGGAGCAAAATATCACTCATCATCTCTTGCATCCCATGTACATTTGAAGTCAACTGGAAAGGAGAACGCTGACAATATTTAACCACCAAATATGTTTTGCTGTTGAGGTATCTATCTATAGCATAAAGTTATCCATTAACCATTATCATTTTGTTTAGTTGTTATTTATAAAAAACTGGCAATAACTAAAGTACCCACAATACTCTGTGTAGCTATGAATAGTGTTGATCCTTTGTTATCTTTATTTTTTCCAATTCTTCACAATTAATTATTTTTCTTATAATCAGAAAACAGTGAAGTTCTACAAAAATTTTGTTTCCATTCTAATAAACAGAAATATGGACATATTTAGAAGTGTAAATGCCATTTTACATATTAATTTTTAATTTACACTAAAGTCTCACACAATAAAATCTTACCACTAGAATGAATATTGATGAGGTTGAAACTGACAAGGCCATTACTTAAATCATCATAAACACTGCTTCTTAAAATTCTTTTAAAAATTTTTAAATTAACATAAAAATCCTGCATTTAATTAAAACCTCAAAAACAATTTTTTTCTCTCTTCATCACTTATCAGTGAAGTTTGGAGCTCGCCCCCATCTTCAGAGGAACCACAACAAAAACACAGATGAGCCCAAGCCCAATTGAAAAATACTGTCAAATTAATACCAAAAAGCCTTAAGAAATGTCCACCCTGCATATTGCTCAGTGGACAGGCTTCTATAATGTCCTGGGCATAAATCAGTTGCCAGCAAAAATTCAGGTGCACACTTATGTACTATGAAAAAGTTTGAGGCACATTTCCCCAAATGAATACTTGAAGATATGTATTATTGACAATGCTAGCAAACTTCACTAATGCTGCTTTTGTCCCCTGATATAACTCTTCAAAATATTACCTGGTGGTGATGAAAGAGACATTTGCCTAAAACAGGTTTCTAAGCAAGATGGAGACCAGCAGCTCTTATCTAAATCTGTCAGGTTTTTGCAAGTTCCTCCTTCATCCCCTCACCCCAGATTCAGTAATGGAGGCAAAACATGATATAAGAAAGACTACTTTAGCAGGGCTTCATAGCAAAGTCTTTATGTCTGTTATTCTACATCACTTTAGATTGTCATCATGAGCTGTTCAATCAAAAGTTTTAGTCAAAGCTAGCATTCTTTACTGATGTCTTTTTTTCCCCAAAAGTGTTGAAAATCTGATTGTTCAAAGTGCAAATGCGATTCAGTAAACCATTTATTAGAAATCCTAAAGAGGTAATGTAAAAACATGAGTTGAGAAACCTGAATTAAATGGGCCTTACCGGTGAAAGATTTTGAAACTACTTTCCTGTGAGTGACTGGATTGGAGCAGAACAAAGTCAATTACTGACTGTAATTAAGAAGTGGATGCATTTAAACTGTAGAGAGCAGTAGCAGACTTCTCCAGACTGCCTAGTAACTCAAAAGATTAGTGGGAAGACAGAGGAAAGGATGTGAACTGTATCTTTCTGATAGTATGTTTTGAATGAAATGCATTCATATAGCTCTCTGATCTAGCTTCCCAAAATGAATTTGTAAATCACTGATTATGTATGATTAATGCAGTAATATATTTGGACAAAGGAACTTTTAAAATACATTTTGCTTTTGGTTTTGTTAGCAGTATAAGATCTCAGCATTGCATAGCATGCACCAAAGATGCAAATGCAATGCTGAAGTACTTATATTTTATCACTGTTTGAATTTACTAGACTGAAAACTGAACTATGTTGGCTCTCTCATAAGCCCTCTTAATATAGTAAATCTAATTATGTTTGTTTCTTATACTTTAAAAATGTTGCTTCTTTTTATAATTTTAATAATGGTTTATATATACTGTCAGAAAATTTTATATTAGATTGTACATTGTGCTTGGGCCAATTCATTTTTTTGTGTATGTTAAAAAATTGTGACATTATAAATACAATCATAATAAAAATATTTAAATTTAGATTAGGATGAAGGTAGAGGTCAAGGATATGACTAGTTTTATTGTGTTAGTTAGAAATGATCTTATAGTTTTAGATGACTATTTCTGAGGCAACACTTTATAAAGTAAATATTCGGAACTTTAGTAAAGAACTTTGCAATGGTGTTCAGATAATTAGGCAAGCATCATCTTAGCTATCTTTTACTGCTTACATAAATCAGAGGACTATTTTGAGCAATCACAACTCTTACATGAAGTTTTATTAACAGAGAGAGAGACAGACAGACAGACAGAAAGGGGAAGGGAAAGAGAAAGGGAGAGGGTTAGGGTGAGGGAAAGGTGTGTGAGGGGGAGAGAGAGAGAGAGAGAGAGAGAGAGAGAGAGAGAGAGAGACAGAGACAGAGACAGAGACAGAGAGAGAGAGAATATTTGGCTCCAGTAATCTGTCAAATTCTTGTGTGGGTAATTAAATCCTATTATTTTTCAATCTTTCACTTCTTATAATTGCATACACTTATGACAGTTCTTCTCCTAGTTGTAGAGACTATATTTGATAGTGGAACTCATCTCAATTAAGAATGATTGCTTTGCAGAATTGAGTAATGTTGAATCTCTATAGAGTTTTTCTGAAAATAAATGACAAATGAATATATATAGCACATGTGTAATAGAAGATGTCTTAAAAACTCCAACATCATTGTTATTAAATGTTGCCATAAGAATTCTCAAAACCTTCAGAATGAGCCATTTTGGGTAATAATTGTCACTTTAATGATAGAATTATAGAGATGGCCTAAAGCATGATTTGTGATTTTCTGAACCTGTGCCACATTTCAGCATTCACCTCCTGTTTAGAACAAGAAAGGCTGAGAAGAGGTGACCGGCTTCTGATTGAGCGTTTTGAAATGTCAGTCCTCTAAACCTCTGAAGCCTCACTTGATGTGTGACAGCAGTCGGGAAATGTTCGTCTTCCTGTTGCAACAAAAAGTCAATAATACAAAGGGAAAATCTTCACAGTTCAGATTGATGGCCTATTACAAAAAGCGTGTCCACACCCACTCTCATCAAATTCTTCTCAAAGTAGTTCTTTATGTGTGAAACCAAAAGTATTGCTCTGTTTCTATAGGGTCACATCCTTCTCTCACACGTCTGGGGAGAAAAAGATTCACTCTCATGAAAAATGTATAGTCACCCGCTAAACATTGCCAACTACTTAACAGTGCTGAAAGTCGGGAACCTGGATGTTCATTTGATAAATACGCTCCAGGAGAGGTTCAAATATGCAAATAAAGTCTTATTTTAATATACTCCCTTTGTGGGGAAATTGATTTTTTATCTCTTTCCTATAGATCTTTAAGGAGAGTAGAAATAGTTAAATGTTATCCATCTGAATGATCTATGGGCGTCTGAATTAGTCTTCTTGGTAAATAATCTGTTTTAGAACCCTCCATAAAAGGAAATCAAATATAGAGATACTATTAGACTTGAAAAAGACCAACAGGAAAGAACCAAAAGTGCAGAATGAATTCTGACACTTTTGGTTGCATTTTTCTGTGTGCTCTGACTTAAGTGTATACTGTCTGCCTTCCGTGGATCTTCCTGAGTTGTTCTTCCTTAAGTTGGAGTAATTCAGCTTTAGTCCTACCCTGAGTTAATTGTTCTATTATTGAAACAATAATGTATTTGTTATGACATAAAAAAACAGTTTATATAGAGCAGTTCAAAATCCTCCCAGTTCTCAGAAAGACAATTACTGGAATACAAGAAAATATTTCAGTGTATTAAACTGTGTTTTTTAAAAAAGCTATGTTTTTGTAAATGTAAAAGATCTGTCTTACATAGTTTCTTTACCTGTCGATTTTCTTTTCTAGATCACAACAGTATCAGGAAATGAGTTCCTTCTACAGTCAGATATTGACTTCATCATATTGGATTGGTTCCACGCGATCAAAAATGCAATTGGCAGATTGGTATGTATTTGTTTTGGCTGTTACCTTTATTAATTAAAATGTAGTCATTTAAATCTTATTACTCAGGCCTATAACACATGCATTTAATAGAGCCTATGGACTGAGAGATATTAAGTTCTTTTAAGTTTAGGGTCCACTAAAAACCTTTTCAGCAGACAGAATTTGTGGAACGGAATCATTTAATTTCTCTCTTTCAAAAATGCATTGCATTCTTTCTTTTTTTTCTGAAATAACATGAACATTCATTTACTAGAGGCTGTAAAAAGCACACAAGCGCTTAATAACTACTGAATTTTACTTTCTGTTTATGCAGTCTATAATACATATTCTTCAAAATAAATACCAATGTATTTAAGACCTTACTCACTGTTATAATACTAGTAAGTAATAATCCTTCGTGCTGATTTTTATTGTTCTTCTAGCTAAGTTAGATTGTTCTTTACATGAAAATTACACATCTAGAACTTCATGAAATTATCCTAAATGTAACATTCAGAGTATATTTTTAGAAGAATCAAATTATTTAAAGCTACTCATTTCATATGGATTCTAGGACAAACGTCTAATTTTAGGACACTAATATTTGCAAAATCTTCAGGGAAAATATTCTTAAGAGTTTTTAATATGATACACAATAGAGTAATACAAGATTGTGTGTGTTTTTATTGATATTTAATTGCAGTCTTTCATTATATCATTTTGGGACTAAACTTTAAAAAATAAAATAACAAATTGGTTTTTTTTCCATCATTGGTTATAGTCTCCTTAAAGATGTGTGTGTGTGCATATGCGCACACACACACACTCACACACACACACACAGTTTGTTGTCTTTAAGAATAGACTCTAGTACCAGACTGCCCAATTTTGAGTTCTGGTCTATCATTTGCTACCTGTGTGGCCTGGGGCAAATTACTTATCTATTTTTGGTTCTGTTTCCTCATCTAGAAATAAGGATAATAATAATACCACCTCCTTCATAGAATTGCTGTAATGGTTGATTGAGTTAATGCATCTAGAATACTTGAAATAATGCACAGCATTTAGCAAATACACTATTATTACATTTGAGTATTGAGCTTAGCATTTGGCTATTCCAAAATAATTCTCTTACTTCAAACTTCCCCTTAAGTCTTCCATCAAAATAGACAGTAAAACTATATGATGAATCCTTTCTTCATTGTAAAATTATTCAGTCTAATTGTTTGTTGTTTCCAGCCAAAGGATTCATCAAGTTGTCCATCAAGAAACCTGGAATTATTCAAAATTCAATTATCCTCCAGTACTGAATTGCTAAGTCACTATGATAGTGATATAAAAGAACAGAAACCCGAGCACAGAAAATCTTTAAGTGAGTATTTTCTTTGACTTGCTCATTTTAACTTTGTCTAAATGCAGTGCTTATGAAATATAAATGCACTAAAATGAGATTTAAGCCAAACTCATACTACTCATGGAAGATTCGTAGCCATTTCCTGGCCAGGGATTCATGCACTGGAGGGCAGTCTGGGCACTTTGCTCACATCATTATTGGTAATGCCTTTTGTGAAAATAATTGTTCCAAGGTCATGGTCTCTGCTTACAGCAAACCTCTGAATCTCTGAGTAATAGCCATAGCATTCAGATTGGTGATTGATTTTGAGAGTGGGAAAAGTCATGCGTCTCCAAACCTTGGTATGCTGACTATTTTATTTCCATACATTAAAGATATGAGTGACTACCACAGTTGGTCTAACTTAAGCCAACAGACTGTGTAACTTTCTACATTGTCAGACCACTAGAAAGATTTAGAAATTCACTTTCCAGAGGTTTCTAAAAAAACGTGGGATGTAAATCAGATGTTCTTCAAGGTCACATATAGTTTTTACTTCTAGAAAAGTTGAATTTGGAGTAAAAAGTATTGGTCTCCTCATTTACATGGTGATTTTGAGTTCCCTTTTAACCTTCCACCAGTTTGCGTCTTCCTCAAAAAATGGAATTAAAACTTGTCACATGTATCTTACAAAGCTGCTTTGAGTATCAGCCTCCTGAAGGAACAAGTAGATAATTTTGGAATGAGAGAAAACCAACTTCTCAAAGTCTTAAAAATTATAGTTTCTTTCTTAGATCTGCTACCTAGGTGTCCCCAATCTTATGAATCACCATATTTTTCTGCCATTTCTCTCTGACCAAAGATAACATACTTACCTACTGACTTTTTGAATTTAAAGAGAACTCGATAAATTGAGTAGAGTTGCTAATGAACATATGTATCTAGATGATTATTTGTGTATATATACATATGTGTGTGCATTAGGAAAGGCATACACATACGAGGGAGGACCATAAAAACATGGAATTTATTTTTTTAAAGTTGTGTATCTTTTCTTACATGTTTAAACTTCGGTCACCTTCAAAATACTCTTCGTTTGATGCAATACACCTATCAAAATGCTTTTTCCACTGCTCAAAACCATTTTTGAACTTGTCAATTTTGTTGCCTTTTAGTGTTTCTTCCATTTGTTTTGTTGTTGTTGTTGTCATTGTTTTACCTCTTCTACATTGGCAAAATGTTTCCTTTGAGGACTTTCATCATTCAGTGGGGGGAAAAAAAATAGGCCCTTAGGTTGAGACCAGGTGAATAGGAATGGCACTGGTCATGGGGTCCGTAATATTTTTGGTCAAAAAATGCTGAACACTCAGCCGATGTAGGCAAGTGCACTCATAAATCACCTCTCATGAAGTGCGCAAGTGCTTTGAAACAATCTCCAAAAAAAATTTACTGAAGCTGAACACAGCCTCTCACAATACTAGCTGGTATACTGATGCTGATGGGTTCCTAGAACACTTACCTAGCGGGTAAAGCTGTTCTCCAAAAATTAATTCCTTTGGGGGGGATGTCCTTTGTATATGTATATGCATGCATGCACACAAAGACTCATGTACATAGGAGAGGGAACAGGAAACCTATTTATATGTGAAGTCTTCCAAAGTTAAATTGTTGAGAACCACAAAACTATCTACTGCATATGAAATTAGTGGAAGCATCCTTTTAAAATTAAGTCATTATTCAAAGACCCATGCCATAATTTTCAACATCTGTAGATGTATCTACTTAGCCAGTTATCCTAAGTTGGAGTTTAAGATGATCAATTTTAATGTCTAGAAAATGTAAGATGTGCTTGTGGAATGTTAACAATGCTATTTTAAAAAACTTTTTCATATAAAGGTGCAGTTTAGAATAATTTCATTTATAGAATGTCTTTCTTTCATTCCTATCAATGTCCCCTTTTATTTCATATGGGTTCAGACGTAGGTGAGATTTCAGATTTAGAATTCAACCATGAGTATATATTGAATGTTAAATATATAAACGTTTTATAGTAGATATAAAAGGATGTGTGCTGCAATGACTAGTAGATCTGAAATCTCAGATTTAATTGCTGGGTTGGAGGAGACCTTGACTTGCTTCTAAAGCTTGAAGCTATGGAGAAAATAATGTTGCAAAAATGTCTGAGAAACATTGATGCTAATGGATTCTGTATCGAGCAGTTGCCACTTTAAAAGTTTTTTTGAGCCAGGCTCAGTGGAAGCTGAGGTGAGTGGATTGCCTGAGCCCGCGGGTTCGAGACCCGCCTAGGCAGGCAAGACCTCATCTCTACAATAAATCAAAAAATTAGCCAGGCGTGGTAGCGCACGCCTGTAATTCCGGCTACTCGGAAGGTTGAGGCAGAAGGATCGCCGGAGCCCAGCAGGTCGAGGCTGCAGTGGCCGGGAGCAGCCACTGTACTTCAGTCTGGGAGACAGAGTGAGACTCCAACTCAAAAAAAAAAAAGTTTTTTTGTGTTTGTTTGTTTGTTTTTGAGTCAGAGTCTCACTCCATCACCCAGGCTGGAGTGCTCACAGCCACCCCAGCATCGACCCACAGGGCTCAAGCCATCCTTCCACCTCAGCCTTCCAAGTAGCCAGAACTACAGGCACATGCTACCATGCCCAGCTAATTTTTTGAAAATTAAACTTGGGTTTTACCAAGTTGCCCAGGTTGTTCTCTAACCCGTGGGCTCAGGCAATCCTCTACCTCGGCCTTGCCTCCTAAGGTGTTGGGATTACAGGTTTGAGTCACCGCACCCAATCATTTTAAAAGTTTTAAGATGCTGCTGAAAAATTTCTTACAGATGGAATACCTGCTACTTCTTTTTAGATTTATTTTTAATTGGGAAAGACAATTATTTGTCTACTGTGAGTTTAAATTCAATCCTGCTTAAAGACAAAGGAAGGGACACATGATTTATTATATTTATTTCAAAAATGCATCTAATTGTACAATAGCTTCATGTTCACATTTTACTTTCAATTTTTAAAAAATCATAACTAGAACTTATTAAACACCTACTATATACCAGGCATTTTTCTAAGAGCTTCTCCTCCCACCAGCCCATGAGGTAAGTACTATGATCGACTCTGTTTTATAGATGAGATAACTGAAGCATGGAGAATTAAGGTAACTTATGTAGACATGTTTCAGACTCAAGCAATCTTATTTTAGAATCTGTGTTTTTAACCATTACATTATTGTAAAGTTAACAAGTAAAAGGCAAACCTAGTTTATATCAACCTTGAATTTACATAGAAATATTACATTAAAAATAAGATTCAATAGAAATTAGTAAACTTAAATCAGGACCCAAAAGCTTATTGGCAAAAAACAGTCAAAATCCAATGTTTTCTTTGAAGTTTGATTTCCCTGTTAAAATAAAGGTCATTTAATCTTTAATACCAGTTCTAATTTTAGAAAGTGCTTCTTTCCTATATCTTGGTGAAAATGTAAAATTTTTTTAGGGCTGGCATATTTTTTGCAAGGTAATACACAGTTACTATCAATCTATTACTTTGAATTAAGTTCATTCAGTACATATGTGTTCATTTTCATTTGGAAGGCATAATGATTGACCCACCCACACAATATCAAATTAAACCATGCATTTGAAATAGTGACTGACATGATTTATATTTGATGCTTTTTAAAATATTTGTTTCAAGTAAGAAAAAGCCTGTGTGAAACTCTTCTGATCTCAGTCCTAGATTTGAACACCCAAACTTAGGTTTCTTAAAACATGCATTCAGTTTTATGTCACCCTCTGGAGATTAAATAATTATGTAGAATCAGAGATTCACAGTATTCTCTTCCTTATTAGTAGTCTAAGCACAAACTTTATTTCAGTTTGCTGCCTTTGGCTTCCTGTGCCCTTGATGTTCCCACAAGTTTTGTCGCCAAGATTGTATAGAGATAAAGCCAAAATTACTTTTTTAAAAGGCATGCGAACATCATTAGCCGCTAACAGGTGGTCATTTCATTGTCCAGTTTGTCTGTATAACATGGGAAAAATATGTTCCCTCAATGAGTGAATTCTGAAAGTTGTGTTTACATATACTTTCCTTTTTAAAATATGATTCTAACCTGCCAACACTATTAAGAACTAATCAGATATTTTAAGATATCAGTTGAGTATAACAGACAAGAAGCCAGAAAATTCAATGTAAGGGCCAAATCACTGTGGGAAATTCAGGACACCAGCTTGGATGAGAGTAGGAGAGCAGCTCTCCAGGGAGGGCTGTTATGGAAAGTAAAGTCAAACAAAGAAGATATGAACATATTGCTCCAAGGAAAGAGAAGTGTCTTCCACTGATGACAAAGAAGGGAAAGGCCCAAATATAATAAATCCTGCATCAGATAACCTTGGAGAGGTTTCTTAACTTTTCTGAACTCTACTTTCCAGATCTATGAAAATGGTTCTAATACTGTCCTAGCAGGATAGCATGAGAATTTGAAATTAAATATGTAAATACTTAGCTCACAGCAGGCACTCAGTAAGTAGGAGATCTTATTGTTATCCTCTATGTCCCCAAGCAGATGGCACCAAAACAGGGCATGAGCCAAGGGTGGTGTCTAATGGAAGACTGGAGAAGGGCATATATACTTGCCATCTACTCCCTGAGTGTATAGAAAATAGGAAAAAGGAGCCAGAATTGGATATGGGAGTCATTGCTGTAAAAATCTAAATATCAGCATCTGGTCTTTTCCATAGCGTCTCCCCAGGTGAAAATGGCAGGAAGGGCATTATTGGGAGCAGCACATCAGTAAACAGTAGAAGGAGCCAAGAGATACTTTTGATTCTTTTATACCCAGAAGAGCATAGCATTCAGGAGTTCTAGCTGGAGGGAAGAATGCAGCATTTCACTATTCCTTTAGACAAAGCTCTAGTTTATTTTTTCATACACACATTAATTCTTTTCCATTAACAAATACAACTAAAATTTTTTTTTTTTTTTTTTTTTGAGTTGGAGTCTCACTCTGTCACCCAGAATGGAGTGTAGTGGCCACTCCCGGCCACCACAGCCTCGACCTGCTAGGCTCCAGCAATCCTTCCGCCTCAGCCTTTCAAGTAGCTGGAACTACAGGCGCGCACTACCACTCTCGGCTAATTTTTTGATTTATTGTAGAGATGAGGTCTCGCTGCCCAGGCGGGTCTCAAACCCGCGGGCTCAGGCAATCCACTCACCTCAGCCTCCCGAAGGCGCAGGATTACAGGCTGAGCCACCGAGCCCGGCTTACAAATATAATTCTTAACTTCACTCATCAGTGCTTTCAACGTTTAAAAAGTTACTTTGTATTTAGGTTTATACTTTGGTAGTAATATATCTCATCCCTATCAATTGATAAACTTTAAAATCCATAAATGTTGAAGAACTTAGATAACTTTTATATAAACTGACACTTTTAATATTATTTATAAGCACCCTAAAATGAGCATAAGTTAGAAGTCAAAAAGTAAGAAAACTAAAAGAAACAGATTCCCATTAGCTATTTTTTTATTAAGTTATAAATAACAAATGTGTCCTGGGTGAAATTCTAAAAGTATTTAAATGTGGATATACCCATTCCATATCCCCTTAATGTGTGTAATAAGTCCACAGTAATAAAAATCGAAATGGGAAACTTGAATTGAGATATTTATACAATGAAAATGAAAATACTGCCATCATTTAATGTTACCTTTGTTTAGAAAAAAATGCCTACAAAGTAATCATGATCATTTGAAGTATAAAGTTTGAAAGGACAGAGGCAGTATTTTTTGTACTGATCTAAATAATTGTAAAACTGGTCATCCACCGCTACAAGTAGGCTGCGTTCTCAAAATTGAATTGTAAATTGGCTGCTTAGACCTTGACGCATCTTCACAGGGAAACCGTGTACCAGGCAGGCTCCTTCTGCAGTCATTTAGAATGTTGTTTCTAGGGAACAGCCCATCTGAAATTGCTATACCCCTGGCCTTTAGCTAAGACTTCCCAGTAGTTTTGCTTTTCATCTGGCTTCCTGTCTCCTCCTCCCCAACTCCTTCATCAACTCCACCAAAGCAATTGCAAACTCAGAATGGGTTGGATTAGTCCTTGGTGGTGGCGGGAAGGAAATGTGAAGCCTCCAAGTCAGAAGAAATAGTGGAAAAGGAAGAGAATGGAGTGTTGGGTGAGCAGTTTTTGCAGCATGGGTGGGGAAGTAGTCCGTAGCAAGGTAAATACCCTTTGTAAGAAATCTCATTTTCCTCAGTGCTGATAATTAATGAATCTGGTAGTGCATGGACAAGTGATTATGATTCATCTTTTCTGTATGTTTAAAAAGTTTCCCAAACAAAAACTGAAGTAAACACATATATATATACACACACATACACACATACACACACACACACACACACACACACACTCCAGTCTAGGTATTG
The DNA here is from genome assembly GCA_027257055.1 of Cephalopachus bancanus. Lineage (NCBI taxonomy): Eukaryota > Metazoa > Chordata > Mammalia > Primates > Tarsiidae > Cephalopachus > Cephalopachus bancanus. The sequence goes on along the minus strand of JAPVLO010000031.1, from coordinate 8,137,224 downwards.
CCCATGTGTCTAGTAAAAGAATATACATATTTTCCATTTGTGACTTTAAAATTTTTTAAAAGATCGCATTTTCTGAGTATAAGTTACGTTAAGACCTCTTTAAATGAAACATTTATAACTCATTAATAACTTATTATTTTCTTACCCCCCCCAAAAGATATAGTTTTGTTTTGTTTTTTCCTAGTGACCATGAGACCTTTCTGGGAACTATTAATTAAGAAAACTTGTAAGATGTGTATTATTATCCAAAATGGAAAAGTCATACTAATTTATTGGGTAAATATGTAGTTAGCAATTGTTTAAAACACATACTGTCAAGCCCGTTCTGGAGACTCATATAAATACATAGTTTACAGTTTTTTCTTATTAAGAATTTTGTATAAAACAGCCTAATCCTGCCAATGCATGAAAATAATAAGATGAACAAGCCATCTGCCAAGAAAGTGAAAGCAATATTAAAATTGCAGATAAATCAGATCTAGTGCTCAAGAAAGAAAATTTCTTACCTGGAGACAACAAAAAGTCATAATATTTGTGTAAAGTATTATGAATTATTATGTTGTCAAGGGGACAGAGCTTTCTTGGGTAAAATGGTCAGTCACTGGATTTTTTTCCCCAAAATAAATACTGCACTCTGGCACCAGTTTTATTCAGTATCCACTAGAAAAATAAAAAAAAAACTATTGAACTAAGATGTGAAAATAAGTCCTTTTATTTTACTTTATTATAAGACAAAGACAGACAATGTTTAAGGAATAGTTGAGTGTGAACTATCTTTTCAAGTGTTTTCCACAGGTCATGGGAGTTCTTTATTTTAAAATATTTCTGTTGTTAAAGAAAAAATATGGACAAATTCTAAATGAAAATTTATGTTGTTAAAACTCAGGATTTAAACATCATGGGCGGAAAACAGTAAAGATTAGACACACTTGATAATTAAGCATCCAAGTTAATTTGTCAAAACAGTATTATTCATAAAGTTTTCAGAGCTTCACTATGGCCCTGTGTGACCCTAGCCATTGTTCTAGCACGTTCCCAAGATAGCAACAATCCCTACTTTTTCTGGGACCCATAGAAGGCAATTTCAAAACATTTCGTTCTCAATGAATCATTTGATAAGAAGACTTAGTTATGAGCTGAGCAAAGAATGTTCTGATTAATCTTTTCTAAGGGGTTGATCTTGCCCTCTGACTTGTGGGTGTCTGTTGTCATGTATCTCGTAGCATCAGCTACTCTGAAAGTCCATCTAACCCTCTCAGTGCTCAAGCACTAGATCACCCTATCTTCATTCTGACCCTGGCAATAACATTGTGGCCATTTTTCCCCTTAGATGAACTCCATTTAATCAATTTCTGATTTCATTAGGTCAAATGGCATCTTTCTTTCAATAATAGGCCAAATCCAGCAGGCTCCTTGCTCTAACTCCAGGGCAATATTTCCTTAGTATTAATGCACTACTGTGATGGTAAACAAAAAAAAAATTTTTTTTCATCTCCTCTGAAAGTGTATTTTTGTCTATTCCATGACTTTAGAATGTGTATTTATTAATATTTTCTTATAAATGTAGGCCTGTAATTTTCATTCATTGTTGTTATATCAAGTTTAAAATACATTTGCTAAAGATGAAACTTAAGGCATTCTTATAGCAAATCCCTGTGCAGAGAAGAACATTATTTTGAAGGCAAATGATCACTTCCTTCTGTATACAGGATATATTTGGTTTACTCCTTTTTGTTTTGGGAATATAGCAACATATGCTACTTTTCTTCAAAATCCTAAAAGAAACTAATTTTGTTTTTAATGCATTCATCTGGATGTCCCAAATAGTCCTAATGGCATGGTCAAGGAAAAAATTTAATTGTAAACTTATAGAATCTTTGATATTTTCTTGTAAAATAATTTTATTTCTCATTACTCATAGTACAGCTCACACCCGTGTAAGCAAAAACGGTATTGCTTTTAGCTAAAAGCATGAGATGAATCCAAAATTACCAGATGCTTCCATCAAAAGTCAATAACGTGTGATCTATAGCATTAATACATGAGCTTTCTTCAAGAAATAGCTCCTTGTAGATCCAGGATGTTAAGCCTTTGTCAGACCTAGAGTTGGCAAATACTTTTTCCCAGTCTGTAGGCTGTCTCCCTACTCTCTTGATGGTTTCTTTGGCTTTGCAGAAGCTTGTCAGTTTAATAAGGTCCCATTTGTCTATCTTCTCTCTTAAGTCCTGTGGGTTTCGGGTTCGTAATTGTACACCTAACCCTTAACTGTACCCTACAAAATGATAATAAAAAATACTGATTATAAAAAAAAAAAAGAAAGTGATAATAAAACCCTGCAAGGGATGATTGAGAATAAGGAAAAAAAAAAAAAAAAAAAAAGAAATAGCTCATGGATGAGTTCAGAAAACTAAATCAGTCTACCAATTTGTCTTTCTTTGATTATTTAAACAGTACCTGAAACCAAATATTCCCTCTACCCAATTTCCCTAATGTAAATAAACATACCATTTTTGTATCCAAATTAATTAGAATACAAAACAGAGAGCAAGATAGGAGATGCCAAAACCCAGTAGAAAATATGGGACTGGGCTCTTGCCATCATGTACCGTGTCCTTCAAGACTGAAGTCAAAGGTTAAGAAAAATTTCTAATTGAATTACCACATTGGAATTAGAGTTCAAGTTCTATATAGAAACCTCTTAATAACCTGTGCTTCTCTCTCCAACTTTTTTCCACCCCTCTCCAATCCACAAATTATGTATGTTTCAGGAAAATAGTGCCTATAATCCCTGATACATGCTACTATATGCAGACTTTTACCTTTAAATCACGAGTATCTCTTTTCTGAGGTAACATCCTTTAAGATTCAGCTCAGACCACATCTCCCAAAATTACCATCACCCATTCTAACGCCTTGTTTTTTGTTAAAGAATTACTATGTTTCGTGGTTATTCTTGAAGCTCTTCTATGAGCTCTGACTTGCAATTTTTAAGGTTTTACCAGACACAATAAAAGAAAAAGAAACTACATAATGTACAAAAAATAATAGTCATACTTTTCATTATTTTTAGAAGAACTTGAGAATAATTTCTCTAGGATCAACTTATTTATAAAACTGCAGTTTAACACAAAAGTTATAAATGTGCTAGCCCTCTGCATCTTCTTTAAAAGGTTGTATGAGATTATATTAGAAATTTGAGTGTAAGGGTCAGAAAATTTGAGTACAATTCTTACCTCCAGGATATGCAATCATATGATTTGGACAAGTTTCTCAATTTTCTTGAAATTGAGTTTCCAGATAAATACAATGGATATTTTATATTATTATAACATAATATAAATATAAATGTTTATAGATCTTAAAAGATAATACATCCATCAAATCTAAGGATAATATATATTTTGTACCTAAAATATATCCAAGAATTTTGTAGATTATATATCATGAAATAAAATGATTTTCATGGGGGTGAACTTTGAGTAAAATAATCATGGTTTTCGTTTGTTTGCTATTAATCTACCAATTTCTCTCTATAGGAATATAACAAGAATGCACTTTTGCTACTGATTTAAACAGTTGCCAAAATGTAGATTAAACAAATGCATAATTTGTCAAAGGCTTAATTTTTTAATATCTTCATTATTTTATTGATTCAGGGCAACACATATACTTTTGCATTTTGTTTCTTAAGGGATTCTGAGTGTCATGGGGAATTAATGCTCAGTTTTGCCATTCCTGAGTGTGAGTCTGATATTATAGCAATCTCCAGAGATTAAACTTTGTCAAGTTGTCAGTTACATTTTTATTCTCGTGTGAAATAGTAAAATGATACAATGGTAGAATTTTGAGTTATGTCATTTCACTTAAAAGTAATAAAATATTTTATTTATCTTTAATGTTTTATTTGTATATATTATATTAGAATAAGCCAGTGTCTTAGAGCATCCAATGACAAAGAGATGTCTTGTTGACTAAAGTAAAAGCATCATACAAACCACATGGAGACAGAGTCACTTATAAGGAGTGAACTGAAAGATGCTAAAAAGTCTGGTCTCACCAAAGTACAGTGTATTGACAAGCTGGTAAGGGATTTCCACCATGTCCTCTCTTTCAAAAGGATTGTGATATCTGGGTTCTGAGGAGGTAATCCTAGCTGATCAAAGCTTTGATCATTTTCTTAAGCCAAGACCGCCCTTTTCTATTAGACTGCAAGTTCCTGGAGGGTATAAACCATGACCTTCTGCTGATTACCACTTCAGATTTACAATGCCTAGAACAGAATTTGAAACACAGTCTTATTCAATATTAAATGTCTGTATGAATGGGTAAGTTAACAAATGACTTAGTGAATAAGAGGAGATCCCAAAATAAACCATAACAAATTGTATGCATGAGGAATGAAGGAAAAAGTTGAATTGTGAGGCACTGACCTCTTGATGGGTGTTTTAGATTGGGTTTCTCCAGAAGCAGTCCCTGAGGCAAAGATCTGTGTGCAGGTGATATATTTGGAAGTGATCCCTGGACACACAGGTAGAGGCTGATGAAATAGAGCCAGGGAAGGGAAGGCGGCCAATGAAGGGGAATAAGAGGTTTATGGCGTTTAGTGCTGCTGTGGATCTGGCAGTTTTTCAGATAGAAAAGGGAGAAATGGCAGAGAGAAAATGGATACAACTTAGGATAGAAAAGGAAAAATCATGGAGCATAAAATATTTGGAGAATTGCAATAGATCAGTGAACCTAAAATGTGCAAAACATTGGAGTAACAATTGAAGGTAAAGTTGGACATAAACAGTAAACCATTGGTCTTGCATGGAAAGCTAAAAACTTAGGACTTTGTACCATAAATAATGGGAGCCTAGTGAAGAACTTTTATGTAGACGGGAGACATTAATTTCTAATTTCTGATTTTTAGAGTAATCATTTTGGGGGAAATGTGGAGAATGGCTAAGAGACAGGTAGCACAAAAAGAGTGAAAGAGGGTGGTAAGCAGATTAATTTGAAAGCTATTACTATAGTAAACTAAGTAACATACAGAATTCTTTGGATTTGGGGCAGCTCTCAAATACCCATTGTTTCTGTGGTTTGGGGAAATAACCCAATCAGTATGCTAAGGAGTTTAGTAGAACATGCATCCTATACTTCATTATTTCAGAAGCATACTAGATTCTCGCTACTCAAAGTGTGGTCCATGGACCAGCAATGACATTATCACCTGCAAGCTTGTCAGAAAATATGGACTCTCGGCCAGGCTTGGTGGCTTAGCCTGTAATCCCAGCACTTTGGGAGGCCAAGGCCAGTGGATTGCCTAAGCCCATGGGTTCGAGACCAGTCCGGGCAACTTGGTGAGACCTCATCTCTACAAAAAAAAAACAAAAATTAGCAGGGTATGGTAGCATACGCCTGTAGTTCCTGTTACTTGGAAAGCTGAGGCAGAAGGATTGCCAGAGCCCAGCAGGTCAACGCTTGTGCGTGTACCACTGCCCCCCAGCCTGGGCGACAGAGTGAGATGCCAACTAAAAAAAAAAAAAAATATATATATATATATATATATATATATATATATATATGAACTCTCAAGCCTACTGAACAGAATTTGCATTTTAACAGGTAATTGATGTGCACATTAAAATTTGACAAACACATTACTATGTTAATAATTTCTTAGAGAAGGTCTTGAAAGTCCAGAATCAGAGTGTGGTCTTTGGGACTTTGACAAGACCTACTTACATAAAAGCCCTGTCTAGTCTGCCTTTGTGTAAAATAACCCTGCATGTGATTATCACATTGGCCATTCCATGACAATGCATGATTTTGAATAGGGAGTCCTTACTTAATCTCAGCAGTCCCTTTCAACCTATGATTACAGAATAATTGAGACAAAATCAATACTTATACTTTCTGTGTAACTTTTACATAGGCCACACCTAAGTCACAAACTCTGAACTGCTCATGTCAAAAAACCAACAATTCTAGCCAAAGGATAACAACAACAATCTCAAAAAATGATTCCAAGTTTAAACTGCCATCCCCAAAACAGATAAGAAACCAAAAGTTCCAAGCAACTCCCTGGAAATCCACTAATTCCCTAGATATCCCCCCATGTGCAAAGTCTATTTGAAATTCTTTATTTTCCATTTGACTCTTCTAGTAACATATAATCTCACATGCAGCCTCTTTTTGTTACTTCCCTTCTCCAAAGCAAGAATAATAGTATCTGATCGCTTAAATGCCTTTATTTTTGTGCTGTTCTTGAGTACTTGAATTCATTTCCCACTGGCCTTCCAGGTTAGATGTCAAAAATCTGGATGAGCCTCGACGTAGCTGTTTTACTCATAGAAGAAGATTATTTGCAGCACCTGCCAAAACAATCAAGGCCCACCAGGTTGCACTTCAGTCAAACTGTTTTTGAAAAATTGCAAAGAAAACAAAAGTAGACCCACAATTTAGTTACCAAAAAATAGAGGAGAGATTCAAAATAAAGTCTGATTACTCTTTCTAGTAGTGTGAGATTTCACTCACTGGAAAGAGCTGATAATAACTATTTCTGAAATGAAACATCATTTTCTTGGGTCTACTTTTTTTTTTAATTTGGGGAAACAGAAACTGAAACAGGCAAATGATAATCTTTTTCTCAGTAAGAATCTTCTTCATAAATTTGCCCCTAACTGTCCAGTCTTTTAAAAATTTGTTGAAAATTAATGAGAAAGTTTGAGAGCGTTTTCTTAAAATTTAGTAATGCTTGAATTTACATCACTTATTTAGCTTTATTACTCTAAGACAGCTTACAGAAAAATATTTTTTTTCCTTGTCAGTACCTGGGTTTGTTACTGAGGTTACTGTGCCTTATTTATAAATCAGGCATAACCATAACTGATTTTCACAGAAGAGTTTGGCTGAGAACCCATAGAATTTTTGCTTAACTCATTTTTATTAAACAAATCCAGAATTTTAGCCAAGAAGCATTAGATATTAATAACATGTGAGTAGGGTCATTAAAATTTCCTTTACCTTCCAGAACTGCAGGTCATTATGGAGTCATAAGAAGTGAGCTCACTTAATAATCTGTACAATTACACAAAAGCAATTATTTTTATAAGTCTTACAAGAAGCTTTTAACTATTACTTGAAGAGCATGTTAGAATATTAGAATGTATTATGTTGTGTTACTATCAATGTGACTTTGAATTGGAAAAAAAAAATCTCTGACACAAAACTTTTAGAAGTCAACCTTTCCAGCTTGAATGGTTTTAATGGTTTATCACAGTTTGTAATTCTGTATTTTTACCTGGCAAGTAGAGATCTTGTTGCTGAAATATAATTTCCAGTATCATTTCTTAAGTATGACACTCTTAATTCAACAGAAAATTAGAGGAGAAATGTAATATTTTTACTGCAGTTTAGAACAACAATTGGTGACACAATTTAAGGTGAGTCAGTTAAGAGGAAAAACTGAAACAAATCCCTCCTCTAAATTATTGTTGCTTTTCTCCGTCCTTTTCTTGTAACCACTTCTCATCTTTGACTTTGAAACCCAACAGTTTAAACTTGGTTCTTATTTCAGTGGGCTAATCCCCTTTCATAAATCTTGCTCAAGAGCTGAAAGAATTTGCACATCATTTAAAGAGTATTTGCTTTGAAATATTCACCTCAAGCCCTTTTGTATATCCTTTCTCTCTAAAGATTTATAGTATTTGTTTTGTTCTCTGAGGTATAAAAGACCTGGATAAACTTTATTCTGTTGTTTCAAGATTAGTTAACGAAAATGCATATTAATTCAGCAGGACGGGAACAAACCTCAGTAAAGATGATCATACGTACATCTCTCGGGAATAGCAAAGTACAAAATGTCAGTCTTCAAATCTCCTTGGACATGCTCAAAAGAGCATTCAGGGATTTAACTTTCCAGAATATGTCTACAAATGTATTTTCTTTGTTGTGGAGAACAGGAGCTATACTGATTATTTTTCCCTAGAAAATTGATTCTAATTTGTATTTGAACAAAAATTAAGCTATCTACAAAGTAACTCTTCAAAAATAAAATCACCACAGAAAGGTTAATTTCATATTAAAAATTGTATACTGATATGCCACTAAATTTTTAATTTATTTATTGTTAGACCCCAAATCCCAAAATAAAGTTTGACAATAGAACATCTTTTTTTTTAAATAAAAAAGTAGAATCAAAAGAACCTCAGAAAATCAGTAGTAGACACATTTAGGTAAAAGTTAATGTTAACTTTACTTATATAAACTCAAGTTTTACAATTTGCTGGAAAATTCAGAAAACAATACCAATTTCTCTAGATAATATATCTGTTTCATATATTAAGATGTGACCTGTTTTATTCTTAAGCTGAAAGTGACCATAAACTTTTGGCACTTAAGTGCTTATCCGGAAATGACTAAGTGGATTCATGGGTAATAAATCACTCATATGGATTCAGCCACCCACAGTCTTGTTCCACTTCTCTTCTTTACAAGTGTAGTAATAGACATTTCCACAGTCCTCAGGGTGCCAAACTTTGCACCATTAGGAAAATCTGCAAGTAGCTTGATTTATCTTCCTCACTCAGTTAGCTAAGACCCAACTAAGTAAAAATCAGCAGGAATGAACTTGACTTGTTAAACTTTTTTAATAGGGAGATGCAACAATTACAAGTTTCCTCCTTTGCCACTTCAATTTGCATTGGATGTGAAGCCCCTGGTGAAAAATATTCAGATGAGATCTCAAATTATAGGTGCATGGCTGGATGATGCTGACTCTAGGTTTTCATTATACACAGAGGATCGTCTGCTGTTTGCAATTAATCCAAACACAATCCTCTTGGTACTTTGGAAGGAATGTGGAAGAAATAGCCATTTTATAAGTTGTAAACTCCTAAATTACCCTAAATTAGAGACACTATTAATCGGACACTTAGATATAGATAAGATCTGCTTATTGTGTAGGCTCATCCCACCCGATGGAGAAATCAATTAAATATTTAGGATGTGGAATACCTTCCAGGTTGGATAATGCGTTTCATTTAAATTATGGCCCTCCAATCCGAAACATTAAAGGGGATCTTAACGGATGGAAGCACATTACTGTCTCTTGGATTGGGCGCATTAACACTTTAAAAATGAATGTGCTTCCCAGGATTTCCTATTTGTTCCACCAGCTGCCTGTCGATGTGCCAGATAAACAGTTTAAGGATAAGTATGTAAAAGATGCATGTGTAACATTCTGTGTGCTGAGGTGCACCCTAATAGCAAGAGTCCGCAACTCTGGCCCCTTTGGATTTTTCTCCCAATGCTCTAGCAATCTGAAATCAGAGGACTCATTCAATCATGGGAGGTTAGCAGGGAAAGCCAAGAAGAAGATGCAATTAGGTCTCTTACAAAGGTTCTGTGTGGGTCTTATCTTCTATCATTCCTTTCTATAATTTATCTGAACAAATAACTAGTGATTATTACTAGAAAATATTAAGATACTTTAGTCATATTTGAAATAAGCATAAGCTTTCCCATTATGAAAATATTTGGCATGAAGGTAACCATTTTGGTTCTCACCCAAGGACCATTACTATGTCGAATTTATGAAAAGTATTGTAAGAATGGAGTTATCATATCTCCTATGTCACAGAAGCATGGTACAGAAATAGCTAATACTTTGGAATGTTTACCAGGCCATCAGCCATATTCTAATCACTTTAATGTACTTTCTTATTGAGTATGGTCAATAACCCTATGAGTTACAATAGTGTTATTATAATCCTCATTTTACCTATTACATAACTGAGGCGGTGAAAGGTTGACCAATACTCTCAAAGTTCCACAGTGAAGTGGCTGAGTTAGAATTGGAAATCAAGAAGTCTAACTGCAAGCCTGGAATCATAACCGTTGTTCTGTGAGGCATCTAGCCTCTGGAGTGAGGTTGATGGTTTCTTCAATATACTAGCTCTACAAACTTTGAGCAAATCACTAACCTCACTAACTAATCTTAAAAATATTAATAATAATAGTACCTACCTCACAGAGTTGCCTGGAAACATAAATTAGATTAAGTAATGTGTTTATAACATTGTTTAGTACTCAATAATATTAATCAGTATTTTGTTTTCTTTCATACTATTTTTAAAAGTTCTTATTTGATTAAGAAAAGGTTATATTACAGATAAATGATTGAAATTCCTAGGGATTAACATATTCCAAAAACATCTTTAGATTTATGGGAGAAAAAAATAGTATGTTGAGTGCCCTACAGAAGGTTCTAAACTTCCTGAATGGAGTTGAGTCCTTTGTTCATTTTCCATTTATAGGTGTCTGGATTCGCAACTAGCATAATATATAACATAAATATATTATATTATATTATATTATATTATATTATATTACATTATATCACATTATATTAGCTTACTGAGTGAATATAAATTTATCCAATCAGAAAAAAAAGATGTTGAAGATAGAGGTCAATTTCCTTGTTTCTAGAGACAGATTCTTGGTGCCAAATCTGATAGATCCATGCTTCAATGCATGCGCCTTACTTCAGAAGACAGCAGGAAACTCAGCTAACTGGTAATTATATGCCTTGTATGGTCATATTGAGGGCGTTTAACTTTAGCAATAGGATGTGGACTTACATAGTTTAGTGAAGTTGCAGGAATTTAGCTGAAAATAAATTACTTAACAGCATTTTGATAAGAAATAAACAAATAAACAAAAAGGAAAACAAATTGATCCTTTCAAAGTTGGGTGGAAAAATGTTCCAGAAGCCTTGCTTTGTAATCACAGTCATTGGGAGACCCTGAGAACTTTTATTTGCTGGTAATTGATACTTAGTCTTCAGGCTCAAAGAGTAAGACAACTGGTATTTTAAGGTCTTCTGTCAAGAAAGTTAGGAATTACTTGGAATTCTTTTTTCTATTCAGTCTTTCACTTGGGCCAAATTTATTATAAATCAGGGGTAAATCATATACGGATAACTTTTCCCTTTCGATATGTTAGGAAGACTACTGGGATAAAAATCAGAATCTGATATTTAAAATAACCAACAATATGTTTTATTTGGCTAGGACAACAGTTTCATCAGCAATCACTCTATTTGGCAGTCCTAACAGTGGAGTGAAGCTCTTCATCTACTTTTTTTTTTTTAATTTTAAATATTTGGGGTACAATTCAGGGTTAGGTATACAAATGTTCATTATGCAGGTACCCTTGTTGGTGAGATGTGCCCCCCACCCACCATGGTAGTTTTCTACTACTGCCAATCCTACTCCTGCACTCCCCTGGCAGTTTCCCACTACTGCCAATCCCTTTCCTATAGTATTACGATAGTTGTTCAAGGTCCACTTATGAGTGAGAACATTTGATACTCAGTTCTTTGTTTCTGTGATAAATCACTGAGTATTACTCTAAATCCATTCAAGTTGCTGCAAAGTTCATAATTTTGTCCTTCTTTATGGCTGCATTATATTCTATCATGTATATGTACCACACTTTTTTTTTTTTTTTTTTAGCTGGAGTCTCACTCTGTTGCCCAGACTGGAGTGCAGTGACTGTTCCCGGCCACCGCAGCCTCAACCTGCTGGGCTCCGGCGATCCTTCTGCCTCAGCCTTCCAAGTAGCCGGAATTACAGGCATGCGCTACCGCGCCCGGCTGATTTTTTGATTTATTTGCTACCACGTCTGGCTGATTTTTTGATTTATTTGTAGAGATGAGGTCTCGCTGCCCGGGCGGGTCTCGAACCCCCGGGCTCAGGCAATCCACTCACCTCAGCCTCATTTTTTTTTTTATCCAGTCCTCTTTCAAGGGTAACATGGTTGGTTCCAGGCTTTTGCTATTGTGAATAATGTTGCAATAAACATGCGTGTGCAGGTATCTTTTTCATAGAGTGATTTGTGTTCCTCCAGTTATATTCCCAGTTAGGGGAATTGCAGAGTCAAATGGGAGGTCAATTTTTAGGTCTTTTAGGAATCTCCACACTGTTTTCTACAGAGGTTCTACTAGTTTACCAACAGTGTAGGAGTGCTCCCTTTTCCCCACATCCTCTCCAGCACCTGTTGTTTTTTGAGTTATTGATGATGGCCATCCTGGCCGAAGTTAGGTGGTATCTCAGTGTGGTTTTAATTTTCATTTCTTTGATAACTAGTGAGGTTGAGTACATTTTCATGTATCTATTGGCTGTTCGTATGTCTTCTTTTGAGAAGTGTCTATTCATACCTTTTGCACACTATGTAATGGGTTGTTTATTATTATTATTATTATTTTCGACACGTTTGAGTTCGTTTTATATCCTAGATGTTAGGCGTTTGTCAGATATACAGTTAGAAAATATTTTTTCCCAGTCTGTGGGCTGTCTCCCACTCTCTTGATGGTTTCTTTGGCTTTGCAAATGCTTATAGTTTGATGAGGTCACACTTGTCTATCATCTCTTATGGCATGGGCACTTGGGGTTTTAATCAGGAATTGGTTGCCAGTTCCAATTTCCATAAGAGTGTCTCCTGCATTTTCTAAGGTTCTTACAGTTTGAGGTTTTACATTTAGGTCTTTGATTCATTTAGAGTTGATTTTTGTGTAAGGTGATAGGTAGGCATCTTGTTTTAATCTTCTGCATATGATCAACTAGTTTTCCCAGCACCACTTACTACAAAGATGCCCACTCTCACCCCTTCTGTTCAACATTGTATTAGAAGTCCTTGCTTAGAGCAACCAGACAAGAGAAGGAAATCAGGGGTATCCAAATAGGAAAAGAGGAAGTTAAGTTATCACTTTTTACATACAACATGATTTTATACCTCAAAAACCCAAGAAAATCTGTCAAAAATCTCCTTGCACTGATAAAGGACTTTGGCTAAGTCTCAGGGTATAAAATAAAAGTGCAAAAGACAGTTACACTCCTATACACCAACAATAAACAAACAGAAATTCAAATAAAAAGTACAATCCCATTCACTATAGCCACAAAAAAAAAGAAAAGAAATGAAATACCTTGGCATCTTCCTAACCAGAGAAGTCAAAGACCTCTACAATGAAAACTGCAAAACGCTGCTCAAAGAAAGCAATGATGACACAAACAAATGGAAAAATTTTCCATGCTCATGGATTGGAAGAATCAACATTGTTAAGATGTCCATCCTACCCAAGGCAATCTACAGGTTTAACACAATACCCATTAAATTACCAGCAGCATTCTTCTCTGACCTGGAAATGACAATGCAGGAATTCATATGGCAACATAAATGACCATGAATAGCCAAAACAATCCTCAGCAAAAAACCAAAGCAGGAGGTATCACAATCCCAGACTTTAAGCTTTATCATAAAGCTATAATAATCAAAATAGCCTTGTATTTCTACAAGAACAGATATATAGACCAATGGAACTAGACAGAGAGCTCAGAAGAAAAACCTCAATTTCTCAACCAACTCATCTTCGACAAAGCCTCCACCACCAATCACTGAGAAGATGAGAACGCATTCATCTACTTTTGAGCTTTGCTCTTCTTCCTCTGAACAGATAGAAAGGAAAATACTTAGATGGAATAATAATAAAGATACGAAACAACCTAGGCTCAACCAGCAAGATCAGCCAGTCAACTCTGAAAATTACACAGAGTGATACTCCTCCTAATATTTTTGTTATATTTATTATATGGAGGGATTAATAATTTATCTTTATTGTAATATGTTCATAATACAACTGGATTGACTCTGATCAAAATGATCTATATCTGGGAACTGGAGGAAAACACAATTAGGCTCTAAAAAGCAAGAATCCGTATTTAGAAAAAACAAAAATGGCATAAATTATAAAAATTGAAAGTGATAAAAGAACTCTGTTCACATATTGACATCACAAGCATTTGTTGGGAGGTTGCTCCATGAATGTCATGTACTCTTTCAAGCACTGGAATTAAAGAGGCTCCAAATGTTTTCAATGCTACATTAACAAAGCGTGTATATGGTTAAATTTTAAGCAGCTATTTCCTATTCTCTACCAAGATAATTTAATTTTAAGATGAGTTTACACACGAAGTATTATTCAAATATATGCTTGATCTTACCAACAAAATGAGTACAATAATTGACTTGTTAACTATGCTTTTATCAAAGTACTTTGATCAAATTTATATTTCTATCTCAGATTGAATTTATTAGAAATTTTGCACTCACATTAGGAACAAAATCTCATCTATGGAGTATTAAGTAACACTATTGACCATGTATGGTCCACCAAGAGTTTAGAAGGGGAGAAGTTAATAAATCAAAATGCCACAGGCTTGAGTCCTACTGTCTTTTTTTCATCCCCAATACTCTACGATCTGGAATTTTTTCCTGACTGGCCCTAGGAATGAGGATCTATCACTCACCAGTGAGTGATAGAACATTAAATGACCTATAGCCCAGTCATTAGGAAGTACATGTTACACATTGTTTAAGTCCAGACAAGTTGATCAGTTGTACAGCAGTAATGAAGACTGTGGGTGCTACAGCCATATGGCCTGGGCTTCAGTCCTAGCCCTGCCAATACCTACATTTATTTGGCTTGGGCAACATTTCCTCAGAGAGTTTAAGTGAGGGCTGAATAACTTAGCCGCTGAACGTGCTTAGAATAGTGTCTGGAGTATAGTAACTGTTCATTAAATGTTGACTGTTAACATTCGAGACCTCTATTAGATCAAATATATCTAATAGTCCATATAACTTGCAGAACAGTAAAAACAAAATGGTAAAAATATAAACAACAGAGTGGCAAATTAATTGGAATTTGTGGAAAAAATGTTTAGAATTGTTAAAAATGAAATAAAAAGTTTGAATTTTCCATTGTCTTATGCACTAAAATTGAATACACTAAGAAACAATATGAAGTAAACAAAGATGTAAAGTGGTATGGTTAAATTCATTTTCATAAAGTTAAAGCACTTTCCTCCCAAAGAGAATTCTAATCAATCTTTACATATTACTCTTGATTTTAAAATATAAACATATTCTCTATAAACGATTCTAAACATGTAGTATTTATTCTCTCATTTTCAAACCACCTTATATATTAAAAATAAGTTTACATTTATTTACAGCAGAGGAAACGAAGATAGTTTCAGAGCCTAGAGTATAACTTAAGCAGTCTAAAAAGAACACTTACTATCTTTTTAAGGCTTTGCTTTTATTACTTGCCTTTCTTTACATTTTACTTGTTATTATGTATAAGTATATTGCTAAATGATTTGCACATGTTGTTGTGAAAGATAAAGAGATCTTTATGAAGATATAAATGCATGTGCATGTATACATAGTATATAAAAATAAATTTTTAGGGCCATATTGGCAGATGGAAAAAGCATAAATGTCAAAGACAGTTGATTTAGAATTTAATATATAATAGCAAAAATTAAACTCTAGAATCTATTAATTTAACAGATGGTGAGTTAAAAAGTAAAAACAAAATCTTAAATTATAACTTGATTTTTAAAATTAGTTAGATTATGTCATAAACTTATTCAAGAGTTTGCTATTTTCTAATTCTATTTTTTTAAAAAAGCTTCTCCATTCTAAGTTCTCAAATAATCTACTTCTTTCATTTAACACATCCTGTTTAAAAATCTGCATTTACATTAATATTTAGTAGCAGAACATAAAATTTAATCTCAGGTAAGCATTCATAAAATTATAGTGAATGTAAAAAGTATATTTTAGATTTTTTATGTTCTTGATTAATAAATATATATTAAATTTTATACCACAAATATAGATATCATACATTATTTTTAAATATCTTGCACAGTACTTATTATTGATTATTTACTAAAGCCACAAAAATAATTTTTAAAAACATCATAGATACAGAAGTTATTCAAAAGCATGATATGAGTAAAATGTAATAAAACATGAAATTGACAATAAGAAATTAAACAAAATACCCCAAGTCAATTATTAATTAAAATGAAAATAACATTTCTATCAATTGCTTTCATCTTAAGGAAGAATCCAATACGTATCAAATTTAATGTAATAGTATGCAACCAAAACAACATTCAGAGGCAAATGCATAGTATTAAATGTTTTTGCTATTGAAAAGAAAGTAAGACAATTCTATTCTTAAGAAATATCATTAAATAACTAGTTATAGCAGGAAATCTGAAGTGAGAAATGATAAAAATTAAGAAAAATCAATTATATATGAAACAAAAAATATGTCATTCTCAAACTAAAAGATTGTTCTTTGGCAAATAGTCCTTTAAGAATGAAATAAAAATAACTAAAAAAATTGAATTTAAAAGAATATAAAGCACAGCTAGCTAAAATTTGAACTGCAAGGCAGATACAAAAGAGATAAAATTCAAGGCAATATTATGTACAATTTTATTCTGATTGATTGGGAAACCAAATAAATAGGTTATTTCAGAAAAATTAACCAAGATAACTAAGAAAAATAGAATATCTGAACACACTTCTTCAAAATATGCCCCCAAAAGGTCCAGGTCTGAAGATTTATTAATGAGTTATGTCAGTATTCTAAAGATCAGGTAATTCTTATGCTATTCCAAAGCACACAAATACTCAATGAGAAAAAACTTCAAACACATAAGTAATCAAGGAACTAAGAATAAAGCCACAAAAAGCATATCACTACCATTGCATGTTCAGCTGTCATGAACAGCATGGAAGTGGTCTGAATGAATGTGAAACCCAAGTATGATCAGAGTTTTTCATAAAGCTCCTCCAGGGAGACAGCTCCTAAGACCTGTGCACTGTCTCTTTGAGCACTACCAGCAGTGTGTTCACAAAACTATAAAAGCAAAGGAGATTCCCATTGAAGGGCTAGATTGTGGGCCATGGGAAAGAAAAGTCTGAGGTCTCCTCATGCCCTTGACATTTAAAATAGACTCCTCAAATCAGAAAGTTAAGAATTCTGGCATTTGTGAGTTAAGATCATCAAAATAGACATCAGTTGAATGAATAGTTTAGGAAGGAGGAAATTTATTTTTTCTTTCCTAATGTATTCCTCTCTCTGCTGATGAGCCATTACTTTTTATTTTGAAGTCATAACTCAGTTTCTTTGGCATTTCACAGCAACTAAATATGACAAAATAAAACAAATTTTTTGAAAAATGCTTGCAATACTTGAGTTGTAATCAGCTTGAGATAATATATGCAAATAATAGTAAACATGTAATAATGGTTAGGGTTACCTGACTTCTTAAATTTAGCTATTAGATACACCATACTAATTTTTTTTTTTTTAATGGAAGCAGTTGACTAGATCTTCTCTAGACTCAGTGAGCTACTGCTCTGGAAAGGCATCCTGCCACGTGGTTATAATGCTTGGAGGCACAGTTTTATATTTTTACATAGCAACTTAGCAGTTTTTAAGATTGCTAGTGGCTTGGGTTAGCCAGGAAGGAGACTGCTTTTAGTAGACATAACAAGAGTGTCATATTAAGACTTGAAAATTTCATGAAGGTCACAGTGAACACTGTCTCAGAGCTCACAAAGGAATACAGGAAGTAGGATGATTTGAGTAGGTATTGGGAAAGAATTGCAAAGATTGGCTTTTGCCAGTGTTTATCCAAGTTGAAGAATTTAAGAAGGAAACCCATGCATTTGATTAAAATGCCAAAAGGATACATCTAGTTAATAGGCAATAAAAGAATGCTTTATTTGCCTTGTTTCACCATCCTTCCCAGTAACATTTCTAACCATAAAGATTAAAAAAGTCATAATATCTAAGGTTTATCATTTTAAAATAAAACTAAAATTTTTTATAAATCTAATCAACTGCCATACTGCATTGCATCATAGTCATGTAGATATAAAAGTATATATTACACAGCCAAAAAGAAGGACAAAATTATGAACTCTGCAGCACTTTGTATGGAATGAGAGTCTATAATACTGAGTGATCTATTGCAGAAACAAAGAACTGGGTATCCTATGTTCTCACTCATAAGCAGACCTTGAACAATTATCATAATATTACAAGAAAGGAATTGGCAGTAGTGGGAAACTACCAGAGGAGGAGGGAGTGGTGGGATTGGCAGTAGTAGGAACCTGCCCAGGCTGGGGGGAGGCACCCCTCATCAACAAGGGTACCTGCAAAATGAACATTTGTGTACCTAACTCTGAATTGTACCCCACATTCTTAAAATAAGAGACTTTTAATAAAAAGTATATGTGAGCCGGGCTCGGTGGCTCAGCCTGTAATCTCGCGCCTTTGAGAGACTGAGGTGAGTGGATTGCCTGAGCCCGCGGGTTCAAGACCTGCCTGGGCAGCGAGAACTCATCTCTACTATAAATCAAAAAATCAGCCGAGCGTGGTAGCGCATGCCTGTAATTCCGGCTACTCGGAAGGCTGAGGCGGAAGGATCACCGGAGCTCAGCAGGTCGAGGCTGCGGTGGCCGGGAGCAGCCACTGCACGCCAGTCTGAGTGACAGAGTGAGACTCCAACTCAAAAAAAAAAAAGTATATGTGTATGTGTGTGCAGGTGTATATATAAGTATTTTATCTCTAACATATACATAAGTTTTCTGAATACAATATTTGGAAATGTACACAAAGAGTTAAAATATTTATACTCTTCAAACTTAATTTCAGTTCTAGAAATCTGTCCTTAAAAGTGATAAACTAAAAGTTTGAATTAAAGTGTTTTGAACATAGTAAAATTTGAAATAAACAAATTGCCAACAGTGTGCATATGGTATATTCGTATGATGACATGTTATGTAGTCATAAAAAATTTATGTTTTCAAAGGAAAATCATGGAATTAATATGCACAGAATAGTTTAAAGAGAGAGACTACAAAACTTGTTTGATATGCAGGATTAAAGCATGGACCTGATCTGCTTGGTCAGAGATATATTCCTGCATAAAGTAAGGGCCCATTAAAAATCTGTTAAATAAGTGAATGAATGTAGGATATAAAAGAAAAATATACGAAAATTGCAATAGCAACCGTGGTTAACTCTAAGTAGACCAATGGTTTATTTTATTGTTCTGTTCTCTGTTCTCTCTATATCTGGTAGATTTTTCCATAATAAACATCTGTTTTCAAAATTTTTAAAAATTGGTGAGGCTTGGTGGCTCAGCCTGTAATCCCAGAACTTTGGGAACCCAAGGCAAGTGGATTGCCTGAGTTCGCGGGTTCAAGGCCAGCCTGGGCAACTTGGCAAGGCCTCATCTCTACAATAAATGAAAAATTAGCCTGGCATGATAGCACGTGCTTATAGTTCTGGCTACTTGGAAGGTTGAAGTAGAAGGATCACCGGAGTCCAGCAGGTCGATGCTGGAGTGGTCGTGAGTGTGCCACTGCACTCCAGCCTGGGTGACGAATGAGACTCCAACTCAACACCAACAACAATAAAAATATTTTTAATAGTAAAATTATGGCATTATTGCAAAAGATGAACAACATTATTAGTGGACATATATTTCACAAAGTGCCTACTGTGTTCTGCAATTAATATTTGGTTCTTCTCTGCCCAAATTCAAAACTCTCAAGTTTGCTCACATAAATTTTTCTCCTAAACTTCACCAGTCTCTGATATATGACTACAATATGTATGTTTTACTACTAGTTTTATTCATTTCGTTTTATCCTCTGCATTCTTGAAGGCATGAATGGCAGATGTCTAGAAAAAAATATATATCTAGAGACTGAAAATATAATTTCTTGTCAAAGAGCTGGAATGCAAAGATTTAGAAGTCAAAGTATCTTTATTTTATACTAGCCAGACCTCCGATATAAAGCACAAATTGTGGTTTATTGCTTGATATAGTCATTGCATTAGAGTTATCATTCTCTTTAATATCATTTTCCCCTCATTTGGATTTTATCCAAGAAGTGATATAATTTTCCAGAAAGATTTTTACCTAAACTTTAATCCTTTTAAACTAAACATACATTTGTGACTCCTCCTTTCTTTGACAAGAGTGAAATGGGGAAATGAGAAGAAAGCTGAAAGCTTAGCGGAAATTTAAGAAGGAAACCCAGAGCATGGAAGGCCTCAACTGATTCTCTGTGTTGTGTCATAATCAGGGAAAGGGCCCTTACGCTGGGCCAGAAGAGCTGGTAGCTTCTTGGGAGCAGTTTTGCCATCCCTGTCAGAGAGAATGGATTCGGAGAATGTAGGTAACATAATTGATATCAGCTCCAGGAACTGAGACACCTTCTGCCCTTCTTTTATTTGAAGTAAGACATTATTAAGCCTCTTCCTCAGGCTTCAAAACACTCATCGCATTTAGTAGACGTAAACCCGTCTTTAAACTAAAATCTTGAAACATTTTCTTCAAATGTGGCATATAAGACTACTCCTTCACTTTTGACACACTTGTGGGATAATGAAGTTGTGAGGTAGCATCTAGATTTCCCTGAAATTAGGGATAACTCTAGAGGGATCCAGATGTGTCATTTCTTCACATTTGAGCTAAATGTTAGAAGAACAATACAAAAGCCAGATGATTTTACTTTTGCTACTATTAGAGGAAATTGCTTTTATTCTCAACATTAAAAGGAAGCAATCTGAGGTAATGGAACCTATCTTTAAGTGTAAAAACAACAACAAATTTATCAGGAAAAATTTTAAACTGACAAAAATATTGACTATTTTTCAGTGTTTGTTTTCTTCAGCATGACCTAGAGTACCCTTATCTGTAAAGAAAAATGTAATTATTTGTCAAATTGAAGGTGCTAGTTAATCCTGCTTCTGAAATTGTCTAGTTAATAATAATAGTTAATAGTTATATTGATAGTGATAGTTAATTGGAGTGTCTATTAAACCAATGGGTCTTAAAACTAACTCCAACAGAAATGGAGGTTTGCCATTAGAAATGAACTTATCAGCAGGTACACACGATATGTAAAGATGGTTGTGTAGAGTATATAATATAAACTCGAATTGAAGGTCATCGCCATTCTGCTGGGAGTTTTCTTATCTTTGCTTTGTTTTTTATTTTGTAATAAAAGTTTGCCTTTACAAAAATGACAGATTACCGTTTTTAACTATGAAAGAAAATTAAAAGGCTGCAAAGAAGAAAGTATTTCTGATCATTAAATCTTCTATGGAGGCATGTGAGTAGGAAAACACAAAGCTTCACTGAAGGTTAGGTGCACCTCACCTCACATTCTCAGTAGACATTTATGGAGTTCCATACATCATTTTTCATTCATTCAATATGTTAGATGCTATCCTAGGCACTAGAGATATAATATCTATAACAAATAGATGAGCTTTCTTTTCCAAAAAATGTCTCACGTGTAAGAGAGCACTGACCCTAAGATCAAAGCCATTTGCCTTGAGGCTGATACCTAACCAAACGTCTACTTTTATAAAAGGCAAAAATTGTACCAAAAAGGCATTTATCAGCTAGAGTCCAAAGAGAAGCAGTACCACTAATAGTAGAATGAATGGACTGGCAGATAGATAGATAGATAGATAGATAGATAGATAGATAGATGACAGATAGATAGATAGATAGATATAGAGATACATGGTAGGAATTGGTGGTTTACCCAGTTGTGGGGCTGACTAAGCAAGTCCGAAGTCCATAAAGAAGCAGTTAGAAAGGGAATATCATGAGCAGGCTGGAATTCCTGAAGCAATAGCTATTTGGAGTCTCTGAATTCAGAGAGGATCCTAAGTCCTCGTCTAAATAGTTCACCTGGCCTAATCTGATCTAATCCTTTCTGATTCAAATCCACAGACTAGAGACTTTAATTTCCTCTAACAGTCCCTTCGGAGCAGCACAAGATCGATTTATGATTAAGTAATTACAATCTATAGTTCAGTCGAGATAGGCTGACACATTAAAAAGCTGTCACAGATACATTCCCTTGTCCAATGTTACACAGCTGTCAAGTGGCTGGCTAGAACTAGGTTTGGCTCCCCACTTCCTAGTTTATTCTGTGGGTAGGCCTATCAGACACTCACATCCTTCATTCTCCTGTTCTTAAGACATTTCCACTCCACAGTAAAATTTTGCTTTCAACCAGGCATTACCTAATTTTCACAAAACGAGATTATAAAGTTACCTATAATTACTAGAATTCTACATATTTAATTATATTTTAATCAAGCCTGCTCATTTAGCTTTGATTTGGTAGGACTAATAACAGTCAAGGACAGCTTGGCTAGAATTTCTAGTCTTGGAAAAATAGGCTATTTCTCTATTTAAAAAATGAGTTAACCTATTTAATATATTAAATCGATGTTAGGAGAATCAAAGTCAATGATAATTTCTTTATTTAATTTTATTTATTTTAGTGGTGACTTAGTAAGGTATATATAATTTGATAGAAATAATGAACAGATTGAAATATAACAATTTTATGGAAAGTGAATGTCTAACTTTAAGTAAACAGAACAAATTACATTAGTGATTTAAGACATAAAACAGCCGAGCTCGGTGGCTCAGCCTGTAATCCCGCGCCTTTGGAAGGCTGAGGTGAGTGGATTGCCGGAGCCCGCGGGTTCGAGACCCGGCTGGGCAGGCGAGACCTCATCTCTACAATAAAATCAAAAAATTAGCCGGGTGTGGTAGCGTGCACCTGTAATTCCGACTACTCGGAAGGCTGAGGCAGAAGGATCGCCGGAGCCCAGCAGGTCGAGGCTGCGGTGGCCGGGAGCGCACTCCAGTCTGGGCGACAGAGTGAGACTCCAACTCAAAAAAAAAAAAAAAAAAAAGACATACAACAACATGACCTAAAAGGAATTTTTATTAATATGGCAAACATTGCCTTAAAAAAGCATGAATTGAATAAATAAATAAATCATCCATATATTCATGTAAATTTGGAAAACTATGCTTAGTCTTACAGACAAATTATTTATATTTCTAAATATAAATGGAATAAATTTCTGTGAAAATTTCTAGTCAAGACAAATTTCTGTTACAGTGGGAACAATGTAAGCAAGCCTAGTTTTGCCTCTTTACTTGCTGATTCTCAAATCACCTCAAGAAGTTTGTAGAGGATAATGATGTTTCCAGATATTTCTATTATTAGCTGCACCTCATAATGTTTCTTTGTTCTTAATTTTTTTCTAAGAACAGAGAAACATTCTAAATTTTCATGATACTAAAATCCTATTGCCACTCTTTGAATTTCTACATCCACTTAAAGCAGCTAGAGACTTTATTGGACAATTTTGCTTTTCTTACAAGAAAATTATTTTCATCTCATATAAAGCGATGATGTCATTTCACAATGAAATATTTATTATAACAAGTTTTCTTTTTTAAACTTTTTTTAAAACCCTTCTTTTAAAATAGTTTCTTAGGTAGATACAATTATTAATCATTAAAACATGTTGAGATTGAAGTCTTTCTCCCATTATTCCCTCAAAATGTTTCTCCTATTTCTCCCCTTTAACCCACTCCTTGTTTTTGCCTTACTTTTCCTCTCCTTAACATGCTTTAGTTTTTGCTTTTTTCTGGTTTTCCAATAGCACTTTAAAATATATTTTAATTAGCATAAACCGAAGGGCCTAAAATGAACTTAGACCTGGGCAAAAGAAGCAAGAGGGGGAACGAGAAGGAAAAGAGGGACAATGTACATTGCTTTTAGTTTTCAACTAATTTCTGTCTGACTCTCACTTTTAGGGCTGAACCTAAATTCGACAGCATTTACTAAGGCCACCAAGTTATAGCAAAACAAAGGTCTTGCTAATAAGAATTTGATAGTCCTTGAATTACAGATTACTGCTGAAATCTATGCCTGTAAATGTTATAGATATTTGGGCTATTGAAAGTATAGCAAATGACCTAGAACAATTATAATGCTATAAGAAAGCGATTGGCAGTAGTGGGAAACTGTCAGGGGTGGGGGGTTGGGATTGGCAGTTGAGGGAAACTGCTAGGGGAGGGAGGGACATACCTCATCAACAAGGGTACCTGCATGATCAACGTTTATATACCTAACCCTGAATTGTACCCCGCATCTTTTAATAAATTTTTTTTTTAAGTATAGCAAATGCAGTCACGGAAGTCACTTACTATGTTAATATCTGCATTTTTAGGGTATAATGACAGTATTTTGAAATCCCTATTTATACTTATTTTAACAGAAAGGTAATGTTTTATATTTTTCCAGTCTAAAAAATCCAAATGATATTACAAGTTTTTTTTAAAAAACGAAATGTTTAAACAAATATAGTTACCTTTTAGAGGCTAATCAAATGAGAAAAACTATACATGTTTTTCTTTTCATCACAATTTTTTGACATCTTAGACAAGGGTCCTCAATCCCAAGGGGCCTGTTGGAAACCTGTGTGCACAGCAGGAGGTGAGCATCAAGGGAGTAAGCTTAGTTTCATCTGTATTTACATACACTCCACATTACTGGCATTACTGACAGGGCTCCGTCTTCTGCCAGATCGGCAATGTCATTAGATTCTCATAGGAGCACAAACCTTAAGATGAACTGCTCATGTGAGAGGTCTAGATTGAGCACTCTTTATGATAATCCAATGCACAATAAATGTAATGTGCTTGAATCATCCCAAAACCATCTCCCCACCCTTCATCTGTGGAAAAACTTCTTTCACTGAACTGGCCCCTTACGCTAAAAGGTTGGAAACCATGTCTTAGTACATGAAAGTGAACTAAAGGTCACTTTTTGTTATATTAGCAAGTAATATTTTTAATTTGCTTCACTTTCTCCATTTGTACATAGGTATGACACTTTTTGCAAGTCCAAATTCACATCACCCTCTAGTTCCTTTCTACAAATATGACCAAAAATATCCCTTACCATGGCTTGGGTGATCTATGTTTCTCTTGAGGGACCCATTTGAAAGTTACCCCAGCACTTGCCAGTCAACAAACCGAACATGTTCAAACAGTGATAATTTCATATGAAAAGTGAATTTTCTTTATTTCCTTTCATTCCAAAACGTTTTTGGTTTTTTCTCCATAGTTTGCCTTTGTCATGTTGGCAAGCCGGGAAGGCGGGGAGAGGCAGGGTGTGTGAGATTGGGTCTTAGTAAATATCCCCAGGATGGTAAAAGTAATCCAGAAAAGAACTTTTATTTTGATTGGCTATTGTATTTCCAGTCTGTCACGGTTCCCTACTTCCATACAGGAGGACAAATTATTTGGGCCAAACAATACAAAGCGGTTTGGAAACAATTGGTTTTTATGGGCACAATCGTATTCTTTCCATATCCATTTTTTAAAATTTGTGAAAATCAAGCCAATTTTTTTTTTCAAAACTATGCAATTTCCCAAGACTCATGGAAAAGACAGCTTGGGATGAATTTTTTTTTCCAATTTTTGCTTATGGGAAAAAAGAGTTGGTTGTATAAATCAGCATATATATTTGTCCAACCATTCATACATTGTGTTTTGAGTATTAGTGGAAAAGAGTCTTTTGCATTATGGGCTTTGTCTTCTGGTTTAGTTCTTCAAGTTCCTGACTCCTAGTCCAATACTCACAAATCAAGCATATTCAGGCACAAAGCAGGTAATTAAGGGGAGCTATTCTCTTGGTAATTCCATCCTCTCTTTTGTGTGCACATTTGCAAATGCAAGTGGTTTTCATCTGTGCAGACACCCTTGAGGGGCTTGTGTATCCTCACATCATTTTTAGACATCCAAGAAGTTTCTTTGTAAAACTCTCATTCTGTGATGCCAGATGGTTGATGCCACCCTACAAGACCATATTTTGAGTAAAGAGGACCAGTTTTGCAGGTAGATGAAGCAACACCCATTACAATTATTGTCACATCTCCTGATTCAGTAATGGCAAAATGTACTTCTCATCACATGTTTATTCCAAACACAAAAATGAGTAAAATTGATATAGTTTTCTTTTTACTCTAAGAATTGGGCACAGCTGCTCCCTTATAAGCATTAAAAAGAAAAAAATAAAAGATAATAACATCTTTAATTTCTCATGTTTTTCAGCATCTTTTAGAAAAATAGCTTAGTGATACATGGCTCAATGGACTGAAAATATCTACTCTAGCTATACTCTTAAGCAACATTTTTCTTCAAGTTATAGTATGATAGAGGGAAGATTTCCAACATATAGACTTGGGAATCTAAGGAAGAGAATATGAAAACTTGAAATAATGCTTAGTCATGCTATTCAATTATTCCCTTTTGCAACCTTTTTTTTAATCACTGCTCTATGCATTCTCTGAACTGAATGTACTATTCATTTACCTTGTCTGAAAAAAAGTTAAACTAATAACTATATGCATGACAAATATTGAGTAAAGATGAACATTTTAAATATGTGCTAGACTTTTAATTATTTGCTTTTTTCTAGAAAATTAAGATGTATTGATCACAAAAGTAACAGTAGTCAGTTTGAGGTTGTATAATCTTCAGGAAATTATATGTGTAATAAATTAATGTGTCAATATAACCAAATTGACTTTTTTTACTAGATTAAAAAACCCTTCAAATAAACCCAGGTACCCCAAACTATTGTCTTCTTCCATCATAGGAATTGGCTGTAAACTTCCTTGAGAACACCTTTAGATCATAACATAGACACAATACATAATTCAGGTTATTATCATTTTCCATTTAGGCTTATAGATCTTATAGACAGAAGCATTTTAAAAGAAGAACAAGATTTTCATGCAAAAATATGAATTATACAGTAGTTTTACTGAATCTTTATTGCTAATGCACATAGAGTTCAGAACCATAATGACGATATTGGGCACTTAAGTCATTAGGCTGTCATATTACAGCAAAATTATTTGTACTATATAATCAGTGTTTCCTTTTTTATATCACACAGATCTAAGCTTAGTTCATCTATCTTTGCCATTACAGTATTATTTTGTTGTTGTAAATACCTATTTTTTAAGGATGATTTGAGTATGTTTATGGTGGTTCAAGTTCATGCTTATTAGACCTTTGTTTCCTTAAAGCTGGAATACATGATGGAGGGAAGTTTGCAGTCTGCCTCATGGTGTCTAGTTTGATTATGTATTGCTTCCCAGCATTAATTACTATATAGTTTGCCTTTTAAAAACTCACATACATGTTAAAAATTTCAAGGGGAAAGGAGACACTTTTAAAATTTTTTTTAGTAACATTTCCATCTTATATTTAAGACACACACTTGCTCTTAAAATTAGAGTGGAACTGTGTTTGAATTCAATTTTTTTCTTTAGGGACTTTAAAAGATGAACATGTTTAAATGACCTCTGATGATTGTTTACAATAAGAACAAAATCATTTGGGGGAAAAATGAAACTGGAACAGCTGCAAATCACTTGTGAACATAAGGTGAATATGGCTTTGGTTTTCAGAACTGGTTCCACAGCTTCCTAAATCTTTTAGAAATGGATATTGATTATTATTATTCAACTAATAAAACTGCTTTCTTAGAATTTGCTTTGCTTGTATTTGATGCGACAAAATTTGTTTGCCTTAAAATTAAATCCTAGAGATTACAGGACAATATAGCTCACCTGGCCCATAGGTTGCTATGGGTTTCTTTGTGAGTGTGTGTTTGTGTGTGTGTGACTCATAAAAGTTGGAATATGTACACATTTCTAAGTTTTAATAAGTTTTGACTGAAACTATGTGAATTTATTTCATACTGGGAAATAGCATACAAGTAAAATCAGTAGTCTATTCAAATCATCATAGCAAATCAGCTGAATATATGGCAATAAAGAGTAAAATCAAACCTCAGATTGAACAAAACCA
Source organism: Cephalopachus bancanus (assembly GCA_027257055.1). Lineage (NCBI taxonomy): Eukaryota > Metazoa > Chordata > Mammalia > Primates > Tarsiidae > Cephalopachus > Cephalopachus bancanus. Next base: position 8,109,571 of record JAPVLO010000031.1, on the reverse strand, counting down.
ATTTATTCTGTAGTCAAGTATACATTACATCTGATTGTGTGTCTCTCTAACTTCTCTGCCCACACCAAAATCATGATTTGAGGAAGGCACTGAAGCCAGACAGTGCCTATCCAGTCTTTCCTATATTAAAAATAGATATTCTGAATCTAACCTTTGTTAGAATTTAAATATTCTACTTTGCTGAGAGTTTTCAAGAATAAAATATTGTGTAATAGAAAACAGGGTCATATAAGCACTGCTATTTTGAAACATTTATAACTGTCTCGAGCATAGCAAGCACAGATTATAAACTTCAAATACCCAGAGCCCCTAAGAGTTTGTGGTTAACACATTCACTCCTGTCAGATATATTTTAGAGTTTGGTCTTATGTATATTCATAGAGCAATGACTATCATGTGTGAAATATCCTAGGTAGCATGCTACAACAGAGCAGCACTTGAAAATCAGTGTACTAAAATTCAGAAGCTTAATTATTTAAAGAATAAAGTATGTATGACCTGCTCTACCAACTTGAAATACAAATAAAGTTGAAAAACCCTAAAAAGAAGTCACTTTAAAGTCTCTTCTTTTGATACACCCTTGTCCACTGCCACAGTGAGTCTATCCTTGAGTTAGGCCTCTGTGCTGACTGCAGCAATGTCCCATGTGTGGGCCTTAGAAGGGAATGGCTCTTTGTAATGACACATGCACAAGTTCATGTATGAACTTGCTCTAGAACTGCACTGTCTTAAAATAAGAGCTCCATTAGTCTCGTGTGACTATTGAACAATTGAAATGTGACTAGTCTGAATTGAGATGTACTTTAGGTGTCACATATACACCAAATTTCAAATACTTAGTACAAGGGAAAGAATATAAGATCATTCATTAATAATTTTTATGTAGATTACATGAGGAAATAATAATACTTTGGGCAAATTGAGTTAAATAAAATATGTTATTAAAATTAATGCCCACTATTTCTTTTTAATGCAACCACTAGAAAACTTAAAATTACATATATGGCCCACAGTAATGGACAGTGATGGTCTAAGGGTCTGTGACCTCAGCCACATCCTGGGCTACTCTCTTCAAGAACCTCAGTCAATATCTCTCTCTTTAACTGATATAGAGAATTCTGTTTATCATCCTCATCATTCTCATTATCATTAGTCATGCAGGGCTTCTGTCTTTACCATTTTTTCCATTTTCTTCCATTCACCTTCCTCACAGTAGACATGACCTAGAATAATTTTAGTATTTGCTTGGATATACACATATCCTTAAAATATACTTGTTTATTTTAATGCAATGCATGGATTCCATGTTTTAAAAATAAGATAAGAGAGATAACAATATGATTTTGCACTTGTATCTGTGAATGGGTAAATATGGAAAGAGTACTACAACTATTTCTAGATGTTCAAGGTTTGAAGAAGAGGAACTGAGACCCAGGATCTGTTTCTTTTCTAAGACCTGATGTGGATATAAACCCAGTCTGTCATTTAATAATCATTACCAAACACAATTTTCCTCCTTCATAAAACATTAGATGAAGGCTTATTTTCTTAGAACATAAGGTTTTTCCATAAATGTTTAAAATGATGAGAACAAGAAATAATCATTTTCATTTTTCTAAAAGAGAAAATCAGAATATCATTTTATCCATTCAACAAGCATATACTGAGCACTTATTTGCACAATACTTTTGGCACTGGGACTAGAGTCTCTGAAAAATAAAATAATTTTAAAAAGGTAAAAATCCTGCTTTGGATTCTCATGGGGAAATGTGAAATATATATTCACCATAATTCACAACAGCAAAAACATGGAACCAACCATGCTGTCCATTGAAAGTGGACTGAATAAAGAAAATGTGGTGCATACACATGATGGAGTATTACACAGTCATAAAGAATAACAAAATTATGAACTTTGCAGCAAGTAGGATGCATTTAGAGTCTATAAGATATATATTCACCAGATAGTGATGTTTAACAACTTAAAAACAAAAATAAAACGAAGAAACAAACACCAGCAGGGGGGAATAAAAAGAAAGGAAATCAAGAGCACCTAAGTGGGGAAAACTTGCAATTTTAAATAGACAAGCTATGAGAGGTGACATTTGGGGATAGATCTGAAGGAAGTAAGAAAAGTTACTATGTGGATATCTAAGGAAATAATGTTCAGGGTAGAAGAAGCAGCATCTATAAATGTCCTGAGGCAGGTTATGCTCAAGAAAGAGCAAGAAAGTCAATGTATTTGGCATACAATTAATGATCAATAATCAGTATAATCAATCATCTCCATCTAAAGGTATGGACGCTCACCACGAAGACCCTCATTCTGAGGAGCCTTCTATTACAAGTGGGTACTCAAAAAACTCAAAACTTATTTATTAAAAAGTGTGTATTTATTCTTACATGTTTCAACTACAGTCATCTTCAAAGTACTCTCCATTTGATGCAATACACCTATCGAGATGCTTTTTTCCACTGCTTAAAACAGTTTTTGAACTCGTCAATTTTGATGCCTTTTAGTGCTTCTGCCATTTTTTGTTTCACCTCTTCCACAGCAGCAAAATGTTTCTCTGTGAGGATTTTTTTCTTCCAGGGAAACCAAAAATAAGTCACTCGGGATGAGATTGGGTGAATATGGAGGGTGGGGTATGGGGCTCATGCCATTTTTGGTCAAAAACTGCTGAACACTCAGTGCAGTGTAGGCAGGTGTATTTGTAAGTAACCCATTGTGAAACGGGTAAGCACATTGAAAATATCTCAAAACAAATTTACTCAAGCCAAATGTAGCCTTTCACAACAATGCTAACTGGTACACTGATGCAAATGGGTTTCTAGAACACTTATGTGGTGGGGGAAGCCTATACTACAAGCAGCCTGCCCTCCAAAAAAAAAATCTGTTTTGGTGGGGGGCAGACTCCCCCTCGTACTCTACTGGTCAGAACTAATCTAGCTTGAAAGTGGTGAGCATGATTCTATGACCTGCAGCAGCAAAGCAAAGAGTCTCCTGCCTACTAACCTACTCTCTCAATCCCCTACCACACTCACAATTCAGATCCTTAGATCTTTAGATTCTCCCCACAACTGACATTCCATCTGCAATTAATCAAATAGTAAGGGTCTTTTATTTTAATATGTAAAATAAGTCTTAACTGTGATTATTAAAGTACACATTTATGTGCCCTAGGGCTACATGGCATGGGATGTACTGATGCAATTCTGATAACAGTTATCATGATATAAAACAACATTGCTGCCATATTTATCAAGGTAGACTTCCCACCATATCTCTGTTCATGTTGACACAGGACTTAAATCTTAAGGTATAAAATAAAAGATTTATATATTTGTTATTTTTTAAATTATTATTATTAACAGAAGTGATCATAGCAGCAGCCCATACCATGCATGCACCTGGAGGGATTTATATTGCTGATATATTTATTGCCATCAAAGTTGCCATTAATAAACATTCATGACATTGGAGAATCGGGTATACAATGTGTTAAAAGTGTGAGAAAATGTCCTCTGTCTCAACAAGAGATTCTAGGACTCTTCTTAGTCAATATGGACATCGTTTTTTACTTACAGTATTAATATAAATTTAGTTGAATTTTTATGTACTTATTCCAGGTTTCTTATATTCTCCATGTCCTTTTTCTGTTTAGACACATTGGTATTATGATGTCTGATTGTTAGCCCCCAAAGTCCAAGGACCATTTCCGTTTAACTCATTTTACACTGAGTTTAATAAAAACCATAAATTATAATGATAGTGAGGATGATGAAGATGGATAAGGGGAAGAAAAGGATGAAGACTGTAATCTACTTATGTACAAAGCATTGGAATTTTATACATAATATAAATTTCATCTTTACCTAAACATTGTACCAAGATCTTTTTGTCCTTTTTACACAGATGAGAAGATTGGGATCCAAGGAAGTTAAATGACACACTTTCTAAAAAGTTAAATGACCCAGGATTCAAAACCAGCTCTCTTAGTACAGAAGCCTATGTGCTTTCCACCACACATCTTACTCAGACACGATTCATTTCAATTATTAAACAATTTTTGTTGACCACCGATGCTATACCAGCTTAATGAGAGTGTAGGAACCATCATTAAACGTTAAACTAGAGCATGAAGACCCACCTCACCCTACCTTCACTCTCACCTCAGTGTTTCCAACAGCAATTTACTATTTCATGTGCCACAAAACTGGCAAAAGTAATGTTCCTGCCAAACCATCATGTGACCCAGAGCAATTCCCAGTTGGCTATTCCCTCACAGTGGAGCAATTAAATTCAAGTTTCCTTCACAAGAGCCTACTGGTGATCCATGGCTCTGCCTTTCTTTGCCATTGCATAAGCCAGAATTTGTTTGTGTTTTCAGACCAACACCCACAAGGAGCTTTTTATTTTTTCTGTTGTGCCATAGAGTACAAATAGCTAAAGTTGCTTTTTGTTGACTAATTTAAGGAAGTATTTCCTGGTGGACATTTTCTAACTGAACTGTTTGACAAAAAATGGGGAGGGAGTCAGATCCTGCCAGAATATTTCCCTTTTACTCATGGTTGTGCTTCGACAGTTTGAGGGATTAAGGGATAACAATGACAGTAGTTCTTATTATTACCCATGTCTTACCGTGTCTTCCTCACCATTCACAGTGTCCCTGTTGGAATAAATGCTGATGACTACATCTGTTGTGTTATTTAAAGAAGATCTTTAAGTCAAAATGAGGATGTGCACACGCTGCCTCATTTTGAGTTTGTTTAATGTTTCCAACCATATTTTAGAAATAAATCCCAAATGCTTTTTTGCTAAGTGCATTTTCCTTTCGATTTTAAACCTATGTGTATTTTAAAGGTCATTTAATCTGCGCATTTCCAATTCCTCTGGTCTTAAATCATCACTGTGTTATTTTATGTAAGAGGTACTTAATGTCTCAAGAAGCTTTTGGAGGCCTTTAAAACCCAAAGACATTGTTTTTTCCCCAAGACCAGAAGTTCCATTTTGTCAAGAGTAAACAAGCTTGAAGAAGACCAAGATCTCAGCCTGTTCAATAGCCCAAAAAGTTCAAATATCAGAGGGGTTGGAACTTAGCAAAATGTGTTTTCCCATCCGTAGCTCAATCCCCTTTATTCCCTTATAGCTTAGGCTGAAACACATGGAAAGGATATCCAGCAAGCACTCTTCTCAGTGACATCTGCATCTGGAGGGGTGTCCTGGCATTCAGCAACAGAATCGTCTTCCCCCTGGAAAAAGGAAGGCTCAAAACCCCAAATAATAATAATCTATTGCAGATTTCAGGTTACCAAATGTTAGAAAAAAGGATACTAGCAAAACACTTAGTATTGCTACATGTCAGAAGGAAGGCTACTGTAGTCTCCCCCCTTGGGGACATCTAGTTTTCATATTATTATGCATAATTATGCATATAAATTTAAATATATTTCCATATTGTAGTCAAAACTCCCCAATCCTAAATACATAAAATAAAACAGAATTAACTGATGGCAATTATTGCATTTAGATTCAGATGCAAAATTCCTGCTTACTGGAAGAATTGGACCTGTAACTGGCACCTCAAGCAACAGAACACGAGTCCTCTAAACATTCTTCTGGACTTAGGAACAATTTTTCTTTTTTTCTTTTTTTTTTTTGAGTTGGGGTCTCATTCTGTCTCCCAGACTGGAGTGCAGTGGCCTCTCCCGGCCACCCCAGCTTCGACCTGCTGGGCTCCGGCGATCCTTCCGCCTCAGCCTTCCGAGTAGCTGGAACTACAGGCGCGCTACCACACCTGGGTAATTTTTTTTGGATTTATTGTAGAGATGAGGTCTCGCCAAGTTGCCCAGGCAGGTCTCGAACCCGCGGGCTCAAGCAATCTACTCACCTCAGCCTCCCAAGGCGCGGAATTACAGGTTGAGCCACCGAGCCCGGCTAGGAACAATTTTTCTAAAAAAAATTAAATGCGGGATTAGGGAGGCATAAAGCCATGCTTACAAAACCCAGAAATGGTGGTTAGAAATTTGGCTTGAACCTTTATTTTGCTTCTTACTATGTGGCCTTGAGCAAGTGACTTAGACAATTTGGATGTCTTTTTTCTCATCTCCAAAGCTGGGAGCATTCACTCTATGTTCTCTCAAGTTCCTTCCAGATTTCATATTTCATGTTTTTGAGACTACACATGAACTGTGCCTAAGAATGGGGTTATCTGACGGTCAACAACAGAAAAAAAAAACTTGGCAATTTGACTACAATTAACTCATTTAGGAAAAGAAGTAAAATATGTGGGACAGCACTTGGATTTTGGCAGTAAATAAATCTCCCATCACAACTTTTTTTTTTAATTTTGGAGACGGGGTCTCACTCTGTCGCCTAGGCTGGAATGCAGTGGCATGATGACAATGATCATGGCTCACATCAGATATCCTCTGGGCTCAGGCCATCCTGCCATCTTACCATCCCCAAGTAACTGGGTCTACAGGCACGTGCCTGGCTTTTTTTTTTTTTTTTTTTTTTTTAAAGAAATGATGATTCGCTATATTGCCCAGGCTGGTCTCAAATTCCTGGGATCAAGCAATCCATCACCATGGCCTCCCAAAGTGCTGTAATTACAGGCATCAGCCACCACACCCAGCCACCATTTTTTAATGGAAGAAAGAGTAAATCTGAAGTGTTGGCTGTAAGGCAAGAAAACAGTTCCATTTGTCACACACATGGTGACCACCATCACCATACAGGACTCCAAAAGGATTTCAAAATGGACAACAAATAAAACAGCCTATATCCAGACCACATCAAGTGTCACAATGTTGTGGATCTTTCTGGGTCTTTTCCTAGTTTTTTTCTCCTTCTTTAGAAATGCATGTTATGAATTATGATTATTGCAAAAGAGCCAAGTATTCACCGGACTCCAGCTCGATCTTTGTTTAGTGAGCATAAACTCCCTGCCAGCTGCAAACTGCAGCTGTCTGTCAGCATTTGTGAGGACAAACCACTCCACTATCCCTGATCAGTTAGCCATAGACAACATACTGTGTCCTCAGATCTGCTCAGTGCACCCTTTGCTTTTTACAATACATTTCCTGTGGGGGAGGGGATCAGTGACTCGCACGCACATTTTGGAGCAAATAGCTTGAAGCTTATGTCAAAATGATGCCTTTAATAGAGGCTTCTGTCCCAACAAAACTATTTTGTGAGAGACTCGCTGACTCTCGCTTGACATTTCCTGATCTCCAACGTCCCAAAAAAGCCTAGGGAGGCTACCACTCTGACAACCAACCATTCCTCAGGATGGAGTGAGTCCTGCAGAGAGTGCCAAGAGTACGGGCCCAAGGCCAGGAGCCTGTCTCAGAGCTGGGGAATGTTAGGGTGAGAAGGCCATAGCAAAGGGGCAAAGCCAGAGGAAGGCCACGGCCCAGGGTGCTGTACAACCATTCTCCGGGACCATAGCTTGAGCCAGAGGCAAGACACAAAAGAATCCTTTTTGCAAGAGATATTCTCGTCTAGAATATTGAAGTAAACTTGGAACTATGCAACTTAAGAAGGGGTTTTGAAGCATGATACATTTTTCTTGACTAGCATTTGCCAGTCTTCTAAGCAATTCTTTCTTTTTAAATGCCCAGGCTTGTTTAGAATGGGAAAAAAACTGGCAGCACCAGATCAGATTTAATTAGAGTTTGTAGAGTTAACCAAAATCTCCTGTTTTCATCATCAAAAGTGATTCCTGTGAGCTAGAAGAATCATTCTGTGGAAGGATGCCAATTTTTGGAATACTATGAGAATTACCCTAAGAATTTAGGAATACCCTGCTTTCCCCAGGATTTTGCATACAGCAAACTCTGAGCTTCTTAAAGGGTGAAAATTAGGGCCAAAGTTCCTTTTAAAGCTCTGGGTTACTTCTGGTACACTGCAGAAAGCATGAAGTACGATGAGTTAGTTCTTATGAAAAGGACTCTTTTGGATTTTGTTTAACAGTAATTTTTCAAGTAAAAAAAAATCTGGAATTCTTCCTACTTGTGGGGGTATTGTGAGAACAGCTCTTTGTTATATGAGTATTGTTTCAGTATTTTTTTAATGCTCTTTTAGGAAGAAAGGCACAATGCAAATTCAAATTAATAGTAAAACTGTACAGTATGTAGCATATGCCCAAATTTGTCTTAAGTCACATAATGGCAAAAACATTCTAAAGTTTGGGAAAAGACACATCCCTTTGTGTATACAGAGCTGTGTGTGTTTATGGGCAGGATAGCACTGACCCAACATAAACACTTTCTTTCCCACAACTTAAACATACACACAATACTTAAAATAGTTTCTTTCAGGGGTAGAAACCATGAGAGTCACAGGGTCATTAAACAATAGCAAAACTCTGTTAGTCGGTGCTCTTTCCTTTTTCGAGAGGATTGTAAAATAAAAATAAAGATTCTGCAAGGAATCAATAGTTTCAAAAGAAATAGCAACTTACAGTACAAGAGTATTTGGATTGCTAAGTACCTTCACTTCTCTCTGTGTTGCCATTTGTTGCTTCGTTCATTGTGAAACCTTTTTGCCGGATGTGTTACATGCGATGAACTTGGGTGTTATAATAAACAGAGAGGAAGACTGCAATAATGTATTTCAGTTAGGAAGAAGCACTTGAAAGAAATTGGTTTTGCTATACACATGATGTGAGCCAATCAATAGTGGTTTAGTCTGACAAGCCCTGTCAATATCCATTGTCACAGTTCAGAAAGTCGTTAATGGATAGTTCTTCAAATCCCAATGATTTTAACACATGTTCAAAGTCTTGAAATGCACTCTACCTGGCAGAAATTAATGACAGGTAACTCTTGGGATTGTGTGTATACAAATTTTTTTTTCTTTTTAATTGAGGGGCCAAATAATAGTATACACACACACACACACACACACACACACACACACACACACACACACAGAACAGTAGTTTAGGGCATAATCTAATAATACCAGATACGTAGTGAGCGCTCAGTAAATGTTGAAAAAGTGAGAGGTACTGGATGGAGAGTGAGGAGGGAACTTTTTATAACACCTGTTCTGTTTACTTACTGATTATTACAGCAGTGATGATGATATAGGATAATTATCTTAAAATTAATAATTGTTTCTATAAGTTGTATATATATTATATACAAGACACTGAGCTATGTGTTTTGCCTATATAGGAGTATTTAACATTATTATCCACATTTGACAGATGAGAAAATAGAGGCACAAAATGTTCATATGACTTGAATAAGATATCACATTAATTGACAAAGTGGAAGTTCAAAATCCAAAGCCTTTATTATTCAAAAGAGAGAGAGAACAAATGGGTAAGAGAGAAATACGCCCCCCTCCTTTTTTTATGGAATGGCATTAGCAATTGAAAGGCAGCCATGACAATGGTTCTCACCTGCTTTCCCCCCTAAGTGCTGATCCTGAACTCTTGCACTCAGTTCCTATAAAGTAACCAGGAATAAAACAAGCTACTGAACATTGGGGTGGAACTTAAAGAAGAATGAGATTTCCTGATTTGGTGGAGAGAGGAGCTAAGGAGTCTGTAGAAGTGTGTGTTCACCCACACTGTTGAGAGCAAAGTGTGCATCTGAAAAAAACTAAGCAATGATGCTAGAAGTGGAATTAAGAGATCCAGCTAGGCTGTTAGCCATTTTTGCTTTAAAGAAAGCCCCAACCTCTGTCTATATTTCTTCTGTATTCATTTCCGTCTTGCTACCTTCAGCAATCTGGAGCATGAAGACTGATGTGCCTTTTGCCCAGTACACAGCCTTGCAGCAGAGCTTAGTTCATGCTCATGGTACTTAGAGTTCTGTACCACCCAGACGCCTTCTTCAGCCATTCTGACAGGCAATCCGGAGTATCCAGCCATCAGCTCTTTCACTAGCCTGTGAGTCACCCATCTAAGATAACTCATTTTCCCCTCAGGTCTACAGTGATATATACCACCAAGAGATAGTTTCAGTAGGCAGTTCATGTAAAGCAGATGGTATGAAAGTTCTTGAGTATGATGGGGGGTTATTGCCATCTCTCTATGTCCTTAGTCATTTTGACAGCTTGCCAAACAGATGGAGAGGCAGGCCATTTGGTCCCTGAGTTCTGACTCTGCTGCTTATTTGCTATGTGACTGTCTCTGAGCCTCAGATTCCTAATCTGTGAAATGGGCAACAATAATTGAACCTACCACACTACATGGTCAGTGGATTAAATGAGATCTAACATGTTTAGTAAGTTCCTTGTCACATAGACAGCACCTTTAGAACATTAGTCATTGTTAAAAGTAAACGTGACACTACTATAATCAGATTGTCTAGCCAAAGTGGAAATTAAGGCTGTTTTAGAAGAATCAATGCTATATGTATATTTTAACTTTTTTAAAATAATCTAAGCAAACACTTTGCCATTTCCTCTTAACTATTGATTATTTGGCTTTAAGACGTTTCTCAAACTACTGTGGCTGTTATATATGTATTTCTTTTCTGGCTCAGATTTTATGTTTGAAAAATTAAAAATACATTGTAACATTTTTTAAAAACCAAGAATACATTGTAGTACACATCGGGCCAGGAGTTCAGAGATTTAAAGAAAACACTGCAAAGTTGCCAACTTACTCCCCTCTATACCCACTGAGAATACATCTTTACATAATTTTTCACAATTGCACAAATACACACACGATATATAGGGTAGCTCTTACTATATATGTATATATGGAGAGAGGACTTAAATACCACCCAATTGAAACACTACTAAGCCTGGTATATCAGCACTAAAATATCCAATGCTCTTAAATATAAATATTGTGTCATTCTTCAATTTTATTTACTTTTTTTACAGAAATCTAAGTGTTAAGTTCCAGAAATCCTGCCATGCTTTTACCTCTATGTGGAATTACCATGCCTACAATTCTTTTCTTTCTTTTTTAGTTTCTTTTCTCTGTTCATGGACTGAGGTTTGTATTTACATATAAGGCTCTTCTCATTTTATTTGACTGTGTCCTGTTTTCTATCACTAAAAGAGAATCTATCCTTGTATTTAATATACAATCTCTCCTCATAGAAAACATGTTTCTACTTTATAGTGCCAGTTTTGTGGATTGATGCCCTATGCTATTTTGTTTCTTTCTTTTTTTTAGTAATTCAGCTTTCAAAATCAGCTACTGCCTTAGCTCAATAACCACTTACTTTATTAGCAAATTCATCAAAGCTTGAACAGCTCTCAAATGACAAAGTTTTACTGACACTATATCAAGTCATAAGAAGCCAGGTTAAAATATATTGTCAATAGAAGAATGTCTTAATGATCTGAATCTTTACATTTTACACTGTATCTGATCCTGTTTCAGGAAAAATGTAATAATGTGTCTCTACACACAAGATAGATTTTTGCTACTTAGGTATATTTTCTCTTTTTTTGTTTTTCTGAAAATATAGTGTTTTCATAACCTGTGATGCAGATATTTTAAACTCTGGCTCATAAAAAGAAACCAGAGAAATCTACAATGGAAGGAAAATTACATGTTGAGATTGTATATTCTATGTTTATAGTATGATATTGACGTTATCATCATCATCACCATCATTAAAAATATTCACTCTGAAACTCAAAGCTGTGCTAAGTGTTATAAAAAGAAGAGTTTAAACAAAACCCTTGTCTTACTTTATAGAAATATATTCTCAATGTACACACACATAAGTTGTATTATCAGAAGAATAAAAACACTTAAAAATATGCTTTAAAGTGAAGAATTTGAATCACAGATATATAAATCCACTAGTGGTGAAAGACATGTATATATATGTTCCTGGGAAAAGTAGCTATGGAATTTTTATATGGCTGTAGATTGCCAGTTCTTTATCGACACTGAAAATATAAAAATGTGGCTAGATTTGACCATTTAAACTAGATAATTTAGTCTAAAAGTAAACATTTTCATTGTATATGAATTATCACTTCTTAAATGAGTAGATAGCATGAGTATGAATCTTTGGAAATGTAATGTGTCCACACCCTTCTGATATGAATCAAATTGACTATTTTGTATTTTTACAATGTCTAAGTGAGAAACAAGTGGTTAAAACCAAGCACTGCTGTTAAAATGGCCAGCATTCCCTCTTTCAATTATTTCCAGATTTAATCATGATTTGTGTTTTGAGTAAGTTACTTATTATTTCAATAACTTAGTTTCTCAGGCTGCAAGTTGGGGTTTGAAATTATGACTTCTATTTACATTGAGCATGTGAAAAAGGGAGATATTAAATGACCAACAGTATATTAAGCCCAAACTTACCCTGTCTGCTCACTGTGACACAGGGAGTTATGTGCAAAGTTCTGGGAGCTCTAAAACTGCACTCTGGAGAAGGCAAAGCAGAATTTATTGCAGCCCCATGAATTAGCACAAGTGTATACGACCTGGAAAAGGAGGCCGGAGGTTGAAAAGAAATCTAATAAACCTGATTTCTCTTTTCAGTCAATTTTGGGTAAGGTGCTCTTATTTAAGAATTTTGGAAAGTGGTAAAACAGGGTAATTCCAAACACAAAAATGTTGTATTGGAAAATATGAGTGGAGACACTTCAGTACTTTGTTATGTAATCCCCACAAAGGTTTGAGAAGTGTTTTGGAATCTCTAAGGATTAAGAGCCTGACATAACCTCATTTTGTCATTTCTCTCTGGATCTCCCACTCTGGACACCACAGTGTGGTAAGATAATGGCACTAAGCGACTGCTGGTAGCTTTGCCCTGACACCCTCCTGAAATTGAAGTACTCGGAGTTCTTAGCTGCTAACAAAACTATCTATCTTCACCTGATGTTGATCCCTATGTCAAACCTCACCCATCAAGTGAGAACAAGTACCCTAGAAAGCTGTTTGTAATAGCTTTTCTGAAGGAGTATGACTCCGCTTTCCTTTAGCAACATTTCTGAAATGTTAGCTCTCCCAGCATTTCTAAATTTAAAAAAAAATAATAATAACAACATGTAATTGTAACATGGGAATACCGCGAGAACAGCACTTTGGCAGTAAAAGCAGTTATTTCAAAATAAGGTCCCCAGCAAGAGAAGGTCTGGCAGATGCACAATTCTGGATCACATTATCCAAACTGTTAGATTCTGGAAGATTTGGGAGTTTTCTTTTGTGGTTCCCACACACTGAATGGCATGATAGTAGATGTTCCTCGTCCAAACTGCATTGCTTCCCCTTCCCATTACCTACGTGGGAAAATAAATACACAAAGGGCCTCCATTACAATAAGCATTCCTACCTCTAGAGGTGATTTTAACACCATAATAGCTGTGTCAGGTATAAAACTTGGGTTGAGCTAATGCCTAGTGTCATATGTAATGCTATTAAATGAAGATCATCTTATAAAGGCCACTATCCAAATATCTTAGAAAGCTCAGGATTCTGACTCTTCTCTGATGAGAGCAGTTTTAGCACCAATTAAGTCTCTCAACTGGTTAAGAATGGTACTTAAGGCTAATGCCTTTGGCCTGTGTGTGTTGAGACTTAGATAGCATATTGTTATTCAAAATTCTTAGTCTTTGAAAAATATTCTATTTGTTCAGCCTTGAAAGATCTCTCATTAATAGAAAAAAGAGAGAAAATGTAAGTAAATTCTAGAATGCTTAAAAAGCGAGTACAATTCAGGTTAACTGTTGATGGAGGTGAAAATATATAGAATTAAGAGTGATTTATCTGGCATCCTATGTAAATCAGATTAAATGTTTTAGAGTCTAAACGCATATCTCTTTCAGCTCTTTTCATTTCCAAATTTAAAAAATTTAAGTGGAAATGGGAAAAAATACTCATTGGCTTAACATAAATCTTTAAACTGTAGGAAGCTTTACCCTCAAAAAGTAGTTGAATCTCCGAGGAAAAAGAAAAGACTGAATTCTATTTTTCATAAATGATGGATTATTGTACCACACTGTGTATTTTCCAGTAAAGTGTCCTTTTATTTGCACTGTGTGATTACAAGTTTCTAAAAGTATGTGTGGGGTCACTTGGGTGCTGTGGGAAAATGGAAGAAGCCCTGTTCTGTTAAAATCAGTAGTGAAATCAGAAGCAAACTATGTTCTGATTATCATAGGCATGTGTTTAAATTTTGCTTTCCTTAATTGGTTATGTTGTATTTACTTAAAATGAACAATTTGGCAAGTTTTTCTCCCTTGACAACAGAAAAGCATAAACTGTTTTATAAGTTTGGCTGTTAAAATCAAATTTGTAAACCACAATATTCAAAGACTTTTACTGCTTTTTACAGGGGCTCAGTGATGGACCTTACTTTGTAACTATGCACTTCTTATGTTTTTATTTTGTATTTATAGTGCTTTCAAGTTATTTAGTTAATAAAAAGTATGCTATATATTATAGTCATCTATTGACTTCAATTTCTGCATAACTCTTCTTAGAACAAAATGAGTTGAATGAATGATGGCACAGGCCTTGTAACTTGACTTGTCATCTGAGGATGATTAGTTATGGCATCAGGAAATGTAAGTTGATGCTCTAGTCTGTCTCCAGGAAAGTCATCATCAGAGGCAACTTTGGCAAGTTTGGCCACGTTAAAAATTGTTTAATCTTATCCAAGACTGTTACTTTTTCAGCATGTATAAGGCGACAAGATAAAGCATTTAAAAACATATTTCCACTTTCTTTGAAAAACAACGCACCTTATACACATTTCTCACATGTGGAACCAGATGGTGGTATTGAAAACAATGTACTATACATATATATTTCTCTAATTAAGAATACTATCACTGGAATACCTAGGGGGTTCCAAAAAGATATAGCTCACTACATAATTATTTTCATAATCTAGCATTTATACTGTGTACATGTGTGTTTTAGACTGCAAAGTACACATGTCATTTTTGCTATTTCCAAAATGGCAGAAAAATATACCTTACTTGACCCTGAATTTCTTGACATTCTGTCATGGGCAGTGGCAATGTTTTGAGATGAGACTAGAAATAGAAAATATTACCTTTGGTAACCTTTGGAAACTTTGATTATTCAGTGTTGTTCCAAAGATGGACCTGAGACCAAAACTACCCTGAGGCAGAATTATTCTGAAGGATGTTAAGTGTTTCTTCAGCCTCCAACACTAGAACCCAGACCTATGGGACTTTGACTACAGTCATCAGTCGAAGGAAGTCATACACCACTGGAGGTCACTGCAATAATTGTGCCTAGAGGGAAAGTTGATAGGAAATCACATAAGCACAATGTTTTAAGATGCTCAGAATACTCTTCCAACCATGCAATTTGGAATCAGTTAATGGCTGATATTTATGGTTCTGTAAAAGCAATTTCTGCTTGCTTGGGTTCTAAGGACACTTGTTATTTCTCTAAACTAACCTGAGGTCAGTCTCTTGTACTTTCATTATACTCTTTACCATGCTATATTATAATTACACAGACCACATGTATTTTATCAACACCAGTTAAATTCAGCACTGCCATGTAGGTATGCAGGTGGTCAATTTGTGTTTGTTGGGTTTTTTTTATCATCTACCAGCACTGTCTAGAAATACAAGATGAGACATATGTGTAGTGTAAAATTT
Organism: Cephalopachus bancanus; assembly: GCA_027257055.1. Lineage (NCBI taxonomy): Eukaryota > Metazoa > Chordata > Mammalia > Primates > Tarsiidae > Cephalopachus > Cephalopachus bancanus. The sequence continues at coordinate 8,093,982 of JAPVLO010000031.1, read as the reverse complement.
CCTAGTAGCCACATTTTTTAAGAGTAAAAAGAAACAAGTTTTGATAATATATTAATTTTAATAAGATATTTTATTTAGTCAAAAATGTCCAAAATATTATAAATTTGACATATGACTCAAGCAGCATTCCAAGTGACTTGTGGCTACCAAATTGGATAGCACTGTTCTAAAGCTTCTTAAACTATTTAAGATCACAGAGAAAATGGTAATACTTGTATAACTCACTGGAGAAAATGAATTAGGCTGCTGATAGTCAAAGAATATACAACTGCCCCAGGGGCTCAGGCTACCCTGGTTCTGCTTAATTGCCCTAAGTACTGGTCACAATTGGCATCTGTAATTCTTACGCATATATAACCCATTCTTCTAGGCACAATAGTTAGGAAGCTTTGGTCTCAAACAGTGATCCCAACCTTTTCAATTGATAGACCCAATCACTCTTCTCAGATGCCAGTTGTTGTACTTTTACTACCAATACATTTAAAAAATAGATAGTCGGTGACAGATAATGAATCAGATGCATATTTTATATATAATATACACACAATAGATAGATAGATAGATAAAGACATAGATAGATAGATAGATAGATGATAGATTTTTCTTTTTACATTTTCTTAGTGTATGGATAGACTTACCACCAATGAATGAGAACTTAAGTGGTTCCTATATCTTTTCTAATCAGTTTAAGGCAGTGATTCTCAACAGGGAGCAATTCTGCATACCATCTCCTTACTCCCAGGGGACATTTGGCAATGTCTGGAAACAATTTTTGTTGATTACAACTGAGGAGAACGTGCTACTAGCATATTGTGAGGAGACACCTGAAATGCTACTCAACATCCCAGACAGCCTGCACTGGACAGGTCTCTAAAACAAAGAATTATCCAGCCTAAAATGTCAGTCGTACAAAAGTTGAGAAGCACTACTTTAAGGTAATATAAAGTATTATATTAGTAATATAAAGTATTCTTTATATTAATACACATATAAGTATTATATAAGTAATATAACATATTCTTCAAATGGTAAGCATTGTCTCAATTTAGTAATTAATGGCACCTTGCCCCATGTGTTAATCAAAACTTTGAACTTAATTGAAAAAAAAACTCCACCCTTCTCCCAGATAGAAAGCAAGTAGGATGTTTTCCTCTTTGCACTTCACCTTAACTCCTTATCTTACTAAATCAGTTTTGCAGCTACTTTGTGGTCAAAGCTAGGGGAGGGAGGATTCAAAAATGCCTTCACTTGGCCAGTTATGAGAAAGTTTCTCACACTCTGGGCAGGGCAGATTTTTAAAAGCAGATCTATATTTGTTAAAAACAGTACCTAACAAAGTGTCTCAAATTCTCACATTATGCAACAACTGGTTTAAGAGAGTAGAGGATTCAGTTAAAATCTACATCTTATCTTATAGGTGTAACAAATTACTGCCTGTAATTAATAAGAAGACACCTTGAGTGTGTTTAGACTATGCTTATTAACAACCCAGACCTACGGTTCATATTCATCACTGAGTTCACAGCCTTTAGTATGGAATCTGATGATTAGTGGACATTCGGCAAAAGTTCAGGAATGAATTTGACACACACCTGACTTTGTAACTAAAGCTGAGGATATGAAGCTGAGGAAAGAGGACTGATGAAGACATGGAAAAAGTTTGAGGCAAATTTGTGTTTCTGAATTTCATTGAGACTTGATGGCAATTATACATCAATAAGGAGAGTAGGAAACATCTGATCAAAAAAAGAAGTCACTTTGGGTTAGCAGAATGAAGAAGACTGACAAAATTATTCAAGCAAGCAGGATCTTAAAAATGCCTGTATCACCTAGAGATAGTACCTCATCAGACTTCCTTGAAATTAACAATGCTAAAGAGTTTTCTCTTGTAATTTAGGTGAATTTTTCTTTACTCTAACCATAATTATGTATATAGATACAGATAGGTGGAATTATCTAGATAAAGGTTATCATATTAAATACCATTCTTATTGTACATTCGTGTTGCAGCAGGGCTAATACTTCCATGTGGGCAAATTTTTTTCGTATGCCCTGCCTAGACAGAAAAACCCAAGCTGTTAATTCAGGTAGCTGTTTCATAACTACTATTTTCTACTCATATTTACATAAAGTAACAATCATAAAGGAGAAATTTACTGCAAGCTTCTGATTTTTTTTTAATCTCCAGTGTTCAGACTGCATCACAGTGCTTCAGATACAAGCGACAAAAACCGAGTTAAAAGTAGATTAAAGAAGTTTATTACCCGAAGACCGTCCCTGAAAACTCTGCAAGAAAAAGGACTTATTAAAGGTACAGAACATTTTATACTTGTACTGTAACTGTGATGAATAGATGTGTCTCTGTGTCCATAGCTAATCAGCTTTAAAGGAATATTAGAATATTTAGAATATTTTATTCTTCTAGGGTTGCTTATTAAATTTTCTGCTCTATAACAGAGAAGAAAATCATAGTCTAGAAAAAAGTCCCAAGAAAATAAGGGCAGTATTATGGGACCATTGAGCAAAGTACATTGTTTAGCCCTCAGAGGGTCTGTGCCCTAAACTAGGAGCAGAGAAGGGATATCCTAGGGGCCTCTTAGAATGACCCCATGTTCCAATGTGCCTGGATAGTCAAAGTTTGCACTGTTGTCTCAGCATACTTACTAACCTGGCCCCTTTAACTCTCGGAGGCATCCTGACTTAGATAAAAAAAATTATCTGATCACCCTAGTCAGAGTCTGAAGTCGATGCTGGGAACAAAGTCTGAGAAAAATTACTGTTATAAAAACGTATGGATATTGAGAGCTGGAGGGCCAAAAATTGAATCTAAACTGAAATAGCTAGGTAATTTTGCAAACGCAGCTAAAATGGAGAATAAACTATCCTAAGCCATCCTAACCATCAGGATAGAAAAACATGGTCTGTGGCATTAAGCTAATTGGAATTCACCACTCACTCATGTTGACATTGAGCAAGTTATATTCTCTCTAAGTCTCAGCTTTCTCATCTGTTAAGTGGGGATACTTACACACAGCATTGAGAGGAATAAATGAGATGACCTATGTAAAGTATTTAACAGCATTTCTGGATCAAAAGTAAGTTCAATTAATGCCCTCTGCTATTAATACCATTTTTATTCATTATTGTTGTTATCACTGTTAGTATGTAAGTTAGATGAATGGATAGATAGAATCAGCAGTATATTAGATTTCTATTACTGAAAATCACCTTATGGATCATGCAGGCAAAACATATTTTTTAACAAGAAAACATATGCATAGAGCTTATTATTCTCCCCACTTTTTAAATTTTCTAACTTAGGGCTATCTTTTAAAAATTAAATGTAAGAAAGAATTTGAGAGTGGGCTAAAATAAACTCCTAACCCTGAAAAGAAAGTTGATAGGCTAATCCTTATAAATCAAAAAGTGATTTAATATACAATCATTTCTCGGGAAGAGGGCAGATCTTAACACTTCCAGCAATACTTGAAATGGTAAATGTTTACATAGTTGACAATAACTGATCTATCAATTTCGGTCCATTGTGAAACAGGTAAACATATCACAAATATTAGCTGATACTCTGAACTAATTGTAGAAGGTGAAATTTTCTGCATAAGCACATATCATTAATACAGGACAAATTCTTAGAAGATAATAAGCATTTAGAAGCAAAACTAGCACCTGCTTTCAATCAGACTTGCTTCAGACTTTCACTCTATGAAGATGTGCTTTTCAGTGCCATAGACAGTAGTTGACCATCTACGGGTCCAACTTCATAGAATACTGTAATAATAATTTAAGTCCTGCCTTAGAATTCATCCTAAGGCTTATCATTTTCTTAGGAAGGATTCAGTTGCAGGTTACCTGCCATCTTTTTACGTAAACTCCAAATCTTTCATGACTATGGAGAAATGAAAGGGATTTTAATTCAATGGCAGAGTCCTCCTCCAAGCAAAATACTTAATTACTACAGTTCTCCAGAATTGGTCTCAGAAAACAGCAGAGAAGCTGGATGCCTAATGCAGTTTTCGTACTGATGCAATGGAACCGCTGAACACACTCTAATTCATGCATTTCTTATCTTAGAGCTGCATTAAATTTTCACCATAACTGACCAATGAGTCAGTATTCATTAGTAGGGCTATGGAAAATCTATGGAAAATTCTGATTTGATAAGCTTCCATTGCTGTCTTAAGTGGAACTTTTTTTTCCAAATACAGATCAAGTTATGCAAATGTAGTCACTTCTTGGGCTTGTTTCAGTTTTAGCTGTGCACTTTTTTAAAAAAGGATTTTTACTGAGTGTTTGGTGTTTTTTTCTAACTCAGTAAAAGGCATTAAACTACTTTTTAAAAATACCTGGCCTGTCAAATTTAGTATTTTAATCCCTTTCTTATTACATTTAAGACAAAGACTTAGAAAAAGCAATAACATCAGTATTTTTCATCAGTTAAAAAATTTACAGCCAGGCTCGGTGGCTCAGCCTGTAATCCCGCACCTTGGGAGGCTGAAGTGAGTGGATTGCCTAGCCCGCGGGTTCGAGACCTGCCTGGGCAACTTGGCGAGACCTCATCTCTACAATAAATCAAAAGATTAGCCAGGCGTGGTAGCGCGCGCCTGTAGTTCCAGCTGCTTGGAAGGCTGAGGCGTAAGGATCGCCGGAGCCCAGCGGGTCGAGGCTGCAGTGGCCGGGAGCGGCCACTGCACTCCAGTCTGGGCGACAGAGTGAGACTCCAACTCAAAAAAAAAAATTTTTACATTTAATAAATTAATGATTAATGGTTAATTTCTCCAAGCAAAATAGCTTAACTCTTTCAAAGAGAAGAATCACTTAGAAAAAGGGATATCCTTTAAGTTGTTCTGCAGTACCTTTGGCCAAAGAATCTCCATCATATTTACACAGTCTAATCCTCCTCCTGATCTGCACAGAGGGCCTCCATTACCAAGGTTCAGGAAAGCTGCGCTTGATAGTTTGGGTCTTAAAATTGTGCTCCCTGAGACCTGGGAGGGACACTGCAGGACCAAAGCCACTTTTCAACGTGTTTAATCTTTCATATGATGTTACCAACAGGTTAAGAAGGCTGAACTCTGAATTCATAGTCAGCCTTTAGGGATCACCACTGTGAAGACAGGAGGGGCTGTGCTTTATTGACTTTATAACACCCATCAGAGTAATGTCCACAAAGCACTTTATGTGAAAAGAGAATTGCTCGATATCACAGTCTAAACTCAATCACAAATGCTGTCTTCAAAGACTTGGATTTTGCACTCATGGAGACTTGGCCAAAGTGTGGTTTCATAGGCTAGAACCTAGACCTGGAAATAGTCACTTGATGGGGCTGTACTTGCTAATTTCTTTAATATGACTAATGAGAAGAGATCAAAAAAAAGGGGGAACAACAGATAATTCTGAATGATTGCTCAGTAGAAAGAAATCTTAATAGCTCAGGTGGGTGCAGCAATCATTGTGCCATTGCAGTGATAGCTTCTGAAAAGTTCTCCAAGTGCATTTATATTTGCTAAGGAATGGTGAGCTTTTTATAAATGTATGAGTTTATTACATTGAGCATCTCATTGGAAACAAAATTTGAATCAGTTTAATATGTAAATTATAGGCCAAAGAGTACATTTTAGGGCAGTAGGTTTGTACATATTCTCTACTTGCTTTTGGAACTGAAGTAATAGCTCTTTAATTTCAGCTAAACTATCTTATGTAATCTTTCAAATAACAGCATGGACGTCCAGGAATAGGAAATACATGTTTTAGAAAGATAATAATTATTTGGCTTTTTGGGAGCAGATATTATTTTCTTATATCAAAGCAACAGAGTCAGAAAGTATTGTAGATTTAGAAAATGTGGGCAAACCCATAATGGATGGTATTAGAAACTGAAACCAATATCATACTTCTATTTTTTAATAAGTATATAAACAATCTGTTTAAAGATTAAGTAGTCTACCTTAAGGAGTTATGATGAAAAGCAGTTTTCCAGGCTCATTCTAGTTTTACTCCCTAGGGGGCACCATTTCAAACAGTTTCTATATTTCTGATGATTGGCTCTGTTCTTGTTATTTAAGATGAAGGTTGATTCGATTTGTCAATATCTTACTTATTTTTAATGCTTTAATGTCTTATTAGTCTTAGACATTACCTTAGATTTCCGCAGCAGTAGGCAAGTTGTACTCAAGTCCCATCTGTCTTGTTCTGGTTCATCTCCTCCCAGAATACTCATGGTTAAATATAGCTGGTCTCATGATCTCCACTAGCTTTCTCCACAACTTGTAACATACCTACGTCTCTACTCATCATTCCATTAAACCTAGAAAATTGAAATGAGGAATTTAGTGTCCCCTTCCCTCTCATCTCCTCTTCCTTTACTATTGTACTTCTCCATCATATAAAATGTATATTATTTTGTGTGTTTCTAACTTATGAATAGGTTAATTTTAAAAGTTAAAAATATAAAAAGCAACACCCATACTGTTATGTTTACATAAGGTTGTTTACTGCAACACCAAGTATTAGACTTCCTTCTCTGTTTTTACTATATCATAACCCCTGTGACTTTCAAAGGGTAATGCCCCTGATTATGGTGAAAGGCCTTCTCCTATCTTTTACACTTGAGGGCTGTATTAATAATTTTATGCTGTTTCACATTACATCCATGTTTTTCCCCATATTTTGGATCTAAATGTGAAAAAAAACCTATAATCAGCTTTATTTTAATCATGTCAAAATTACAGAACCTTTGGCCAAATTATAAGCCAGATTGGGTGAACATATCCCTGAGTCACATGCTATGACTTATGGGCCACCCAAGTTATAAAATATTTGCTTTCAAACATTATACTCTATCATTGCTTATAGTCAGGCCGTCTTTGAGTTTGGTTCTTTTTTTGATTGGGAATCTTTTGTACAGATTTTCCCCCACCTCTAGTTTCATTTTTTCTTATTACCCTGCCTTTATGTCATCATTTGCTTTCACTCTCTCAGACTCTATGTATTCTAGACTGCAACCCCTTACTTTTTTTCCCTGAATATCTTATTCTTAAGTCCTTTTATCCTCTTACTCCAATTTGCACTGATTACCTTCTAGGTTTATCACCCTGTGACTTCCTTTCATTGCTCTTCCCAGTTGTAGTCACTTTCTTCTGGTCTCATGCCTTTTCTTTCTCTTCTCTAATCTCTAATCTCTTCTATTACTCTGTGACAGCTTTTAGTCACTATTTTAGAAAGCACAAGTCCTCACCTGTTCAAAAATACATTCAGTATGCCCACACACTTGATCAGTAGTTTATTTGGGTATAAAATGCCATTGCCTCTAGAATATAATGCTGTAGTTTCCCTTCTTAAAATTGTTTTACTCTAAAAATTGTTACTTTGAACCTCTCTCTTTCATAATCATTGGGATTTTAGTTTTTATTTTGAGATTCTATAATCAATATAAGATATATAATTCACAAAATTTTTAATAGGTATTTTGCTTGTCACTTAATTTCAAGAATTATGACTCTCTCTCTCTCTCTCTCTCTCTCTCTCTCTCTCTCTCTCTCTAGTACTGGAATTTTTAAATCTTTGTTATTATTTTGAAATGGTCCTCTTACCTGTTTTCTTTATTTCCTCTTTTGAGATCGTCATTATGTAAATAGTAGATCATCTGAACTGATGGTTTCATGAAATCTTATTTTTTCGATTTTAAAAGAATTTGCGGTTTTATCACTCAGTCTTTATATTATTTTAATTATAGCCATCGTATTTTCAATTTCTGGATTTCTTCCTTATTCTATTTGTTCTTTTTTGCATGTAACATTCTCTCACATACCATGAGAACAAAAACTATGTTGACAACTCATCTTCCATACATGATAGTGAGGATAGCATATGACATTTTTAAAATATCTGTTAATTGAATAAGTGGGAAAAATAGATCTTTTTAAATGAATCTGAGAACACATATTAGAATTTGTTGTTGTTTGGAGTTTTGTTTTTAGTTTTTATTTTTAAAATGTATTCTTCTGTTCTTTTAATCAATTTTGTCACTTTCTTTCACTTATTTGTCTCATTTTATTTCTATCAAAATAGTGACTTTGTTCAAATATCTGGTGGGCAATGGTTGCCCATTCTTATTTAAAAATTGAGTCTCCACAAAGACTGACAAGAGCTCTGAATTCATGAGTAGAGCTTTTCAGTGATATGACTTTGCTTTAGGGTGAGTGTTCAGGGCTTCCACACCTACCTCAAATATCATATTTTCAAAGGGTACTAATGCCTTATATGCTTTTGAAAAACTGAATCAATCTTAATGATGATAGTACTATTTTTTTCTCTTTTAATTTTTTTGTTTTAAAGATGTGGAGTACAATTCAGGGTTAGGTATACAGATGTTCATTATGCAGGTACCCTTATTGATGAGGTATACTCCCTTCCCCTGGCAGATTCCTGCTGCTACCAATCCTTTTCTTATAGTACTATGATAATTGTCCAAGGTTCACTTTTTAACTCCATTTTACAATTAAGAAAATTCAGTAGAAATTATTTCAGATTACTTGAAAGTATAACAGCTTTGGAATTTGATCAAGCCAGGCTTTAAGCTGGATTCTGCCATTTATCTGCTATTAATCAGATATTAATCTGGTTATTGGCTTTCTTCACTATGAATTTTACATTAAAAGTTAAATAAAATGACATACGGAAAGAACAGTGCTCAGTTCAAATGTTTTCACTCTTCCTTTTTTGATTCTTCCTTTCTTCCTTCCTTCTTCCCTTCCTTTTATTTTTAGTTCTTTTTATCTTTCTTTTCTTCTTCCCTTCCCCTCTGATTTTTTTAGGTTGATGGAGCAAATTATGACTAAGATGCCCTAGGAAACCATTCTCGCAAGTATTTGTTTAAAGCTTGAGAAATCAATCGAGGCAAGTGTCTAGAAAAGACAACAGTAGTTCACTTGCTTCAAGAAAAGTACACTGATAATTTGGGCTCAGTTTTTATTTCTCTTTTTGGTAATTTTAATCATGCTACTCTTTATACCTAAATGGGCATGAGCTCATTTTTCTTTCCTAACTACACCCACTTATGTAGTGCCATCTAACTGCTGTAACATTTAAGTAATTACTCATACAGACATAACTAATTATTTAAGGTGTCTTCCATAAAATAAAATACTGTCTTTGAAAAATTATAGTAATTTGTAAAATATGTCAATTATATTGAGAAGTAAAGAAAGATTCGCCATTCAAAATGCAGAAACAAGCTATCAGTCCTAAACTTTAGATAACAGTCATATTTATGAAGAGAAAATCATTGAGCTAAGAGAAAAGTATTTTAAAATAATTTGTTAGAACCGATATATGACAGAGTAACCCAATTGTCACACTATTAATTTAAACAAAATATATATGCGCCACAATGCAATATAGCTTTGGGTAGAGACATGCTCCAACTTTGCCACTTTATCAGCCTTAGTCTCAGAATAATTATGTTTGAATTTATATACTAGGTCATGGGTCTATCATTGCTTGGGCCTGAAATACTCTCACAACTTCCACAATATGCACTAATGTGCTTTAAAAATATCTTGTAAATCTTCTTTTCTATAAACTTCTTTATGGTTCATAATTGAACTGTGATCTTTACGTGTGAGCTATGTCATGATTTAATATTAGCCAAAATTAATAGCCAACCTTAAGCTTCTTTATCTTGGCCTACAAGCTTCCTGGTTCCTTTGCATTTATAGTTCCCAGGCAGTTTCTGTTATTTAAAGGCTCTTGGGAACAAATGTGTTGGTAATAGACTACCACGTAGCTAGCTTTTGTTCAATAATAAAATACAGGTCACTATGAGAGATGGAGAAATGTTGGCAAAAAAGTGCACCTGGGTAGCAGGTTAAGCCCATGTCTTTTAAAAGCCTGTTATCCAAGGAGGAAGCAATCCAGGACTTATGAGATATTAAAAGCAGAATAGCTTTGGAGCAACCAGAGAAAATGAGGTCCAGAAATGGGAGCAAATTAGGTAAGGGGAAAAAGAATGAGCCAGAATAATATATCGGTTTCCCTATGGTTCAAGAATTTACTTTCTTATGGGGAGAGACCTTTTTATACAGACATTAGTAAGAACATAGTATTATTTGAGAAGGTAACTAACATGCACTTGATATTTTTGTATGTACAAATGGTTTTACCAGTAAATTCCTAGTATATAACCCACTATACTTTATGTATTAGCAAATAATAATAATGCTCCTTTGTCTTCCATTAAACTACATTTCTTTTACATTAAGTCAAGACTTCAAGATATTTCCCTTTTCTCAACTAAAAGAAAATGCCAGATAATATAAGGCTTTAAGCATAAAACTAACCTAATGCCTAGTAACAGCCACGCTAAATGCTGGAAATATAAAATGAATAAGACCCAATTGATTCAAAACCAGCTTACTGGCATTTTGTTTTCAGCCAATGGCCTCTAAAGCCCATACTAATTTTTACCCTGGCAGTAGCTGCTGGTTTTATTCATTCCATGGACTATGTGTCCTTAAAAGATTGCCCAGAGTTTTGGCATGCCCTACAGGGTTAGTTGAATCCTGGTGCCAGTTTAAAATATTGTATTTGAGCCTTCCAGTTTAAGGACTGACAAGTTTCCATAAAATAAGAAGAAATAGAGCATATGCATCACTAAGGAAGCAGTAACAAGTAGAGGCAAGCTTTGGTTCATCTTGTGAATCTGTGCCATGTTTTAAGCATACTCTGTGCTCTAACTCAAATCTTATTTGTGTGTGTTTATATTATAGAAAACATACAAAGGCCCCCCCTCCACCCCTAGCGTTGCACCAGCCAAAGCTGATATGCTCCCCAAAGCATAGTCTCAACGAGATACAGATGACCAAATGTCAGACTAAAGTGCTGTTATTTCCTTCTTGTTTCAGAAGGCTGCTACCCTCTGGAGAAGTGGCCCATGACCATTTCAATCCTCTAATCCCACCCTAAATCTTTCCTCTGTGAAACCACCTGACGAGAAGAAAAAGATGCAGGGCCCTTGTCAGTGCTCAAAAGAATCCCCTTTCTAAAGGTTAGCATTTATTATTGATACCCTGGTGTTCTCCAGCAGGTGTTCTCATGCTGTATAGTTCCCATGTGACTTCTAAAGCCAACTTCACAGGCAGTGGAAGGTTCTTCAGCTTAGTTCTTGTTAGCTCTTCAGGGCCTCCATAGACTTACGAACAGTATCCAAAGCCAGTGATGGATACTGGCCTTCTCCTTTATAATTTTTTATAATTCTACTGCTTACACAAAATGTTAGGTGGTGATTTCATTCTTATGGCAAGGTGGATAATTGAAGAGGAAGAAAGCAGAATTTCATTCTGGCCTGAAGATGGACAATTTGAGCAAATGTATGAATAAATGCTTCCTGGGCAATGAGATAAGTTGGATTTTCCATGGTATTTGAGAAAGGAGGTCCCACTTCTCCCTCACTCATGGTATGAATGGGATTTAAGAGCCCATATTATGTGTATGATGAGTGAGTCTCAAGATAGTACCTATCACAGCCCTCACAGCCAGTATCTCTTCATCAGAGACCACATTCAGCAGATGTGTTAGACTGCTGCAAGCAAAGGAAATATTTGTCAACAATTCACTTTAACATATCCTAAGATTAAGAGAATGTACTTCTATTCCTTCTGCATCATTGATAGTTTGACCTACAAATCTTTCTCTCCAAACTCATATCTATTATAAATCCACAATAGTCCAAAAATTTCAAAGAATAAAAAAAACTTGTATTATTTTGTTGGGGGGGCAGTTTTGTTCAATATTTTAAAAATTTCCTTATGGCGTGTTACCTTACCTGATTAATGATAATGAAAATTGATCAGCCTTTGTAAAATTTAGTCATCAGGAAAATAACTCCATGTTGCAAAAGTGCTATTCCTGCATTTTCTATTTTTTTCAGTGGGAGGGAGGCAAGAGGCCATATCAGAATTTGGATACTCATAATTGGTAGTCTGTCAGTGCTAGTCAAATTGCAATACGTAGAGGTATATCTCCCAGCTTTTCTTTGAAATTGACTATATTGCTCTAAGTGTGTTTTATCAAAGCATTTTCTGGGGCAACAGATCTGAAAACATAAACTTTATGTAGCATTGCTCCTCCTTAGATATTTCCTTTTAATATGTCTTTTCTTTTTGAAGATAAAATAAAAGTACATAAAAGAGTTCTGGGAATAGGCAGCTATATGTCATAAACACCCTTCACTCCCCCTCACCCAGAGTTCCCATCCCCAAAAATTTGGAAATGATTTGATTGAAGTGATGACTGCCTTGATCTTGTTTGAATACTCCTTCTTATTGTCCTCTCTCTAAGGGAGGCAACAACCCTGTCACAAAGTCATTCTTGGGGGGGAAGAGGTATTTCTAGCAACCATATTTTCCAAATACAAAATTGAGACACATGGTCTGACAGTGCCATAATATTTGAAGTAGGGACTGTGCTTAAAGATCCAGAACATATGGTTGAAAGAGTTTTCTTATAAAAAGCAGCCATTTAAGACACTTTCTAGATTTTTACTCACAAAAGGCACATTTCCCCCATCCCTTTTATTCTCATTAAAAAATATTACCCACAAATCGGAAGACTGACCAGTCTTCCCTCAAACTTGTTTTTTTGCCAGCTCGAGAGCCACCCTGTTGACTAGAAAGTTAAATGCACAGCCATCAAGGAAGAAATGTAAACCAGACTGCCAAACATATTATGAATATATTGCTCTTCTTAAAAATGCTAGTTGGTTTTTCATACTGGAGTATTGACTAACTGTCTGTGTTTGATGTATGGTTTACCAGCCTGATGTCGACTTATGGTTAGAGCTTAACTTGTTAGTTCTGCTTTTGCAGCCAATTCAGAATAACTACAGATGCCTCGAGATATTAAAATTGACTGCTCAAATGGACTCAGTGTGGGAGTTTCATTGGTTTTAAATTGATAACAGCTGAAAGAGTGAATGATTAAAGTGTACATGGGCATAGGACACAGCTCTTTCATAGAAACTCTTGTGAACAGACTTCAGTAGTGTGGGAATTTTTTTCTTTCTTTTTCTATTTTAGTTATTTCTAAGCAACCTTGGGTTACATTTTTAAATTGCACAGGAATATTCAGGAGCCTAGAGGAGAAATAATTCCTGAGAAACTGAGATAAATGTTGATGAAGTGGGTTTCTACTCTATAAGGAACATTTAAAGTTAAGTAGCATTCCATAAGGTGGTAATTGTGTCTATTTCCCAGATATTTAAGTTAAGTAAGCTGTGTAGGAAGTATAAACTGTCATAATAGAAAGGTTAGAGTGTTGTGTACATCTCTTTCTTCAACTCATAAAAACCGAAGCACAAAAGTACCTTATCACAGATAAGTCAAACAAAGCTTCTTCTTTGCTTTCTTATTCTCCTAGGAACTGCTATTATTGTTTTCATGATTTAAAAATATGTTCTGAATGCTTTCTTCTCACACAGGGAAAGAGAACACAAAAGAGAAATAAGAAAATTTTTCTCCCCTTCCTCAAATCAGCAATACTTATATGAAACAGGTTTTATGAAAATTTACATTCACAATTTAATAGTAGCTTGGGGAAAAAGCCCAGTAAAGAAAAGAATTCAGAGAAATTTAAAGGAGTTTATAAAAAAGAAAAATCTATTTATAATGCAAGCCTTCTTCAATTTATATTTTTTTCCAAAAGTCTAGTGTCCTTACTATATAATACTGTGACCATGTTCCATTCTATTTTCAAATGTCTCTTAGTATTTTACCTTTGACATTCAACTAAGAAATATTGGAAACACTTTATGTAGCTAACTGATGAAAAACATCACTCTACAATAATACAATTAAGTAGGGATTTGTTGAGGAAGTATAAAACCAAATATCATGTTCCCATTTTACATATTCATTTTTTAAAAACTGAATTATTGTGTCTAGCTAGCATATCCCCAATTTGTAGCAAATATCAACCTAGTATTAATTGCAATGAGAGAAATAAGAGATTTAGATATATCTGACAATAACATCAGCAGATACAAAATGTATGTTTGGACATGTAGGAAAATCAGATAATGGAAGATGTTCTGATTTTAAAACAAAACAAGCCATAGATTTTATGGTCAATGTTTATAAGAAAATTAGTTAAAAATTTATTTGCCACTCAGATTTTGCCCCAAGTCATAACCTATACCTGGACCAAATCTTAAAATGGCCGAACTTGATGCTTTTGTGAGGCAAACAGTCATTGAATTATGTTTTTGTTGTGATAGATAGCTTGTGCAGATAGCCGTCTAAGAACCTGCTGCAGGGATTGACATTTTCATAAGATATAACTCCCTTAGAAATGTAGCGCAAAAGAGAGAAATTTTATTTTCTTTCAACAGTTGTTGAACTCCAATCTTTACATGATTTTCTTATCTATTCATATGAAACAGGAGGGAGACCTTAGAGGCAATGTCACCCAAGTTAAACACACGTGAGGGTCATTAACTTGAATCTATCACTCCTAACATGTCCCTTTGAACTCGGAGCTCAAATTCATAGGAGGAAAAGAAAAGATGGAGCCAGAAGAGGCCTGGCCTTGGTTAACCTCACATTGAAGGAATCTATCATGCAACTAAAGGCTGGAAAATAAGAAAGCAGATGGTCTAAAAATAATATCTTGAGGTTATCTTAAAATCTTGAGATTCCAAATACTCTAAATTTCAGAAAAGTCGTAACTCTCCCTAGACTCCCCCATCATTTGTATCACCTCATGCATTCATTCTCAGAACAGTAAAATACTATGTTTACATGTTTTGTGACTTCACATTTCAAATGCACTGGGGCCTTGAGGATTTTACACTTTTCCAACTTAAAAAAATGAATTGGCAGAGGAGACCCTATCAATATTATGTAAAGAATCTGATGAGACCTCACTTAATTTTTTTTAGAAACAATTAACATGTCAAAAGAGGAAGTGAGAGTTAATTTTGGTTATAAATCTGTTCATATAATTACCAGTTGAAGAAGAAGTCATAAACATTTTAGAAAGAAAAGTGAGGTTAGACCCTCACTTCATCAAAAACAGAATTCCCAATGATGTCAGGTATCTCAAATTCTCTAGCATAAGTATCCTATATTCATGTGCACACTCACAGACATGCCTCTTTAATCAGAAAGATGCTATATTTGCAGTATGAGGGAATAGTATTGATGAAAAATATTATTTGTTTAGAAATATACTGTTAAACACAAGAGGAGAAACTATCAGATCTGTATATGAGGTTTTGTTCAACTTGAGATGCTATAGTGATATGGAGAAAGTATTCCAAAGGTTCCTATGCAGTGTAGGAATATAAGTATTCCAAACATGACTTCATAGTGTAGGAGCTGATTAGATTTTCCCACAGACTAGATCACTGCCTAAGTAAGTATACCTGGCTCATGCCCTGAAGTGGAGGACAGGATGGGAGCATAAGCTCTGACCAAGGTGCTATGGCCTCAAAAGGGATTGTTGGGGGCAGGAGTTGGATAGTGGGGAAAGCCAGCACCACAGCCTGATCTAGGACCAGAAGGCGGAGAATAAATAGCCCATTGGAGAACGTTTGAGAATATGAAACATGGTATCTGAGGAATTCTGGGGTCAAGTCTAAGTGGAAAACACTTCCCAGTGATAACCCAAAGCCATCTGTTCCTATAATCAGTTATTATAGTGTGAACACTGCCCAAAGCCTAGAGGAAGCTTCTGTCTGTAGATTCATTTCAGCCTCCCAGATGTGATTCTCTGAGAAGCTGCCGTGGACATGTGTGTTGAACTTCAGTTTCACGTGCTGACCTGGACCACGGACACTGATCAGAGATCTATTAGAAGGAGTCTGGACTCATCAATTGGGCATACCTCAGGAGGCTGGGATATTGGTCAAGGCAGTCTTTGCTGGGAAGGGGTCTCAGCCTGTTTTCCCCATTATGACCAGCCTAGAGTGCTAGACTCAGTAACACCCAAGAAAATGTGCAGTCTGTTCTTGGGGGAAAGGGACTTGAACACAAAAATTGTACTTAGTTTTATATAATATTTAAATATACAAAGCATGCTGAAATAATTAAAGACAAGAAAAATTATTTTCCTCTTTGGACTTGGAACATGATGTAAGGTGATAGGTAGTGATGACAGACAGGGGCAGCCAAGACTCTTCCTGAGTTATGTGAAAGAGTTGTAAGTATTTGACTTATTCAGGAAAACTATGTATTGCAAATCCATAAAGATCACCAGTTTTGTAGTAGATTTGGAGTCTGGTCTTGGCTCTACTACTTACTTGATTTCTGAATTTGGGTAGGTCATGAAATTTTCTGTCTTCACAGTTCTCAGATAATACCTTTTAAGACTTGATATTTTATAAGGAACAATTAGTATAGCAAATAATAGCTATTAATTGTTATACACTACTCCTAATTTTCCTCCAACTACTGCTTATCGATCCTTCTCCTGACTTCAGAGAATATATTTTGAACATTGTTAAACAAATAAATTATGGCAGAATTTATGTGATACTGCATTAATAACATCAACATTTTGAATAGTCTATGTGCCTAGCCCTGTGTTTATACCTTTTCCAGGTTTTATCTATCTAATGATGAGGATGAAGAACTATGCTTGCATTTCTTTATGCTATACTTTTTATTTTTATTCATATTGTCTACTGATATATAGTCTCCAAACCACTGTGTTATAAATGATACAAAGTTACATAGAGCAGAGTCTCTGGGATGGAAGGAAGATAAATATACAAAAAATATGGCATACTATATCAAATGTCAACTGCTTTAAATGGTATCTGAGGAATTCAGGTCACAAATTTGGAGAAATTACAATGGAAAAATGTGGGAAAGATGAATGCTTCCTTTATTTTGTCATCTTTAGACTGATTCTTGAGTTAGAGCCTTTGGACTTGTGGAGAAATAGCATTTGAAGCACACAGTTGTAGGGAAGCCTGGGAAACAGGAACTAGGGTGAAATGCAGAGAGTGTAATGAGAAGTGTTTGTGGCAGGTGTTTTGCAAAGTTTCAGGCAGAGGAGTTTTTACTCTTATTTTACAAGCAATTTTATTATTCACTTAGTTTTTGTTTTTAATTGGCAAACATTTATTTAGGACCTATTATGTAGCAAGCAATCATCTGAGTACTGGGCCCTCAAAGATATATAAGTTAGGATCCCTTCCTGCAGACACAAAAGGACTGCTTAGAAGGAAAGAGTGTGCATCAAGAAAATCACCTTCATGCCCTGGAAACGTAGCTCTATTAGAAAACCAATGGAAAGACACACTAGGAGGCTATATTGTGGAATTGGCATTTGCCATTTAGTTTTACTTAATTCCTATACAGTTAATGGTCAAGGCTCTGGCAGCTGTGGGTATGAATGAAGTAGCACTGGCCTTAAGGCACAGATGTCTCAAATCCTGGCTCCCTCCTGTGTCCTGATCTCCCCAGCTATTTATGGGCATTTCTGAAGTGTATTGCATTTGATGAGGACTTTCGTGTTGTTCCCCCTTATGTTGTTCTCCTTTGTTTCATCTTCCTTATACCCACACTGCCCACGAACTGCCCAAAGAAGACATCTCACCACACTACAGCCAGCACCTGCTGAGAGTGAGCTGCTCCCCTGCCTAGGTACTGTTCAGAGATCCTAAGCCTGCAAGACCTTCCATGTGCCAAAATGTGCTCCCATCCCTCTGGTCTGCATTGAACTTCTACATCTACTCTCTTTCTCCAAAAGAAACAGGAAGACTGCTCTTCTTCCCACCCTACCTACATGGTACACCTGGATCTTTTAGAGGCTGAAGCAACAACTCTTAGTCTTTGAATCTCACAAGATGATAAAATAGCTTCTTTTCATTGTCTCTAAGGCTCTTTGCTCAACAAAGTCAGACCTACTCCCTGGGACTTAGCCAGGGCATATGTTCTATTTGCCATCTCTCAAAACACCTATTGACCTTTACAAGTTCGAAATTCCTTCTGACTGTCTTTTACCAACTATTATCAACTCTTGCAAGTAAACATGTTGGGTGGTGAACGTTATTCTGCCACTTCAGTAGACCAGTCCCAGTGAGCTACTCCATTCTTTCTTGTGTCCCCTCTCCTCATTGGTCTTGTGAGCTGAAAGTACTGTAGCTGACGATTATGCACTGAACCCAGAAAATGTGCAGTATACAAAGCAGCATCTCACAATGTGATATATCTACTCACTCAATTTCATGAGCAACACTGGAACAAGATAAGGTATTTTAGAAATGGTACCACATTGTCACTTTCTACAGTCAGAGCTTTAAAAAAAATGAGAAACTCACACTTTAACTGGAAGCCCAAATGAGACAAAATGTTTCCGGAAACGTGTGCATTGTGGCCTACTAATTTGGGCTCATAACCCCTTTTCTCCAATTACATTCCTCGAAATGTTTTTCAATTTCTTTACGTGGAAGAACCAGTGGACCACATTGCTCAGAAGAGCCCATGGGGAATGGGCATTCCTGAGCACAGCTGACACCACACCTCCACTGAGCTAGCCAACGCCTCCGCAGAACCACACGATTCCCCGGCTCTTGATATGGTTTATTAAAAAATCCTTTACCTGCCTCAAAGCACTTTTCATCAAAGCCACTTTTAAGCTGAAGCTGAGGACTAAAGAATGCCTTTAACAGAATCCTGAAATAGCTTTTAACCTGAGGCTGAGAGAGAAAGTGCTTTTAACCTAAAGTGCTTTCCTCTTAGGTACTTCAGTGTGTACCTAGCACTCAGCATTAGTGGCTTTGAGAACACCCTTAAGACCCAAATGAAAGAGACTCCATTATAGATATTCAAACCTGTTATATTAATATATTAAAGTAATATTTGAAATCATTAAGCAGTTTTACTCCAACTAAATTTGAGTCTTTTCTTATTGAACTATGCATTCATGCAAATAAATTGAAGTCTTACCACCTGGGACTCTAACAAATCAATGCTGATATTAGGAAAAGTACAGTCTTCTTTCCTAGATTTTACTTAAATCTAGAGTGTGTCAAAATTTCCACACTTTCCCCACCCAAAAAAGAATCTTTCAACTCTCCTCAATCGCTGAATGACATTTCCAACTTTAATCTATATTAGTTGGGCTTAAATTAAATCATTTAGAATTAGTTCAATCAATGACCTGAATACATTTTATGTATCAAATTTTCTCCTTAGACTTGTCATTTGAACAGGAATAAAATTACCAATTTCAAAGTAGTTTTAAACCCCTCCAAAAAATTCCTACTTAGTCAAGTAAGTGCCAACCTAATTGACACAATATTTAACTTCAGATTAATTACAGTAAGTTATGGGATTGAGCATGTGAACTCCATGAACACCTTTCTCTTTGAAGAATATGGGAGATGGTGGCAACATTTAACATATTTAGATTTTATAACCCTCCCCTTCCTTTGCCGGCCTCTCTTTAAACTGAGATGAAGACAGGCGAATGAAAAGCGGATATGTCATCAACCGACAATGTACATAAACAATCTTTGCTCAACAAAATTTGACCATGTTGATCATTCAAAACACACTAAAGCAAACTGAGCTAAGATGTATTTATCTCATACTCAAGTGATCCTTTTGCAATGTTTAGATAGAAATCACTTTCTTTTATAAATTGCTCTCATTTTTTAATCTATTCATTCATGCACGTATTAATTAGGCAACCAGAAGGCATGTAATATAATAAATACATATATATACAGCAACTGGAAGAAATTGCATTTATATTTTTCTACTATGCAAAGTTTCCTTGACCTTAAATATCTTTTCTAGCTTTCTCTACTTAGTAAATTTCTATTCATTTTTACTCTTCCAATTCCAAGTTACCAATGCCCCAAGCTATCCCTGTCTTCCTCATTCTCAGTTTGTCCTCCTTTCTCTTTGTCCCAAAGGCATATTTTCATTATTTTAATATCTTCCAACTGGACTATGGGTTGTATCTGGTAGACCAGATGCCATTTTGTTCAACTCTGTACTTCCAGAGAAGTTATTGTCTAGAAAGACATAAGGAAGAAAATAAAACTGGACATGAGATCTTTCAGTGATTTTAGAATTATTATTTATTTGCAGTTTCTTATCCCTTTATGTTGGAACTCTTATGCCTATGGGTGGATCCAGTTCTTCTCCCCACCCTCAGAATGTTGGGGTACGCCTGTGTTGAAGCCTTGGATTTCTTTTCTCTTTTCATTCTTATTCTCAGACTACTGGACACTACTCAAACATTCCAGAGCTGAACTATTTTAGTAGTGTAGTTTCAAACTCTACCTATAGGTTGATGCTTTCCAAATTTAAAATAACAGCCTCTAACTTCAGACTTGCATCTTCAAATGTCTGTTTGATTTCTTCTTGGGTGTTTGGTAGACATCTCAGGTTTATCTGGGGCAATTCTTGATTCCCCAGGTCCCACACATTCTCTATCTCGGGAAATACCACTGCTGTGTGCCACCTGGAGTCACCCCCACTCTACTCTTTCTCTTCTATTTCCATCAGCAGATCCCACCTTGAAAACATATTCTAAATTCAACCACTTGCATTCATTTCCACTATAGCCATCCTTTTCCAAGCACCATCATCTCTCCCTGGGATATTCCACTGTCTCCCTGACTACCTCTCTACCTCTCATCTTCACCCCCTTGAATGTGTACTCTCGACACAGCATCTAAAAGAATCATTTAAAAATACAAACTATGTCATGTCACGCTCTGCTCAATAATCTCCAATTACTTAGAACAAAATCATATTTAGGCTGGGCATGGTAGCTCACACCCATAATACTAGCATTTTGGGAAGCCAAGGCAGAAGAATCATTTGAGATCAGAAGTCTGAAACCAGTCTGAAAAACATAACGAGGTTCACCTCTAAAAATAAAAATACAAAAATTTTCCAGGTATGGTACCAGTAGTCCTAGCTAATTGGGAGGCTAAGGTCACTAGAACCCAGGAGTCCAAGGCTGCAGTGAGATGATCGTGCCACCGCACTCCAGCCTAGGCAGCAGAGTGAGACCCTGACTCCAAAACATTATATGCATATATATACTTAAAATATATTTCAAGTATGTCCTTCCCATGACCTCTAGAACCCTACTTGCTTTGACCTCCAGGCTACTTTTTTTGATTTTGTCTTCAACCACGCTTCCACCCAGGCCTTTCAGTTCCTCCTCTAGTGCACCCAGCTTACTCTGACGGCTTTATGTGCTCCTATTCCCCTGGGTATTTAGATGGCTTAGGGGAACACTTCGCTTGATCTCTGCTCATATGCCATCAACCCAGAGATGCCTTCCCTGGCAGCACCACTAGCTCTCTATCTCTTTACCTTCCCTAATTTTTTCCATAGCACTTATCATCACCTGACGTTATATTATATATTAATGTGTTTCTGTGCTTGTCTTCCCCATTTACATATAGACTGTATGAAGGCAGAGAATATTCTTTCCACTATGTCACCCTCTGGGCATTGAAAAATACTCACAGATGGTTAAATTGAATAGATAAACACAAAAATGCATAAAAGATTCACTTGGTTAAACCATTTTTCTATACTGTTATGATTCTTTGTGCACGCGTGTGTGGTGTGTGTGTGTGTGTGTGTTGTGGTGAGTTGTGTTGCTTTGGGTGAGCAAAGGGAAGGAAAAGTATAAGACAAAGTTACTGCCAAGAGGAAACAAATATAGTCCCACACTCATGGTCCCATTTGGGTTAATAACTTTTTGTTTAAGATGCAAATTTCCCTCTGGCTAATGTAGTCACCAAAGTGTCCATTGCACCAATCTGACCAAAGTTGGGTTGAGATCTGTTTCCATGGGAGTTTAGGAGCTGAAAAGAGGAGGCCAAGGGGTACTTCCCTGCTTGGGGTTGAAGATGAAACTGTAAGAGGTGGAGACTGCAGAATGACTGAAGAGAAAACGCAAAGAAAAAAACAGAAAAGGCTGGGAAGAGCTCTGCTGTTCTATCTGGGATGCAGCTGGGAAGCAGTTCGTGTTTGGGCTGCCCTTATCAAAGGGTGCTACCCCTGCAGCCAGCTGTCCTATTTCCCCTGGAAGCTGTAGAAACTCAGTCTATTCTCGTTTAGCTGCAGAAACTCAGCCTACAATATAATCCTCCCCTTATAGTTTAGGTAAATCTCCTCCAGACCAGTCTTTCCATGGTAGATATTGTCATGATCCACCAGAGACATTAGACTCTTCTCAGTTTGATGAGATGCAAAAATAGGAATAAACATGTGGAGGGAAACTATACACAGAAGTGCATATATTTGGCAACTCTTATTTATTTCAATCCCAAACTACTTAAAAGTCAAAATAATTAAGCTTTTTCCTGCAATTGCCTGTTATGAGGAAAAAAAATATCGTAAGTAAATGAGGCAATAAGAGAGGTTTACTTTAAGTGTATATTATAAATTTAGCAGAGAATCAGCCCACTTTTTAAGATCTTTAATGGTATCTTATGATATCATAAAGCAGTAACTAATATTTTAAACCAAAGCATCATAAGATAATGTAGTACGTTCTAAAGCATTTATAATACATTAAATCTAGTTGTGATTTAGCATTAAACATAGTTTTCTGTATCTTAACTTAAAGACATAGGCCATTCAGTAAACTGCAGCACTTAAGTCACCCATTTCTTCAAACATTCTCAGGATAGTTTTGGGAAGTTACATGATAGGGGCTCATGTTGTCAGTATTTTAAAGGTTGAAACTGAAGAAAATATAAAAGATGAGAGTAGAAGCAGCATACTTTGACGAGCAATCTAAAAGTTTTGGCCTGGAAACCTGTTCTTAAAAAGCAAAACAAACATCATTTATAGTTTAAAATCAAAACATGAATTCAGTTAAATTGCCGATATTACCCATGTTGAGGATATTATTTTTGCCTTCCAATACCCACTACCTCTCCGTTGTAGCAATTCATTGAGAAACAATCTGCCCATGTGTGTGGCATTTTTACGGGAGAAAAATTTCCAAGTGAATGCTATCTACTATGAAAATTACGAGGGCTATATATTTTTTTCTCCCTACACGTTTCTTATAACATGATTTCAATCAATGGAGTATCCTCTAGACGAACTTCACATTTCGAGTGATTGATGATTAGAAGCTATTATGACAGAACTGGTGCTGGTGGCAGCAATGAAATGGGCACCCTGACCCAGCTACCAGAGTTATAAGACAGTTGCTCTTTCTCTTTCTCTTTCTTCCTATTTCATGGGTTTCCTGAGCATCTTGATTTCTAAACAACTTCAAGACTTGTTCCCTAGCCTCTGATAAATTCATTGAGTTCCTTCCTGGGTCTGTCCTCAATATTATTCAGATAAACTCTCCTTTGCCTAATATAGCTGTAGTGTTGTGTTTTTCTATTACTTGCAGCCAGAAATCTTAACCAATATACCTCATTACTAGGATTATTGTCTGATTTGTTTCTGTGGCTGAGCAGTTAGCATTGCCATTATTGCTTTCTGCTTCCCTCTAAATTCCTCACGTTTAGTTCTAGGTGTTTTGTTCTTCTTTTTTAAAATTTACTAGACTGGTTGCAATGATCTTCTTTCCTGAAAGCAGGATCACATCATTTTGAAAAGCATGTGGAGACCGTCTCCTGGGTAAATGATGATAACACAGTTGCATTATTTGAACATTTAACTGCTTCTATTGAGCAGTCCTCCTCGTAGTTTTGATTCATTTGGAATCTAACTGACAAAGATCCCATTACTGGGTGTTTTTTCCATAATTTGTCAAAAAATATATAGCAGTGGTGAGGGAAAATGAAGCTAATTTGTAATCTGGAAGACTTAACTTGGTTATGTTAATGAACTAACTAAATCGGTCAAAAGTTTGAGAGCTTAAAGATTAAAAACCACCATTCTCTAGTTAAGCACTAATTCATTATGTAAACAACATGATTTATAAGTGCAGTCATGTGGAAGATCTATTTATTTTTCTCACCAAAAGATGCTTTCCAAAAAAAACTGGAGAAAATAGATTTTCTCCATCCAGTAAGTTGCCTGCCACTTCCCCCTTGCCCCAGTTATAAGGGTTGAAACGGTAAGACAAAGATGTAATGAATCACCTGAGCCAAAGCCATAGGCATTTGAAAAGGCTTCCAAAAATATTGGCATCTCTAGTAGGAGGTGTTTTCTAAATAAGAAAAGTAAATAAAATTGTTAAGAAAGTATTACCAGTGAGTCCCCAGATAGGGTTATAGGAAGAGAGTCAGGAGCTCAGGGTTCTGGGACTCTTCCCTTTTGGGATTACCATAAGGAAGAGGAAAGTAGAAATAATACTTAATGTTGTGCCAGGACAACAGGCATGGACTTTTAGAGGGCAAAACTCTTTTACTAATACCTGCCAGGAAAACAGAATACCTTCTCTCTTCCTCTCCCTTTTGTACACTGTTTTAAGATAGAAGGTTCTGTGATTTAAACACATTTCTATCATTTAGTGGTTCTCCTTGGGGTATCAAACTCTGGGCTGTATTAGACTTACAAATGGGTAGCAATCCTACAGCGGTACTTAAATTTGACAATAACATTTTAGCTAAATCTCTGTGATTTACTTTCTTTGAATAGTGTTTTTTACTTGGCAAAGTCATTTTATGTACATCATCGTCTTTTCTCAGTTATGTAATTTGTCATTTTCTGTTGAAGTCTAATGTTGTAGTTAAGAGTTTTTCCACTGTAAATGATAGAAACTTGTCCAAACTACAAATGTCAAAATGGGATTTACTGGGTTACTTAATTGAAAAGTCCAAGGGACCATGCTATGTCCACGTTCTGGTCAAGTTTATTTGGTTGCAATAAACAGAAATTTACTAAACAATTTCAATTGAAATGAGTGGGAGGGGATCTCATGGCATTCATGGATCTCAAACATGGATATGTCAAGTGCCATGGCAAGGATCTAGAGTGCCTGGAGTTAGACACTGGAAGGTCAGGAGCTGAGGTGTGTCTGCTCCACTCTCTTCTCCTTGTAAATTTGTCCCTGTGTCCATCATCTCCCCAAATGGCTGTCCCAGCCCCTAGTGTCTAAGTCTAGGCAGTCTTAGAGTTCAAAGCTCTAGAAATAACTAACTACCCCAGTCTCTCATTATCCAAATTCTAAATTTTTGGAGGAAGCATTTTTTGGCCCAGCTTGGGCCACATGACAACTTTTGATTTAATCATGTTCAGTTGGTGGGGGGAGTTAAGTTTTTGTACTCTAGGACCCCATCTTCTTGGGGGAGTACAGCTAGTTTAAAGAGAGGCTATAAATGAGAAGAAAAGTTTTGACTTTACTGGTAAATAAGGAAAGCAAACATCTCACTTCCAGCGAATGAAATTCAAAATATCTAAGCTCCTTTCTCACCCAGACACTGTTGACAATCCTAGAGGGGTCTTCCTTTGTGAGGGACTGCCTGCACTTGCATGGACCACCCAGTAAGTGGCAGTAACGCGCCTCTCCCACCTCCAACTTCATAACCACTAAAAATAGCCAGCTGTGGACCTCACCCTGCTCCTGGCAGTCAGAAATACCCTGCAGTTAAAATTCTTTCATCTACCCCTACTCAAAATCCTGCTTGGGGACCTATCTTCCCTTATAACTAATTAATCCCCACACTCTGTCCTTTTCACCACTAAAGTTCTTTAAAAGCGTTCTACTTGCTGTCTCTACTTTTTCGCATTCTCTCCAAACCTTGACTGCAACCATCTGTTTTTCAGTTTCATTCTTCTACAAAACCAACTCCCTGGTGGTCACCCATATCCTCATAAATGTCAAAATCCAACGAGCACTTTTCACCTTTATCCCCCCCATCACCCATTCTGATGCATCTGAATTGCTTATCTTAGCTTCTAAATCCCATCTTCATCTCCAAACCTCAGGTGACTGAATCTCAGTCTTCTCCAACCAAGCAAGGAGCTTGGAAGACAGCTCTCTGCCTGATGCATTGGCTCACCTCCTACATCCACTTACCAAATCCACCACATCACCCGTTCTCTCCATTTCAGGTCTATTGTCTTAGTTTGGGTCCTTATCTTTTTCCCCACAGAATCTAATGATCTTGCATGAATGACTCAATATCTCTGGGCCTCAGTCTCCTCTTCTGTAAAATGAAGATGGTAAGAGTATCTACTAGCTGGGCTCGGTGGCTCAGCCTGTAATCCCGCGCCTTTGGGAGGCTGAGGTGAGTGGATTGCCTGAGCCCGCGGGTTCGAGACCCGCCTGGGCAGCGATACCTCATCTCTACAATAAATCAAAAATCAGCCTGGCGTGGTAGCGCATGCCTGTAATTCCGGCTACTCAGAAGGCTGAGGCGGAAGAATCGCCGGAGCCCAGCAGGTCGAGGCTGCGGTGGCCAGGAGCGGCCACTGCACTCCAGTCTGAGCGACAGAGTGAGACTCCAACTCAAAAAAAAAAAGAGTATCTATCAAAGGGCTGATGATCAATGTGAGGATTAAATGTTAGAACGTATAAAATACTTTGAAACCTGCTCGGCATAAGTGCACAATAAGTCTCCATTATTATTTTCACACATCTATGCAATAGCATCAATCATTTATATTGTAACTGCTTGTGTTAGTCTGCCCTCCTAAACTGTAGGAGATCATGTATCTGTTACATTTTCAGCCTGGTGCACTGTCTGGCTTATAGCCAGCATGTGCTAGATAGTTCCTGAATGAATAATATCAATCTTTGTATTCTTCACAGTACCCAGCACATGGTAGGTGTTCACTAAATATTCACTGAATTGAATTGGTTAGAATTGAATTAATCAGAAGAGAATGCAGAATAAGAAGTGCCTTAAAATTTGGTAAGGCTTAAATAGTTTAAGTTTTAAGGTGAGATCAATTTCCTGGAGGACTCCTACTTAGGAATGAATCTAAACTAAAGGCATCATTCCATATTCTTAGCAAATTTAGAATTTTTTTAATTTTGTTCGTTCTCCAGTTTTAGTCTCTGTGTTCTGCCAACCCTTCTTGTTTTCATTCTCACAACATAGCTTAGAACATACTTCACCCAAAATCTGGACTCATCACCACCTATATGAGTAAGCTATTACTGCATGACAAACAAACACTAAATCTCAGTGACATTTAACAAGAAACATTTATTTCTCAAGCGTCTGTGGGTTAGATAATCTGAGGCAGGCTCGAGTGGGCTGCTGTGCTTTAAGCTGAAGGTCTGGTTGGACCTGTCTCTCTCTAAGGGTTGGCCTCAGTTTTGTGTCATATGTATTCATTCTGGATCCTAAGCAGAAGTGGTAGCAGCTACCCAGGGAAGTTCTTCTCTTGGCAATAGCAGAGAAGCAAGACAATGAGTAGAAATCAGCAATGCTTCTTAAGGCCTCAGTTGAAATAGACACATATCCACTTACTCTAGATAATCCCAAACCAATCCCAGGTCATTTGGCCAAACCCAATATCAATGAATGGGGGAAATAAATGCTGCTGCCCACTCCAGTAAGTGATATGGAAGTGATTACATTTACTGTGCTTTATCCTGATTCTAGTCCTGATAACACCTTTCCTAGGCAATGACATCAGCCTTTTAACTAATCTCCTTGTGTCTAGTCTTCCACATTTTGTGTACCCCCTGCCATTTTCTTTACAAATGCTACCAAGTAAACCTTCTTAAGCATAACTATGATTATAATACACACTTTACTCAAAAACCACAACCACTTTCTAATGTCACACCATATTGGTTAGGACTCATTTGACTGAAGATAGGAATAGCTTATTATGTTAAAAATGGCTTACATTATTTCATATAAAAAAAAGTGAAGAGAAAGTGTTTTGACATTAGTTTAGAAGTTCAACAATGTCATCAAGGTCTCCGTTTGTTGTGTTTTTTCTTGTTTTTTGTTTTTGAGGGGGGAATATTAGCTTCTTGTTTCAACCTCATTGTCTCATGGTGACAAGATCACTGCGATAGCTCGAACCATCACATCATTGGAGGATGATGTTCAAAGCTGGAAGAAAAAGAGAGAGTCTTCTCATATGCCCCTCTCCTTTTATTAGGGAAAAAAATCTTTTCCTCTAGCTTCCCAAGTCACTTTCTGTTATGTTTTATGGACCAGAACTAGCTAATCACCCAAAGCTGCTGGGGCAGTAGAAGTCAATTGTGATAATTTTCATGTTCTTTCTAATGAGTGGCTTTTTAAAAGAAACCAGGAGATGACTGGCTTATTTATAAGAAATCAATGATATCTGTATAAACTCAATAATTTTCCCTACCTGACAAAATTCAAGATGCTTTGTAATAATATTCTCTAAATAATGAAGAGTGTTTCCTTTAGCTTACTCCATTCTTCAATTCTTCTTCCCATCTTTCATGCATTTCTTTACTCTCCTACATTTTCCCAAATTTCCTTTTGTTCTCCTCTTTTACCTGTCCACCTTAGTCTTACTTATCCTTGAGGATTCAGTCCTTTTTCTCTGGGAAGTACTCAAGACTGGTGTGATACTCACCATACACTCCCACGTTGCAGCTGTGCATTCCAGTTTTAGCATTTTTCCATGATGAAATGTTTTTACCTGTTTACTTATATGCTACCTCCACAAGGCAAAAAGTTTTTAGAGGATAGTGAATGAGTCTTAGTTGTTATAGCACCAGTGCCTTTTCTAGCTCTTGACACAGAATAGGCACTCAGGATTTTCTATTGCAAATAGCTGAATAAATAAGAGTAAATGCCCTGGAATGTCCTTACCTCTTTCTTCTTATATCTACCTATCAAAACCAAGTCAACCCCCCCCAAAAAAAAACCCTTTCTCCAAAATTTAGTATCTACTTTATTTAGGAATCTATTTTTCTTGAATGACTTCCACCTAAAAAAAATTTTCTTTCTCAGCCGGGCTTGGTGGCTCAGCCTGTAATCCTGTGCCTTTGGGAGGCTGAGGTGAGTGAATTGCCTGAGCCTGCGGGTTCAAGACCCACCTGGGCAGCAAGACCTCATCTCTACAATAAATCAAAAAATCAGCCGGGCATGGTAACGCATGACTGTAATTCCGGCTACTTGGAAGGCTGAAGCAGAAGGATCGCTGGAGCCCAGCAGGTCGAGGCTGCGGTGGCCGGGAGCGGCCACTGCACTCCAGTCTGTGTGACAGAGGGAGACTCCACTCAAAAAAAAAATTCTCTTTCTTTCTCTCTCTCTCTCTCTCTCTCTCTCCTCTCTCTCTCTCTCTCTCTCTCCATCACACACACACACACACACACACACACACACACACACACACACACACTACATACCACATCTGCACTAAATGATACAAAAAAGACCTTCACTAATGGACAGCTTTCTTAGCATTCAATATGCTTTATGACACCTACTATATTCTGTTTTGTATATTCCTTGAATACTTTTATTAGCTTCTACAATATTAGAAGCTTCTTAATATCTTTATTACAACTTAATATGTCTACCGCATTGCTGTGGAATTAGAAGATATCAATAAATATTTGTAAAATCAATTTGAATTATGAAGCCCATTAATGAGTTTTATACTTCATGGCAATTCTTCTTCCTGATTATAATCTCTCTACAATTTAAATCATTTGATCTGAAGTTCTGGATTACTTTTTCCTAAATAATATTTCACGACACTCTTTCTAATAATGGATACTCAGTGTTTTGAGCAAATCATTGTTACTTGACCAAGTAATCAAAGTAAATACTCATGATTACTTCCCACTTCTCTATACTATATCCATGTGTTTGGAGCTTTTCTTCCTTCTGTCTTTTGGATAAAATATACATATCCAAATTGAAGTATATTATTAATAGTGTCTTAGCCTTAATTGTATCCTTCCATGCTAGGTTGTCACCAATTCAAATCCTTTTGTTTTCCTAAGAAATGAATGAAAATTATGACTTCCTGGAAGTCTCCTACACTCAATTTTGAGTATCTCTTTATAACAATATATCACTTAATGTTCTTTTACCCTTCGGCATATATTTTTCTCACTACTTCTACATATACTTTTAAAAAATGTATTGACTACCTCCACTGATGATTAAGACAATGACTTGCAGTCTGTCATTTAACAAATGTTATTGAACTTCTAGTATGTGTCAAACACTGTCTAGGCACTGGAGATTCAATTATTAAAGGAACTAGGTACAGTCCTTACTCTCCTGGGTTTTGCATTCTACGCAAGGGAAACAACTAAGCGGAAAACACA
Organism: Cephalopachus bancanus; assembly: GCA_027257055.1. Taxonomy (NCBI): domain Eukaryota; kingdom Metazoa; phylum Chordata; class Mammalia; order Primates; family Tarsiidae; genus Cephalopachus; species Cephalopachus bancanus. The sequence goes on along the minus strand of JAPVLO010000031.1, from coordinate 8,063,781 downwards.
TCATTCTCATATGTCAGGTGGAGATAAGAAAAGTAAGGCAGAGAAAATAACATAGAAAATAGTGTGGAGTGGAGCCATTTTTTTAAAAGTGTGTGGGAAAGACTACAATAAGAAGTTGCCATTTGATCAAAGACCTAGAGCGATAGAGTTTCATGCAGAAGACAGTGCAAAGTCCCTGAGGCAGGAGAGTGCTTGGAAGAGATGAGAAGCAGCAATGAAGACAGTGGGGCTGCATGCAAGCTTAGTGAAGTGGGAGAGAGGATCCAAATGAATGAAATCAATTAATTAGTTGAGGTCAGACCATGTACTACCTTAAGAACCACAATATGAACTTTAATTTTATTCTGAGCAAAATTCTAAGCCCTTGGACCCACTCAATATATGTTTCGTTACCAGTCAACATCGATGCTACTGAAAAAAATTTCTGGAAATGGATGGTGGTGATAGTTGCACAACCTTATGGAATGTACTTGATGCCACTGAACTGTACACTTAAAAATGGTTAAGGTGATAAATTTGACATCATATATAGTTTACCACAGTTATAAAAAGCAAACATTCAAGGGTGAATACTGTGGGCCAGAATCTATGCTAAATAAGCACTGGTGACTATAAGAAGACATAGATGATTCAGGCGCTCACAATCTGCTTTGAGAAAGTCTATTCCCTATATTATCGATTTAAATACACAATGCACAGTAGCATAAATCATGTTCCAAATGAGAGGACTAGGCTAGATTTCACAGTATGTTCTCAGAAACATTAGTCTGGAGATATGCTCTTTGAAACAAAAGGATCTTGCTTGGATAAGTTCGGGAGATAATGCATCTCCTCATGGAGACTCACAGCCTACCTCAGCATATCACAGGCTCTAAAACGTTCATCCCCTCATTGAGACTCACAGCCCACCTCAGCATATCACAGGCTCTAAAAATAAATACATGTTAAAGAAACTCACTTGACTTTGTTTAGCTTAATGTTGCTAAGCCATTTTGATCACAGGTCCTTTCTCCTGAATCACCTATTAACACCCTGAGGAATGGTATCCTAAAGGACCTTTGTCACAGGAGACACAGAGCTGAGATGGGAAGGAAACAGTTCATGGAGAAAAAGCGATATGAGCTGAGTCTTAAAGGAAAGGTAATACTTAGACTAGAGAAAAGGAAGGGCACACAAAGCAGGATAAGTGATAAGTCAATCACTTTAAAGTAGGTCTCCTGGAACTTGCCTCTTCAAATATTATGGAGCTGCAGAATGAAAATCCTAAATATGAATCAAATCATAATTTTGATGACCATGACTTGGTAATCTTCTTGTAAAACACTCGGGACATCAAAGACACAAAGATGAATTATTTTGCGGAAGTTTTCTTAATTCCTTGTCATTATTTTGTAGGTAACAAAGTTCAGGCCCACAGAGACTATAACTTACAGTCATCCCTGCCTAATCGATGGCGGAATGTTAGCTTTCTTACTCTGGGGCCAGGGTCTCGTTCCATAAAGGAGGGAGTTATGGTCTTTGTATGTCTGCCTTAGATACTTTGGAATTAAAGCAAAAAATCAATTTCTATGCAAGATGAAGATTTCAACATGTAGTGGATATGGAAACAGAATCAAATTAAAGAACAACGCAAGCTTGGATTTTAATGAAGCTCATCTTTGTTTCTTTTGCAGATCAAATTTTTGGCTCTCATCTGCACACAGTGTGTGAACGTGAAAATTCTACAGTTCCGTGGTTTGTAAAGCAATGCATTGAAGCTGTCGAAAAAAGAGGTGGGTAACTGAATATGCAGTAGTTCCCCCCATCACTGCCCCCTCCATGCAACCAATACTCAAGTTCGCAGTACCACTTGATTTGTCTGGGAAGCCATGCAATTAAAACTTGACTCATGTTAATCGGTTAAGAGGATCAAGTTTCTTATTAACTTCAGTTTGTTTTTACAATAGGGACATTAGTAATTCTCACTAACGTTCTTTTTTTTTTAATATTTTGTCTGTCTGACATACTGTTGATTCAATTGCAAACTTCTTGTTTTCAAGCCAGTGATAAAACATTCATAAAATATCAGCACTCACAGTGTTAGAACCCTCCTAACATTCATGCTGGTAGACGTTGTGCCAGAACAATTTTTGGTAAGCCCCCAACATTACCCAAGTGAAGCAAATAGCATGCCTACTCACAGACAGTGATATCCCATCTTCCACATGTTTCTGTTCAGTACAGAATACGGCTAACTGGTTTTCCTGGAACAATTAAAAGACGCACCTCCAGTGTTAGGATGACCTTTGACTCCTTTATTTCAACATTCTGTTTTTCATCTGAAATTATTTCATCTTACTGAAGAGAACAAAACAAAACCCAATTGACTCATCATTTCTACACTAGTCTATCTGTGGAGTGTTTTTCCTTCAAACTATGACTTCGTTCATTCAAGGTCATTTTTCCTGGAAGATACATATAGTAGATGCAGAATCTTAAAAAATGTATTGTATAAAAATGCGAAGCTTCATCACCATCTGTTACAAGTTTACAACATATTCCTAGGATCTTGGGGAATATATATCATGTAAAAGATAGAGGTGTTTTCAGAAAAAGAATTGGTGAACCTATTCCCATTTCCAGTTCCTAGTCTCTTAAAACAATAGAACCAAGTGGGGGGAAAAAATCTTTACCAAGTAATCTGCTAGGAAAAAGCCATTTTAATTCTCTCAATGTTACCTGGCTTTATTATAAAAGCATAATAAAAATGGTCTGCAATTTCTAACTCCTGGAAATTCATACTTTAATTATAGTGTAAGGACAGCCTTGGGATTCCATTATTCCCCTATAGTAAGGAATGAGAGAATAACAAGAAGGGGAAGAGTGGGTAGGGAATGTAGATAAAAAGTGTGACTTTGGGGGAAGTATATCAGTACATTAGAGAGAAGAGCTGAGAGTCCAGAGAGAGGCTAGAAAATGGTAAATGCAGAATGGGCTTGAAGAGAGGTGTCTGTGAGGAGTGAAGTCAACTGGGGTTTACAGAGAAATGCATTTGTATTGCAAGTTGCAGTTTCATTTAATTGTATAAGTGCATATTTTAGGAATAAATATTATTTAATAAGTACTTAAAGCCAAAATGGATCGCTGAGAATATTATAATGTTATTATTTCCAATAGCTAAATTGTCATCATTTCCAGGAAATCTTCATTCACTTGCAAATACTCAGCACCGATGGTGTGAGCACTGTTACATTAGACCCTAAATCCAAATAGGACTTTAGGGGAAGCTGTGCGTAATAAGATGTATGCATGTAGAAAGCAGAGCGCTGTACTTCTTTATCCAAGGCAGAGCGCTGTACTTCTCTATCCAAGGCAAAATGAAAAACTCGGCTAGATGCAGTGTTGCAGTGTGCAGATACTATAATGCTGTAGAATAGAAAATGTCTATAAGTAGAAACGGTATCTTTTGTTCATGGCATTTTCTTGGTGATTTCTCATAAAATAAGGCAATGTTTTTGCTGACAGGAGCAATCACCTCTAGCATTGTGTTTCATTGTCCCAATGTTTACTCTTAAATGAATTTGTAGATTCACCACTAAACAGGCGCTAATCACCCATATGACTATTAAAATAATTCCTAAGCATTTTAATGAAACTCAAAGACTTTACAATTCCACAAAGCAACTGATAATTCGAAGCACTTTGTCAGTGTCAACTTAAAGGAACTCTATGGAAATGTTCAATAAAAACTCAGAAGCATAAGATAAACCTCTCACATCATTGCAAGATTTACAAGTGTGTACTTTTGATTATATTTTTCTATGGTCATTTTGTTGGATTAATATTCTTACATTTATACGCCAATACTATTTACTCAAAGTGTTGTTTTTACTAAATTCTGGCATAAAGCATTTCAGGACAGAAATAATTTATGTGAATCTAAGTCCAATGTTTATGCAGGCTTCTGATGACATTTTATGCTGGGGTTGGTATTAGGAAGTAGCATATAAAGGTGCCAAGTCTCTCAGCACGGCTGAGGCTCAGCATATCTAGAGCCCTCCTTCTAATGGCCAGATCCTCTTCCAGCCAAGATACTCAACTGCAGAGTCATGGGAAATGCTTATGGACCAGTTATGGGAAAGGCACATTTAATGAAAACTGTGTGTTTACTCTCACAGTCTTAGGGAAACGGACTCAATACTCACTACATCGGCACATTGGCTGTTATAAAAAAAAGATGTGTTTCCTTCTTCTTTCTCATTCTTGAGATTATCTTCCCCTCCACTTAAAAAAATCATCTATAAACAGTAGCTGTGTTTTTAAAAACTAATTCCTAAGCATTTTAATGAAACTCAAAGACTATAAACAGTAGCTGTATTTTAAAATAATGATTCCCAAGCATTTTTAAATGAAGCATTATCAGGAAGTCAGATCTCACCATTCATTCATTCATTGAATCATTCATTCATTCAATTATTTGTCTTACCTTTTTGCATTTGACAGAACCACATTGCTCATGCTCCTGTAGTTTCCCCACGGAAACCCAAGTACTCAGTACTTGCTACAAGGGGCATTTTTTATTCATCCCTGGTAAAGTGGGATTAGTTATGTTTTAAGTTTTGCAACTTCTGGGCATGCCTAGAAGAGAATCTATTAGTAAACTGAATGTAAGCCAATTTAGCGAATAAACTTAGTTAGTATGTTTCCTTATTCCTCTAAACCACCGGAGCATTTTCTCCCTCACCAACTGTTATAACTAGGTTAAATTAATTTCTGTGGTTTCCAACATTGTCTGCTCAGTCTTGAAAATCCACACAAAATTTGGAGGGCAAACTGTAAAGGAGTATGTTAGTCTTTAAGGCCTTCCAAGTGGTTCCTTCTCCCTTGCCTTGCCTCACAGTGGTGACCATATCATAATGCACCAATGAAAAACTCCAATCATGTTTCTTCTTCCAAAGTGATTTGTGTGAAAATATTGAGTCATTGTATGGCTAATATTTAATGCACATCCTAGGTACAGTGACCAAAAGCATGAGATCATCTGACACTATTTTAGGGACTTGGAGGAATACACATGTAGAGGAAAGCACTGTGACATATTGGTAGCATATAGAAATAAACAGTGAGAAGTTCATTTTTCACTCCTTTATAGAATACTTTGTATAGTTTGTAATGATGTCAATATGTATAAAAACTGCTTACTTAAAAATAGGATAACCTGTGTCTGCTAGCCACAAGGGCCTAAGAAACCTAGTACTTAGTCTAAACTAGTATGAATATGTAGTGAGAACTTGATTCATAGTCTTTTTTATGCAAAGCATGTAATTGACTGACTACCCTTTGTGAAGGTCCATTATTTGGAAAGAAGCCTTCCACAGTACATGACACATTGTAAGCACTCAATAAATATTGGCTGAATGAAGTAACAGACACTAAGTAGCTATTGAGTACCCACTGTGCATCACTCTCCATGCTCCCAGCTGAGAATACAGAGAGATAGATATTAAACAGACACACATGAGTATGTATGTTAGCATAACTGTGATAAGTGCTATAAGAGAAAAGAACAGATACTACTAGACAGAATAACAACTACAATAATAAAAAGCAGGGAAATGTCTGTGCTTAAAAATGATTAATAATCCCTGAATAATAAACACATATTTGTCTGGTTTCGTCCTTATAAGACCAGGAGAAGTTTAATTTTGCCTTATTTTCCAGGTTTTTTTCCTGACACTTTGTGACAATGTAATATAAAGTGTCACTGGTGTGAGATATGTAAAAAGACATGTCTTAAATGGTAAAAGCCTCTTTTTCTTTCTTTCCTTTTTTTTTTTTTTTTTTTTTTTTTAGTTGGAGTCTCACTCTGTCGCCCAGACTGGAGTGCAGTGGCCGCTCCCGGCCACCACAGCCTCGACCTGCTTGGCTCCGGCGATCCTTCCGCCTCAGTCTTTCAAGTAGCTGGAACTATAGGTGCGCGCTACCACACCCGGCTAATTTTTTAATTTATTGTAGAGATGAGGTCTCGCCTGCCCAGGCGGGTCTCGAACCCGTGGGCTCAGGCAATCCACTCACCTCAGCCACCTAAAGGCGCGGGATTACAGGATGAGCCACCGAGCTCAGCTAAAGCCTCTTTTTCTACCCAACAATTACCAAACATGTGTCTTGCCAAAGACTTATTTTATATAAGAATAGAGTTAACTAAATAAATAGGCATACTTCTACCCTGAACATATTTTTATGACCTAATATATTTTTGTTTGTAAGGTAGTAAGACTTTTTAAAATTTTTAATATCATTTGGATTGGTATTCTTTGTTTAGAATATGGTCTAACAACTCATTCTTTCTTCATGATTCCTGGCTCTGGTGACTATGACCCCAAACTATTTAACAACACTGAAATGATACCTAGAGATCTGTTGTACAATAATGTGACTAGACTGCTCACTACTGAACTATACGTTTACAAGTGGTTAGGATGGTAAATTTTACGTCACGTGATTTGACAACAATTTTTAAAAAATGATGCCATGTCTTCCAAATTTGTTATTCAAGGTATAAACTACTTTGCAGATTGCCTCAGCAGATGCTAATCAACAAGAACATTGTCCTTTCTGTCTTTTTTCTGGAACACAAAATACTATGACAGGAACGATACACAAAGTTACATATTTGACTTGGTGCCTAAAAGCCACCCTGGGATCCATAACCATGCTTAAAGATTTAAGAAAGACCTTTAGTCTACTTCTAAGAAGGTCCTTACCCTCAAAAACTTTATCTCTCAACTTGACTTCTTAGCAGCTGTTATATTTTTTTGCTGTCGTTTGTTTGACAGGATCCAGTTATAGGTTCCGATGTCTGTTTAAAGAAACAAGGAGGCTGTTGGCTTTAAAATTCCCTCATTGCTTGTGTGATCAGCATTTTCCCAGGCTTTTCTACATAGTTTGCCAAGCAAAGGGACTGACCTTTTGTAGCAAACACTTTTTCATTTCAAAATGCTCACTTTGATTTTTGTCCCATTTTATGCTCATTCCAAACTGTTTACAACCCACTAAAAATGACTGTGAATTATATGTTTGTGTAATGGATTCCTTTTGTGGTCTGAGTGGAATGTTTACTTTGAACAATTAGTTATCTTTGGGTAGATTATAGCAACTTGGGAAAAAATGGCTAAAATTATTATTATACCTTAACTGTTTCTTTTTTGGTAATTCCTCTGCTGTTATGTGAAGTTTGAGAGAATGTCACATTAACAAGCCTGTGACATTATAAATGAAATCTATCTAGTTGTGTGAATATTTATTGGGACACGTTTGTTAATGTCACAAGAAAGCATGGTTAGATACCTACTCAGGATTATACGGGCTTATCTGACTTATAAAAGTTCAAAACATGGAATAAAAATAAATATATGAATATTTTCTGTATCCATGTTGCATTTGCCTGTAAGGTGAGGTAAGCACATATATGTATTTATTATATAAATAACTGTCATGATTATAGTATAGCTGTCATGCTGAGACATCACAAGCATTGTAGTTGTTAATAGGATTTTCCTGATATTCAATTCAGTGAGCCAGTCTGTCTTTTGAGATCCTACCCAGTGTTCACTTGCAAAAATAAAACTTTACATAGTAGTTTCTCGTTGCCTTTGCATCAGACCTGTAAAGTGCAGATCATATTGCCTTCACTAGACAAGCTCTGCTCCCAGTTCTGCTAATTTTATACTGTTCATTCTTTCCCACTTTGGGATAATCTATTATAGTTGGATTCAGGCACGCACTAAAGGCTGATACTTCCATGAAGAATGTGCAATTTGTACTGTTTAGTTTGTGACGAGATTCTTGAAAACTTTTATGATTCTATCTTGTTCCAGAAAGACTTCTGCTTGCTAGTTTTATAAGCAGTGAGTGAAAAAAAGTAACAAAAACAAAACACACTGATAAAAACTACATGCTCAAAAAAAAATCAAGAGTACAAGATAAGCACTTTTTCTTTTCCCCCCAGAGAATATTTGTGGACTGAACAAAAATGTTTCTGAGGGCACTGACCTACGTTTTTTGTTTTTTTGTTGTTGTTTTAAGTGCTTGTTTTTCATGCCTGAAGTTAGGCATCCGCAAGCATTTACAATGGAGATGATCTTCAAAGAAGCTCCATGAATGTTTTCAACGAATCTCCTTAGTTTTTCTGAGTTAAAATTAAGACCAGTTTAGTGCTTTGGTGTTTCATGTTTTGTGTTTTGTTTTGTTTTGTTTTAACACAACCACAAAGACAGCCACCTTCCTGACAGCGTAGTGTTGTGCTGGGTCCAAGCTGGAATTGGTTCTTTGGGGTAGTCATGCTGGGGCCTCTGTGTCTGTAAGAAAGCCACATTCAAGGGCTGGAGGGGAAGACAAAATCAAAAAAAAGTAAACAGGAAACAGCCAGCCAGGGTATAAAAGAGAAGCTGGGAAAAGACAACCAAAAGAAATCAGAGATGACAAGGTGGAGAGAGGGGGAAAAAACTGCATTTTGCAATTAAGAAAACAAATATAGATAAAAGGGCACACTTGTGAGGTCTGTAATGAAGAGAAGACAGACCATTGAACCCATTGCCATCTCTGCCGTAGTTACCTGATACCTGCTTTTCTGTTCCAGAGAAATTTACTCTTGTGCAAAAAAATGCTTGAAAGTTAAATCTTGCAATGAATGGCATACATTGAATGTCCACAAACTCTGTGTATGGAACTAGTTATTAATTAATTCACTGTACTTATGAGTGACATTTAACAGAGTATATCTACATCCAGCAGTACATGACAGCCTTATTATCAAAAAGAAAGCTTAACCATAGCAGAAGTTAACATAGGAACAAACGTTCAGTTCAATAACCAGAAAAGCTATCTAAGAAATACGGCAATGTGGCTCTGGTCAAATCAGTCAGCGGATATTCCCACACTTTAGAATCCAGAATGCATAAGAATAAATAATGTCTCTTCCCAGATAAAGCTGGAGTCTAATTTTCAACCTCTACCCCCAATCTAAGGTTTATGTTCTTAACATATCTTTTCCTTGTAGTCAGTTGCAAGGAAACAGAGCCAAAATTAAGACCCTAGGAAATTAGTCTCTTATTGTGGATGGGAGATTTAAATAATGCAACACCTCAACATACCAAGATGCAATACTCTAAAACAGTCTAGAGTGGTGTCATTTACATGATGGGAGCTCTGGGTCTGGGAGTTTTTTCATTACAAGGCCCTATATTCAGAAGTTAATAGTTCAACCATAAAAATAATCTTGGCTGAAAGTTGGCAGGATGTCTTAGCTTGGAAGCAAATGTTTACAAAATTTGAAAAAAAAAATTACATGCATTTGGAAAGTTTTCAGATTTTCAAAAAGCAAGAGCAAAAATAATAATAATAAGGCAGTCTGAGATATTTGTTGCCCTAGGATTAAAAAATGGATCTGTAGTTTCTCAGTAGAAATGTTTTTATTCTTGTTGCATAATATGAACCAATTGATTAAAAATAAATAAATAATCAAAACTCACAATAGCGTCACTTCATTTTCTGAAATAATGTGTTGTTTTTGGTGGGACAAGAATCTATACATTATGTGTGTGTAGGCATTTCCCTAGAGCTTACAAATTCATAATGAAAAAGTTAAATTAATTCAGGAAGCTATAAATTAGACTAAAATATTACACTCCTCCATGGATTTCCTAATGAATAATGTTTCCTTTGAAAGTTTATAGGAAAAAAATGCCCCTTTCCAGGGAATTTTCACACTTTCAAATTAAGTGTGCCCGACTTAAGCATTAATCATTACTTTACATGTATAATAAAAGAGACATACAGATTCCAGGTGAAGTAATTGCTCTGGTCTATACGAATGAACATGACATGTTTTTCCTTTATAGGACATTTAGAGTTCCTTACTCATTTCCTTGAAAGATTCGTGTCTTAGATATTCCTCTAAATTCTTTGGGAGGTTATCTTTACAATCTAACAGGCGATAGAGTTAGAAATGTTTTTCTTGGGTTCAAAATAATCATTTCTTTCCTAGTTTTATGTGTCTTTGCCTAGTTTTATACTTTTCAAGCCACTTCCTATTTTCAGTTCAGGGGGAAGAAAAAACAACAATCAAATGGAAAAAAATCAAGGGTGGGACACTTTAAGAGGAAAAACTAACTGTGCGAAACCAAAATATCTCTGAAATGATAATGCTGGATCAGTTCTTGGGATTATAGTAGACCATAGACTCAGTATGTAAAAACATGACCTTTTTTTAAGGAAGTAAAAATGCCCTGAGATTTAGAGTGAAAGCATCGCTTATAGCAGAAGATATTTAAAATACTGCACTTCGTACACTGTGTGCTTCTTCATGTATGAGCCAACTACTGGCACAGGACCTAACACATGATGGATCCTAAATAGATAAATGATGTTTAACGTTGCTTAAATCTTCATTGGAGAGTTGCACACCATTGTTACACCTGTATGTGGTTGAAATTATAAAAAGATCAATGACCAATAGTTGTTGGTTGAAGGCAGCTGCAGAGTGCCCAGAATAACATGGTCTGCAAGTCTTTTAAACACTTAAGCTCATTTCTGATGAGAGCATAATATATTGTTCAGTAAGACACCATTCTCACCATCAATACCTAGCTATGCTAAACAGTTGAAGCTAGGTTTCCTTAACGATTTTATTTTCATCAATTTTTGGATACTCCATTTAAGTTAACCATGTAGTAACAACTAAAATATCCATTCTCTATTCATTTTCATCAGAGGAAGTCGTACCCCACTAGGCATTGTTTCAACACCAACAGACTGCTGTTTTTAATCAAGTAATTGAATGGTAACTATGACTTATAATTGACATGCCTGAGAATGGTCAGGCGTAGGCTCAGTTCCCATAACCACACAGAAAGTTGAGCCCCTACATCTTTTCCTTTAATTCAGAGTTGGAATACCATGCTAGTGCTGTTCTGTATTGGTTTACTTCCCTGTGAATAACGCACCCTGCTGATTCAGTGTTTGTTTTCAATATACCTCTCAGGAAATTTTTATTTGGATGACAATTTTTTTAGTTTAAAGAGTCTACCAAAAAATTTGAAATAAGAAATATGTGGTCAATACACAGATCAATCAATTTGAAGTTAATGAAGTCAGAATATATGATTTTGCTATTGGATATTGATTTCATTTTCTCCAAATTCACTTCATAGCAGAAAAAGGTTAGACTCTGCTGATGCTATCAAAAGCTCTAAAAAGACTTTGGATATATCAGTGTCATTAAAATCAGACTATTATTGTTCCTGTTTTATAAATGATCTTCTTGTTATATTTTGTAGTTTTGACAGTTTGAACTCACTCAGCTTTTAGTCTTTCTACAGAACCGTAGAACATCTAACAGATGGAATTGTCATCACTGCAGTAAGCTCTTTTATTCCCCCTTTTGTTTTGAAGGTAGGCATTTGGTCATGTATTTCACATTGCATAATCTACTATTGGAGGGCTTGTGTTTGACCTAGAGTTTCACAGCATAAGAAACATGCATTTCCTTTGGATTTTGTTCTTGGCTCTGACATTTCATTCTATTTAGGGTAATGTCTATCATACCTAAAGTTTCATTGATTCCTTCAATGACTTCAGAGCTCCTATATGCAAATAACTCCTCAAGCTTTTTCTTCCACTCAGAAATGTAGTCTAGAAACACCCTTTCTTGAATTTTCCTGTTACCTCAAACTCATCTTTTTCACCTGAACTCATCATTCTCCCCAACAAATATATTCCTCCTCTTTTATTTCTTAACTCAGTCAATAGATCACAACCTATTTTCCCCATTTCCCTAAAAAGAAATATGTTGACCATCTTAGATTATTCTCTCTCATTGCAAACACAATCACTCATGAAGTTTTATGATCTTTATTTTCATATTATCTTTTGGATCTGGTTCTTCCTTTCACCTTCTACGGTCTTGGCAGGCCCTACATAATTCTTTTTGAGATAAACCTCCTAATGAGGTCATTGCCTTTGTTCTTATTTCTGCCCAGGTCACGCTTCTCAATGCTGCCTACTGATCCCTCTTAAATACAAATAGGATTGTGTTATCCCTTCTTAGAACCCTCCAATGGTTCCTTGATCTCAAAAGGTTAAACAAAATTCCACACCAATTATCCCCATAAAAAAGATAAGCATGTGACCTCTATCTACTATTTAGCTTCATGTCCTCATAAGCTGCTTTTGATGCTCCAGGAATACCAACTGCATGAAGTTTACTAAGGCCTATTCCTTCCATATGCTGTTCCCTCCCTCGTTTTGTCCATCTGCCAAATTCACAATGATCCTCTTGTAAATGGCACAAGGGTCAACTTCTCCAAGGAAAATTTTCTGACTTATATCCACAACCACCCCTCCACTTTCTCTTATTTATTAAGTCTTCCCTCCACCGTGTTCCAGTGACAGCTTTGTGTTCCCTGACATAGCCCTCATTGCCTGGAACCGTAATAGTTGCTTTCATTATGTTTCCCCACATCTAGAATGTAGGTCCTGTGTCTAGGAATTGTGTCTAGTTAACCTCTGTCTCCAGAGTGCTTAGCACACAGTACTGGCATATGATAGGGACTCAATTCATAATAGATTATTAAATGGATAAAAAGGTGAATATTATCCAAACTTTCTGTTCATCCATCCATCCATGAATCTATCCTTAGAGAATCAAAGCCCATAGACTGAAAAATTAGCAACCTGCTAGAAGAAACAATGATTAAGTGTCTCTTTAAACATAATGTTAAGTCATATTATCCAGAAGATAGGGAATTACCTCAAAAGTGAAAGTAAGGGTTTGTTTTTTGTTTTTTTTTCCAGGGGAGGGGATTGTTTTTGTGTGTGGCATGATATATATCTATAACTGTATGGCATGCCATGTTAACAATAATTTAGAATAGGATAGGACAGAAATAGGGCAATGACTCTGATGTCCAATGTCAGTTTCAGATAAAACATATTTTCTCTTTTTTAATAGGGAGAAACCAGTCTCTCAACAAATAATGTTAAATTGTTTCATAAACCTGAGAGATTCAACTAACTAAAACCTAATTTGATGCTTTTGAGATCTACCAGTGTCATAAGAATAGCACTATCAACTTTCTGGTACAAAAAATTATGCTTTTTATATATATAAACCTCCAGACATAGTGCCTACTTCCCTGTAAGTTTGTGTATAATTTTTCCTATTATCACCCCCTAGGTATCTTTCACCATCATCACTTTCCAGGCATCCACCATCCACTGAATAGCCATGTTTCTGATTATCTTTCCCCCAACGTATTAGCTTGCATTATTTAAGGCTGAATCTCATTTTATTATTTCCTGCTCGTATTTCTAAACTCCTTAAGTCCATTTGTATGATTCTTTTGTCCTCACAGATGTCCACAGTTCCTCCCAATTTAGTATCATCAGCAAATTTAATTAATGCTCTGTTTACCTCTCCTTCTAATGAAACCAGTCCCTTGTTTCATTTCATCGTACAAAGTAAAAATGTATTGGCAATAAAATAGTCCGAGGAAATGTTCCCTCACTGTAGGAGGGGAAGTTAAGGATACAGCAAAGAATCATGTGGTGAGGAGTGGACAATGCAGCAGGGTGGTAAGTTAGTTTGCTATTGCCCTAAAGCAAAACCTTTTCACAGAGACCACACTTTGGCAAATTGCCTGGGTTGGTGCTGGGGTGTGTGCGCATGCATGTGTATGTCTGTGTGTGTATGTTTGTTCTGTCCTGGAAGGTGGCATTATTACCCTGAGGACTTTTTACTAAAGATGTATTTAGGGTCATATGAAAGCCACCTTTAAAACTATAAATGTAATATGATTATAGTTTTATAGAAATTAGTATTTATACTTTTAAATACAATAAAATATAAACTAATAATGTCTAATTGATAATATAGCTACAAACATAAATATGAATGCATACATCTGTGTCTGTGTAAATATATATATATGTAAGTATATATATATATTTATACACATACAGACTCTCGATCATTTTCAGTGGACTTTTTCTAACATTCAGTGCAATCTAAATTCTTATCTCAGTTCTTGATTAGCATTTTAAATCCAAATTAACATTTGGATTTAAATTAAATTCCTTGTAAATAATAGATTTCTAGGATAAGGTAAAAAGTCTTTTCAGTTGTATCCAACAGGCAAACTTTAGGAAAAGGATATTTTAACCTCTAGTATTGCTAGGCTGGAAAATTGAGCTTGATCAGAAAAAAAGGTCTAACCTGCTAACTTTAAAGTAAGAAAGTTCATGTTTGAAGAATTACACTCTTAATCTTTGAAAGTGTGGACATACAGACATACAGATATGATGCAGTTTACATGAGAAAAACAAAGATGACATTTTTTACACACCCGCTATAAGCCAGTTATAATGATAGTGCTTTCCAATACCAATACTACAGATTCAAAGCCTACATTAATTACTATGTGATACTTTGTAGTCTGTATTCCTAACTCCAGCAAAATCTTATAAACATTTGCCATGTTTCATACAAAGAGTTCATCTTTGGAATGTAGATGGATTAGTACAAATCCAGTGACTTTACTGAGGAAAAAATACTTTCAAGTTTACGCTTTGAATAGGACAGACAGATGGTAGACCAATATCTCTATTGTCGTCTACAGAAGACAATGCACATTCACAGCATTGAAATGGAGGCTGATATATACTTTACATATAGCACAAGGTCACCAAAGAAGTCATCACTAAGGGATGGTGTTAACAAAATAGTGACTGGTAATATTGTTAAGTAGTTACAGACTCACATTGTTTTTCTAGTGAGAAAGAATCTGATGCATAATGCATTCTTATGCGAGAATTTTCTCAGATGCCAAGACTTTACAGGCATAACTTCCATAAGCTTTAATGGGAATTTCCTGCCAGCACCTGTTACAGTATAGCGTTCTTACTTTTCACACATAATCCAAGACTGACTTGGAACATTGACTTGGAAAAACTAATATAGTGAAAACTTCTTATAATATTTCCTCATGTATAATGTTCATCTTTTAATCCTTGGTCTGATATATGTATGTCCATGTTTTCCATTCAAATTCTTTTCCCACCAGAAAGGGCTCTTTTCACAAGCTTTTTGTAGATAAGGGACGATAAAACAATTTTTCTTCCTAGGTAAACCAGTGGAAATGATACATAAAGGGGAAAGTTAATTAGGATAGAAACTGAATTAATCCTAGAAATCAACTCTCTTGCCTGAAAATAGCGCTATAGATATACTGTAGATTCCTGAGCAACCAACAATTAGAGTACTATGTGCCAAAAGCAGTAATCAGGGACTCTAAAACAGAATCACAGGTCAAAATAATATAGTTTGGCCTTATTTTCCCATATCTTTACATATTAAAATATGGTGACTTTTAATATTTAAAACATATTGCATAGATAAATCAGCAGGGCAATGTTTTGTGGAGAAGAGAAAGAGTTAAAAATAATTTTTTAAAATTTCATATATTTTTAATTAACTCACAAATTCCGTTATAAAATTAAATAAATAAATAACAAATACAGATCACAATGCATCTGTTTAAGTAAAATTGTTGGAGATTGCATAGAAAGACTATTTTATGAACAACAACCTCACTTTTAAAGCTTTTGAAGTGTCTTCTTGTCTAGACATTATAATGCACGGCGTATTTCTGAATGCAAACAGAATCATACTCAAAGTCCTGAATCATCTACCATCATTGTCCTGCTTGACAGGATGATGGACAGTTGAATGCTTTGCACTTGTTGAACATTGTCAAATAGTAAATTTTTAGCTGCATTTTTATAATAAGATTTTATAACTAATGTTGGCAGGTAACAGGAATAAAGTTGGAAGGATTCTGAAACTCTGAATACATGAAATGACAATTGTGAGCTTGTGAGTTTACTTTCTCAAAGGGGCAAAATATGGGATCCGAACAAAGAGTGTACATTTGCTTTCTTCTTTCTTTTCCTTTGCTAAATAGTTACGTTACTCCATGATGTTATCACATATATGGGATAAACACTCCATAAACACCATTATTAGTGAACATCAACGTATGTAACACATCTTAGGGTTTTTTTTTAATTAACAGATAATGTATTTTTATCATGTACACTATAATGTTTTTAAGTAAATGTACATTGCAGAATAGTTAAATCTAATGATCAAATGTATAACCTCACATAGTTATCATTTTGTGGTGAGATCACTTAACATCCACTCTCATTACATTTTTCAGGAAAACTTTATGTTATCATTAACTACAGTTACCTTGATATATTATTCCTCCTATCTAATTGTATGTATGTATCCTTTGGCCAACATCTCCCCATTTCCACCAACCCCCTAACTACTTCAGCCTCTGATAGCCACCATACCACTCTCTGTTTTGATGATATCAACTTTCTTTGATTTCATATGTGAGAGAGATCATATGGTATTTGTCTTTCTGTACAGAGAAAGAAATGGCTTATTTCACTTAGTATAATGTTCATCAAGTTCTTCCATATTGTTGAAAATAGCAAGATTTCTTTTCTTAATGTCTGAATAGCATTACATTGTGTATATGTACCACATTTTCTTGCCCATTTTTCTACTGGTGGTTGTTTGGTTGACTCCATGTCTTTTTTATTGTGAATATTGCTGTGATAAATATAGAAGTGCAGATATCTTTAAACATACTGATTTCATTTTTTTTTTTTTTACTATATGCACCAAGTGGTAAAATTGCTGCATTGTATAGTAGTTCTAGTTTTAATTTTTGAGGAATCTCCATACTATTTTCCACAAGGGCTACACTAATTTACATTCACACCAAGAGTGTAAGGGTTCCTCTTTCTCCACATTCTTACCAACAATTTGCCATCTTTTGTACTTTTAGTAATAGCTATTCTAACTAAGGTGATGTGATATGTCATTATGATTTCGATTTGTATTTTCCTGATAACTAGTGATGTAGGGCATTTTTTATATGCCTGTTGGCTATTTGTGTCTTCTTTTGAAAAGTGTCTACTTAGACTTTATGCCCATTTTAAACCAAGTTTGGGTTGTTTTTTGTTTGTTTTTGTTGTTTGTTTTGCACATGTGTATGTGTTTGTTGTTGAGTTGTTTAGAGTTCCTTATATATTTTGGATATTAACTTCTTGTCAGATGTATAGTTTGCAATTATTTTCTCTCATTCTATAGATTATCTCTTCACTTTGTTGACAGTTTGCTTTGCAGAAGCTTTCCTGATGAAATCCCATTTGTCTATTTTTGTACACTTTAGTTTAATATACCTTTTTTCCATGAGAGAAGATCAGAGAGATATTATAGATTCTAAATATATATGTGAATATACATGTATATATACATGCACAAACCCATATTTCAACAAGTCTCTCAATGTAGACCTATGTGACAAAATCAGCCAGAAGCTGAAAATCTGGTTTGTATTACACTACTGCTAGATGAGTCTAAATAAGGGAACAATTGGTATTGGCATGCCTTTATTTTAAATCAATAAGCAGTGTTGAGTAACCAGAGGGTATACAGTTCTTTGCTAGACAGTTAACAGCCCTCATATAGTCCAGAATGTGGCTGAGAAGAATAGTCTCTCCTAGACCATTATAAGAAACCTTTGCCTAATTTTTTTAGCTACAGAATTATAATAGAAATTAAGAAAGCCAACATCTTGGCTTTTTTCTATACATTTATTGGTATCAGTCCTAAAATCACAAATGTCAATGGTGTAAGTTGTCCATGAAAAGCTAGAGCTTCCAAGTAGAGAAAATGATCTTTCCTTTTCAGCTCTATTCTAGAGACATTATATTTGCATCTCCAAAGCTGAGTGTGATTTGCCCAATAATGGAATAGTTTGTAAAATAGTTAAACTTTGAGATTTCTACTGTATGCTCCATGAATATTTTGAAACTGAAATCAAGGCTCTGAAACCATCTTTCAGGTAAGTTAGAGATACAAAATAGAGCATTCAAGGACACTAATTAGATTTATGATAGTCTCCAAATATTTTTCTAGTGATCTGTGGGACCATAAACTCTTAAGTGTATATATAACAAAAAATAACCTAAGAAATAATATTTTGGTAATAAAATAAATGGCATTATTATTGTTTGGCCCTAAGAATAATATACATCTGTACATATGCATGTGTAAGCACATATATATAAACATATATACACATATTGTAAAATAGGTGGAAAATGCATAGAATAATTTTAAAACACATTCAGGGCCCAGGATGGTGGCTCATACTTGTAACCCTAGTAATTTGGGGAGCTGAAGTAGGAGACTCACCTGAGGCCAGCAGTTCAAGGCCAGCCTGGAAACATAGCAAGATATATGTCTCTACCAAAAAAAAAAAATGGCAGGACATGTCTGCAGTCTGAGCTACTCAGGAGGCTAAAGCAGGAGGATCAATTGAGCCCAGCAGTTTAAAGTTGCAGTGAGCTATTATTGTGTCACTGTACTCCAGCATGGGCAACAGAGCTAGACCTTTTCTCAAAAACAAAGAAAAAATGAGCAAGAAAAAAAAAAAAAACCGAATCATATTTATAATCCACCTCAGAGGTAATCACTACTAACATTTGGGTGCATATTATATTATACACACACACACACACACACACACACACACACACACATACATAACACACATTTTATATATTACATATATATATATATAATATATATATAAAACACCTGGACCTGTGTTCCATAACATCTGTATCTGTGTATGCTGTTTATTATGCACGCCCCCCCAGTGCCTAGCACCCTTTTGCTACATAGTAAGTGCCTAATTAATATTTGTCAAGTTGCATGGAGAACTGGAGTTCACCCACTTGAGGGTTTTCTATTTGAATATATAGGATGTATCTGTCCTTCTATTTAATTGTGGTCCATCTGCTAAACAGGTATGGATGTACCCTAGTTACATCTTTCTGTTTAGCAGAAGTATTAACAATATCCATGGGGTAGTCTCTCCTGTAGTCTCTAAAAAAGAAAGCAGTAATCCTATTTGCGCTTCCTGAGAATAGGAAGCTCAGTCTTTTCACCCTCATCCACTGACATAGAAGCATCCTCTTCAAATAAGAAAGAGGCTACTGACACTACAATTTCTCAAAAGTTTGGGCAAGCATCATGAAGCTAAAAAGAACCATTCTGTCTGTGATCTAAATAGGACTTGGCTGCTGGTTGATGTGCTCAAACAAGTTTGTAGAATATCTTGCTTTTGTGCCTGGAATTCAGCTTTGCTAACCCACTTTAGAGGCTGCCACCAGAGAAGGGCTCTCTCTCACCTGAATGCTTAGCAGAGGCAAGGCATCAAAACCCTCCAGGAAGTGGCTAGCCAAAGGGTCTGCGTTAGAGGCACCTCCCCAAAGAAGATCAAAAGTTATGCTCCACCAACACAGAGACACTGAGAAATGGTTGAATGTGTTCTAAATTAAACTGCCCTGGTGGTGAGCAGAGATCTGCCAAAATCTTTCAATTAATCACTTTTACCTTCGGGCAGAGTTAGGTCTGAGAGTATTTCAATAGATTTTTATTGGAACAGGGTTACTTCAGATATTAAACTATGTTGCACAAAGTAAAAATAATGTTATTTTTAAGTTGCTACTCTTGTTAAATAAAAGTTGGCAAGCATTCTTGGGGTCTGTATTGTGTCTGTGTATTTGTGTATGTGTGTGGCTTTTTCTTGTGCCATAAACCTCATTGATTTTTTTTTTTAAAAGTGAACAGCAATGAATTGGGTGATAAATATATTCATATAATTATTTTCATTAATAATGTATTATAAATAATAGAAGAAAGGTTTTAAGCATACAATTTGCTATAACACAATTGAGATATTTTTTCCTACATCTTCAGCAGTAAGTTAATTAGAATCACCTGCATTTCCTTGGGTGGACACCAAATGAATTGCAAACAAAAACAGATTAAAATAGCTGCTGGAGCTCATGGCATACAGATGACAAGATTCACAAAAAGGACAACAAGGCACTGAAAATGTTCACTTTTCAAACAATTTTAGAGGAAATTTAGCTCTTGCGACTTCTCCGTAAAAGCTGCTTGTAAGTGTTTTGCTGAAAGGCTAGAACGGCTTTGTTTCTGATCCCTTGATGAGTGAGAGAAATGTTTAAGAAAGATCACTTTACAGAAAGATTCAGGCTGAAATGTGATGACTATGATTCAAGCCAAGCCAAAAATTACAGTTCAGAATGAAAGGGGAGGGACGTGGTTTGGGAATCCATTTTCCCACATTCCTGAATCTCAATCATCCCAGCCAATGTTTAAAAAAAAGTCCAGTGGAAAACAATGAGGTCATTTTGTTTAGATGTTTAAAAAAATAGAGATGGAGGGATTGAAAAAAATGACAGAAAATATATGAATTTTAAATCAATATCTATTTCAAGTATGATGGGATCAAAGGCTGGGCTTTATATAACTACTATGACTTCATCCCAGAAAGAGCCATTTTTCAGTTTTCTTCTTGTTTGTGTTGGTAAGCCTTTTATTGCATGTCTTTAACTTATGAAATTGTCTGTTGCTACAATTTTTTTTAATAAAAGTGTACATGGACACAGAGCACACATTACTCCTCCCCAGACTCCAAGTTTTCCTAAGGAATGGTATCTCCAGGAAGCTGGTTTTCTTTCCTTAAACCTGTGTGGTCACCCCATTGCTGTGGCTACCCTGCTGCTGTCTAGACCTCAGATTATGCTGGCGTATTTGCTTGCAAACTACCAGATGATAATGGTGGACCAAATTATATTCTTTGTTCTTGTTGCTCCTATTTATTTTAATGAAACACGCTAAGCAAGTCACAATACCAAATGAATTACCTATTTACATCAGCATGATCACCGCATAACATAAAACAGAGGAACTCAAACATGAAATTCAGAGAATGATATGAGATGAACCAAATACAACCTCCAACTTCAATATCTTCCAGATACTCAAAGTTTTTCTTCAAGGCAACAACTCTCACTTAATGATAACCAGAGTCATTGGCCAATATTTGTCTTCAAGTCTAAGACTTTCTTACAAAGAAACTTGTAAGAGAATTTGTCAAAGACTGCATATAGGTAAATTGTTTTCCTCTCTCCAGAAATAACTTTAGTTAGTCATCTTTGGTCTGATCAGACCACAGATACTAAATTCTTATCTCAAAAAATTTCACAAGCAAACTCAGAATCTTGCTGAAATCTTTCTTACCTTGAGAGATTTCCAGAATGATCCTAAGATTGACATAAGTCTGTAAATCATATTCATTTCTACCATCCTTCAGTCTTCAACAATTAGGCCTGTTTCTTAGCTGAATTTCAACAGATGTAAAAGAATCCATGTGCAAGCAATGGAGAGCTACAGGAAAGAATCTACCTTTTAACTATCATTTCTCTTTACCCAGGTATTACACAAGGTACAAAAATGACTTCAGTCTTTATTACATTAGCCACACTGGAATTTTTCTTCCCTTGTCTTTCTCCTAATTTACCTATCATTCAGTGAACTTTAAGTTAAAAGACATGCTTCTAGAGGCAGTTGGTTCAGTATTAAGTCTGAGTGGAATATGAGTTGAATTAAATGTTTGGAGTTTATATGGAAAAACAAGAGTGATCCATGAAAGAATGACAGCAAATGGAAACCAGGAATAGCACTTTTTATATACTACTGTCCATTTACACTTCTGGATTCCAACAGTATGGATAATTGTTTCAAGTTATGAGAAAATTAGTAAGATATTATGGCAAAAACTAAGTATAAATATAAGGGGATAATTATTATAATGAGGAATGATAGTGGTTTACCCTTGTATGCACATTGACGTGGTAGCACTTAGACAGTGAGATTCTCTTATACTTGTTTAAATGTCCAATATCCTACTTAAAAGTAATTAGAGAGATGGGAAACCAAGAAAGTAATACAATAGATGGTCTTCCAAGATTTTTTCCAACCCTGTGTTTCTATACAAGAATGCCTAATAATAGTAAAAAGATATCCAACCACTTACCCCTTTCCCCACAACCACCCACACACAATCCCCAAATTCTAGTGTTGCAGATCTTTTCAAGGCATAAGTGGTACAATGCAGAACCACTAAGGAAACAAAGTCAGTAACACACTTAACACTCAGGTTATTTTGTGCTTTCTGTCTCCCAACTTTGAATTTGGAGCAATATCATTGCTTATCTTCCCAGGTATCCAAATAGGACAAGGCTGTTTAAGAGTTCAGGACTAGACAAAACAGCATATCTGACAAATATTAATAGTAAACAAATATTTGGAAAGGATACTTAATGATCTTATTTCCTAGTATTAACAGATTGAACTGATGGGAGAGAAGGAGGGAGGAGGGGGAGTATTTGATAATGAGTCTAACTCCCCAAGTGTTCAGTGAAAAGTCCTTGAAAACTATACTTTCTGATTCAAGAGTCTCTGTTTGATACAACCTTTCTCTTAGCTCTATATACTTTTTTTCTTATTATGTCTCTTTCAGTTTTAAGTTAATTTAAATCTGGAGTTCACCCTCATCTAGGATATTGGCTATATAAATAATATAAAATAATGGTTCATTTTTTGATATCATAGATCCTATGATACTAATCATAGAATTTAAAAAGCACCCAAGTCGGGCTCGGTGGCTCAGCCTGTAATCCCGCCCTTTGGGAGGCTGAGGTGAGTGGATTGCCTGAGCCCACGGGTTCAAGACCCACCTGGGCAACTTGGCGAGACCTCAGTTCTACAGTAAATCAAAAAATCAGCCGGGCATGGTAGCGCGTGTCTGTAATTCCGGCTACTCAGAAGGCTGAGGCGGAAAGATCACCAGAGCCCAGCAGGTCAAGGCTGCGGTGCCAGGAGCGTGCCACTGTACTCCAGTCTGGGCGACAGAGTGAGACTCCAACTCAAAAAAAAATAAAAATAAAAATAAAAAGCATCCATCTCTTAGTGACCTCTTTTTAGTCTAACACTTTAATAATTTTAGCAACAAATATTTATCTCTTCCATGTCTTAAAAGGACAAAAATTATTCTTTTCCATATGCATCTCCCACAAACATTCAGTAGATGAAAAACGTACTTCATTTAGAAATGAACAATCAAAAATGAGCCAAAAAAAACCATGAAATCTATATAATTATGTAACCAAAAGCAAACATCCAAAAGTTGTGAGGGAGAAGTTGAGGGTATTTTGTGATGGTGTAAAAATAAAAACTTGTTGCAATAATTATTTCTAAGAAACGAGTTCATAGCAGAAAGGTAGGATCAAATACCAAATGAGATGAAAATTAAAAAGAAGATGTTTGTGAAATAAATGGAAGAGAAAAATAAAACAATCTCAGTAATAAAAAGAATATTGGAAAATGCATAAATGGCAGAAGGAATTTCTATTTATAGTTTACACAGAAAAGGACAGGAGTGAGAAAAATAAAAGGAAATTTGGGATATATTGGAACAAGACATTGTATTAACATACTCTTCCAGCAACAGAATTGGAGTTTCATAAGGATGATTTTGAATATCCATGGTTTAATCCCTCACCATTTATATCCCTTACACCAATAAAGAAAATTATTATACAGCAGTATCTTCACAGTCAAATGAAACTTCTTTTCTACATGAAAAATTCTAACTTCATGAAAAACAATGTAGACCTTCCAGGCAAGTTGACAGACTGAGAAAACATGTCTGATTCTCTTTTCTCAAATAAAAATCTTAGTGAAATAATAGAAAAGATATGTTTAAAAAAATAAGGTAATGGTGCTGAAAACAGTAAAGGTGCCATCAGTTGATGAGAAATAGAAATTCCAGGAAGACAGACAGAAAGCAGATGGGATCAAACAAGTGGAGAAATGGAAGCAGAAGAAACACCATTCCCAGACACCACAATTCGGCACAATTCTTTCCAGGGATGTTCCAGAGAACAAGTTGACTCCAAACTTGGAGTCAACACATAAAAAGAACAAAAATTGACAAGACCAGTAAAGAAAGTAATTAATAAAATAATAGGATCTAACAGCTGATAGAGTTGGGCTCCTCTCCCTTTATCCTACACCAAGAAAGCACCTGCAGCAGGTGCTTGAGCCTGAGAACAAATTCTCTCAGGACAGAGAAGTTGCTGGCATCTAAGAAGGATGGCAGGGGAGAATAAGGTATCTCTGGTTCTCTGCAACAGAGTTAGAAATGCCTTTGCTCAGGAGCAAAACAGGTCAAGTTCTCTTACTTGAAATTCAGTCCTCCTTACTTTGGTAACTAGAGAGAATCCCTGGCTTATTGTCTGATCGCCACTCATTTGCCCTACAGGATACCCCCACCCAATCTTCTCATTTAAACATAAGCCAGTTGGGAGGAAAAGATCTTTACAAATACAGAGGTACCATGACCACTGTATATTCCAGTTAATCCAGTCTTTCAATTGCAAGGGCAATCTGATATTGGAACAGCATCTATCATAAAGAAATGCTGGATACAGAGAAGAGAGACAATAGAAGGAAGACCATGTTGAGCAAATAATTTAAGAAAATGTTTTCCAGTTGAGGGGATCCAGATGTAGAACACGTCTGAGTAAAATTTTACTGCTACAAGTTTAAAGAGAAAATGTTTTCTTAAAAATCCCTGGGAGAAAAAGCAATTTACCTGCAAAGCATCAAGTATCAACTTGACATCAGACTTAACAGCAGGGATGCTAAAAAGATAATGGAACATTTATTTTTGAAGTGAGAAAAGTAAAAGATTATGAAACTGAAATAAATATTCCAATCAACAACTAATTATGAAGCAAAAGAAAACAGGCATTGATATGGGAGAAATAAGAAAAATTACGAAACATATATTTTTGTGAACCAAGAAATTTCTTAATTAAAATCCAAGGAAGAATAATGGGATAGAAGAGAAGGGTGGTATTTGACTCTGACCTACAGCCGCTCTGTTGAGTATGGTAGTCACTAGCCACATGTGGTTAAGTTACTCAAAATTGAATTAAATAAAATTCAGTCCTTCATTTGCATGAACTGCATTCAAAGTCAGTCATATGTGGTCAGTGACCACTGGTTTGGACAGGAAAGATACAGAACATTCCTATCATTGCAGAAACTTCTATTGGACAGCAATTAATTTGAGGAAACCTACAAGAGAAGAAGAGAACACATTCGGTCTTAACTTTTGGGGGATCTCTTTCATGAAACAAATTTTAAAGTTATACCAAATCACATTCCTTTAAAAATATATTGTGACAAATATTAGCCCACAGATACATCACAAAATATTTACAAAGAACAAAACAAAATGTTCTAAATTTGAGAAGATAAACATTAATAGCACAAAGAATATAACTGGGAAGTGGTAAAGGAGAGAAGAGGAAGGAAGAGCAAACACACTAATTTCTTTAATTTTCAAAGCACAGAGGTAATTTGATGTATTAACATAGAAAAAGGTTAATGTAACCTGTAATAATGAAGAGAAAGAGGTTGTACTGATAAGTGATAGGAACTATGAATGCACTAAGCTCTATCTTTTCTAGAATTCAAAAAATTAATAAATTAATAAACAGAAACATGACACATTAACATAAAATGAGTACCAACAAAAAGAACTATTCGAACTGTAAACAATAACTGTCTTTGGAAAACAGGTTGGAGTTTCTGTTATACTTATTCATTGCTGTGTATCCTTCTGTGTGGGTTAATTTTGCTTTTGAAGAAAAATATATTGCCCCTATCTATTTAAAATGGTCATCATTAAGTCACCTATAGAATAAAATCATTCTTGTTTTGTGGGGTTTATTGTTTGTTTGTTTGTTTTTGAATTGGAGTCTCACTCTGTCACGCAGACTGGAGTGCAGCGGCCGCTCCCGGCCACGGCAGCCTCCACCTGCTGGGCTCCGGCGGTCCTTCCGCCTCAGCCTTCCAAGCAGCCGGAACTACAGGCGTGCGCTACCACGCCCGGCTAATTTTTGATTTATTGTAGAGATGAGGTCTCGCCAAGTTGCCCAGGTGGGTCTCGAACCCGCGGGCTCAGGCAATCCACCAAGCCCGGCTCATTCTTGTTTTAAAATTATAGTTGTGTCAATCATTTCCTAAACGAATCATTTTAGGAAATGGCAAGGCCACTGAAGGATGGGCATCGCACAAGAAGTCAGCAATAATTAAATAAAGCCAATACATCGATACAACATAAATACCAGCCACTGAGTCCAAGTAGACGTAAAACTTAGAGTTTTAAATTATATCTTGTACTCTCAGTCATTGAATTTAAAGTGTGTGAACAAATGAATTAGCAATAAAAGGTTAGATACACTCACTTCAGTTTAGAGGAGGAGAAATAGCCCTGAATGGCCCAGAAACATCTCCCGATACTTAGCTCAGAACCCAAGCAGGACTTTGGAAGGATGAGAAAGAAACGTGCAGGCGATTGGGGGCAGTCTGGGTGTTCCTGTGCTCAGTGCTTCTTGACAGGAGGGAGAAGCCAGAAGCCCAAGTATGGTGAGAATGGCTCTTCTTGTGGTAGCTCTGGCCTCCTAGGAATTAGGAAGTGCCATAAATCTCAGGAGAGGGACTGTTTGTGCAAAATTCCCAGCCCACATTTGCAGACTACAGAGGTTCAGATGCATTTTGTTATGGGTCAGAAAAACAATCAAGCTTTTGGAGCACACCGCTCAACCAGGCTCAAACTCCACGTCTCCGTGGTTTGTCCATCATTCGGCTACCAAAAATGCTACCTAATCCACAATTTGCAACTATTTTTAACAGGCTCTTTTGTATTGTCAAAAACTGCCCACATTTTGGCAGATAAGCCAGTCAGCTCTGGACACAGTGCTGGTCTCTTAGATTTCTTTTTGGAAAGTGTTTAAGATTTATGGTGGGAATTACTCATGACAGCTGCATTCTTTCCACTGGGCTTAGACCACCATTTGCTCTAATAACTCCTAATTGTGTGTCTGTCCTAGTCTAAGCTTCTTCAGAAAGAAAAAAAAGTGGGGGGGGAGACTTTTTAAAAATCCCCTACAGCAATCAATACCCAGTGATTTCTGCCAACGGTAAACACTATTTTGAAACATAAGAAGGTCAGCTGGTGAACAAATAAACGATATTTCAGTGAATGTGGATTTCTTCAGAGAATTCTTTGTTACTGCTGTTAATGACAGTCTAAATGTAAAAAAAAAAAAAATGTAAAGTGACTTAGTTTCATCGTGTTCCCAAAGTATTTTTAGCATAGCAGACAAAATTCCTGTCAGCATTTACAGTCATGTTATTTTCTTGAAAGAGGTACCTCTCGAAGTGATTTTTCTCCAAACTGCACCAAAGCACAACAGAGGTACCTTGAAGACATTGCTCATTTAAAAATCATACAAAGTCTAATTATATTTCCAAAATAAGTAGTTTTCAATCCAGCAAGAATAATGTGGTCACGAAAAGGATGTCCAAGTCCACCAATTTACATTGGTTTGGTTTGGCATAACTTTCAAAGTTCTTGGATTAAAAAGAGAATGGCACGTGAATAATTGTAATTTGGGTAATATTCCTAGGACTTTAGGCTTGCCATTTTGTGAGTCATCCAGGGGGGAGCTAATCAGTTTCAAGACTGTACCTATGTAATTTATAACTACTAAAATTCACTGATATGTTCCAGATTATTTTGCAAAATGTAATACCCTCCTTTTTAATATGTACTTTGTCATTTTCACTCTATTTGCGTAATTTAAAAAGCATGATAGCAGGAAAGCATGAGCCATTCAAACCAGGGGCTACTAATGTCAGAGATTGTTATCGTTCACAAGATATATGGTGCTGATATCCTTGAATATAAAGGGCTTAGAAGTTGTGTCAAGATAGATTCATATTGCATCTAATATGTTTTGCTTTCCTCTCTCTTACTTTCTGGTTTATATCTTGAGCCACAAAGTAGTTTCTCTGCTGTGACTCAGTTCTACAAACGCAGTGGTGGCACAGGTCTGAATTGTCCTCCCTATCCCTATCACCAATTCTCCCTCTTTTCATTTCAAAAGAAAATTGGGTTATTTATTTAGGATGCAGTTGCTTTCTTTAAACAGTGTAGTGCTTTCCAATTGTTCATATGTAATATATCTCATCCATACTGCTTTTTCAAATGTTTCTGATTACAGAACTTAAAAAAAAAATTCTACCAGAATATATGAAAGATCAAGGGGATCACTTCTTTTGTTGTAACTTCAAATTTTTATAAGTTTGGATACAGGGAATTTGTGAAGATCCAGTTTACAACTCTAGGCCACATATGCATTTCAATACCATTTAGAATCACATTAGAAAAGAGATGGAAGGCTGAGGCAGAAGAGTCGCCGGAGCCCAGCAGGTCGAGGCTGCGGTGGCTGGCAGTGGCCACTGCACTCCAGTCTGGGTGACAGAGTGAGACTCCAACTCACAAAAAAAAAAAAAGAAAAGAGAGAAACTTAGCTTCAAAATGGACATGCACTTGATTTTGTACCTTGTATAGAGGAATATGCATATTAAAGTGAGGGTTCAATAAGGTCTTCATTAGCAATAAAATTTTGTTGAATTTCAAATAATTTCATTTCTTAACAACTGATAAGGGTTCAGCTAATTAGCAAAACAAAAATTAATTTAAAAAGAAAACACATAGTCAATTTTCTCATTTTATAGTAATAGATATTAACTCACATTTCATCTTTAATCATGACTATGTATAGAACTAATTTGACTGATTCTTTTAAAAATGTATTAAGATTTCTCATTTGGAGAACATAGACCCACATATTTCATTGATGTTTCTATTTTAAAAAATATTTCTTTCTCTAAATTCCTACAAAGCAATTGTTAATTCACAGGAAAAAAATCAAGGTCATTTTCATATGGTCAAACTTTGTCTGTTTATCTGTCTGTTTGTGGTGAAAAGCAGCAATAGGGCTTATTCATCACTTGTGGTTCTAGGTGACATTTGGCCACTTCCAAATTCAAAACTATCCCTAAAAGTCCCAAATTTGGCATCGCGAACATTTTTCTATAGGCAGTTTGGGTCACTGAAGGTGATTTTAGAAAATAATTCCAAAATAATTTTCACAGTGACTATACGATAAAAAAAAAAGTAAGTGGGAAAACTTTAAAAAGAACACACTTAAATGTACAATTTTTAAAAACTTATCACATTATTTAAAATTTTTTAGGTAAAGCTAAGTACTAAATGCTATCTAATGTCAATTCAACAGAGAAAATGGTTAATAAATTGTTCATAAATTAATCTTTTAGCATTCTGGAAATATCTTCATATACTTAAGACCAGCATGAACCAATACTAAAACTAAGAATTAAATGTTAGAAAAATTGTAATTAGAATGTTGGTCACATTTAAGCTGTCAAGCACACATTGTACTTTAAAACAAACAAACAAATTGGAGTATCCTTAGATTAATGGAGCTACTTTTTGCATCCGGAAGAAATATATTTGATTTTTATAATTGCATATGTCTTAGAAACTTTTGCCACTTGCTATTAGGTGTCTGGCTTCATCCAATTTCTCACAATTTATAGTTTCAGGAAGGGACAGAGTCTCAGTAATTTATTATTAGATCATTCTAGAACTACAAAACTCTCATCAATTAATACATTTGCTAATAGCTATTTCATTTTATTGCCATTAACCCAAGTTACCCTATAGTTTATTACATGAAAGAGTAAAAACTATACTGAATGGTTGCTTTAAATTATGCTATTGATACCAGTGTTAAAACTTATGTTATTCTACCCTAACCTACTGATGAAATATTTTGCACAGTGGCAGAAATGTTCCTAATATAAAACATGTAAAAATGTAGAGGTAAAGCAGGCGAGGAGCTCATTTCATGTCAGTAAAGATCTTTGTAGAACCTTTATTCTGTTATATTTTGACAATAATCTATAACAATATATTAAATCTTTTTTTAATATATTATTTTTTAAATATATATTTTTAATATATTATAAAAATATGCAGACTGGAGTTCTATAGCACACTCATGGCCACTCCAGCATTGACCTTCCAAGTAGCTGGAACTACAGGTTAATTTTTTTTTTTTTAATTGTAGAGACAAGGTCTCGCCAAGTTGCCCAGGGTGGTCTCAAGCCCACAGGCGCAAGCAGTCCACTCTCCTCAGCTTCCCAAAGTGCTGAGATTACAGGCTGAGCCATATTTAATCTTACTATTGTGAATTATAATAATTACCTATGGTGCTCTATCACCTGCCTGGAGAAAATACTGAGATAATGACCTCTGCTTTGGCTGGTAATCTCACACAGAACTTTCTGAGGGCCTAGAGGCATCAAAGAATATACACTTCTGACATTAAAATAATGTTATCAACATTTCTAGGCACATTAAAGTGTTTACATAAGTGTTTCTCTTTTCATTTTCCTGTCTTCCTCATCCTGATAAATTGGTCATAAAAATAACTAGATACCATCAATAGATACATGGAAAACAATCGGTTAATTATCCAAATTCACTCCCAGAATTTCTTTTTGAATTATATATAGCCAATTCTAAAATTATCTGAAACTTAGTTTCACCATTTTGCCAAAAATTTCCTTTTGTTTTTTTCTCCATAATGAAATACCTTATTATTGATAATACTACTAGAGGCTATCAAACTAATTTTACATCTGGAATAGAATTTTTACTCTTTAACATCGGATAATCAGACCAATATATGTTATGCTATAGTGATCTCAAGGGAAACAAAGAGAAGAAAGGATAAGGGGAAGGGAGGGGAAAAGGAGGGGAGGGGAGGGAAGAGAGGGGGAGAGAAGGGGAGGGAAGGAAAGGAAGGGGAAAGAGAGGGGAGTGGGGGAAGGGAGGGGAGGGGAGGGGAGGAGAGGGGAGGGAAAGGGAAGGGAAGAGAAGGGAAGACAGGAAGGCAGGCAGGCAGGAAATAACTCACAAATGCCTTGAGTTATTTTACCTTTGGAAAAAAAAGACAATAATGCACATACACCTCGAGGTTCTTTTTATTTGAGTCCCATCGTTTCCTTAGAAGTGAATCTTAAATATACTATGTATTCCCAAGCTGCCTGTCGCTCATCTGTGGTTCAACCAGACTCAAATTCGTTGATGATTAATTGTCACTGAAATTTACAATTAATTTATTGGTATTAAAAATTTGAAGATTGCATAATTTAGGACATAGAAATTGGTCTTCTCTGTCAGTAAGAGATATTTGATGGTGATTTACTACTTTTTCCCATAGTTTTTCTTTTACCATCTCAGTTCTTGTATGTGCTAATATAAAATATGCCCTTTGTTTTCAGGTCTAGATGTTGATGGAATATATCGAGTTAGTGGCAATCTGGCAACAATACAGAAGTTAAGATTTATTGTCAACCAAGGTAAATAATTTCTTCACTTTAGATATTTTTTAACAGTTTTATTTCTAACAATATTTCAGACTCTGTGACAGAGGTACTATAAATAGATAATAATAAGAGCTTTAAAGAACAAAATAAAAAGTTGAAGAAATTAGAAAATTATCACCAGAGATGTAAAAGGTAACCAACCAATTTACCCGGAGAGAAATAGAATAAATAGAAAGACAAACTTTATTTCAATTTTAAGTGAAATAAATAATTAGTGGAACATGATAGACAAAAAATTGGTTTAAAAAAATTTTTTAAACAAAGAAAAATAACCCAGCTTCAAAAGATGTTTCTGGCTTATAATATATACTTCGTTTATGCTCATGAGTGAAAGAATAAATAAAATGATAGAAAATATAAGCATCTAAATCATAAGTGTTAGAAAAATGCTTCAATTTTTAAATACATCTATTATTAGGTAAGAAAAATAATTTAAATTAGGAAATGTATACAATTATAAGTTAAAGCAATGATATATCACTTATACACCTATTAGAATGTCTAAAATTTAAAATATTGACAATGCCAATTAGTACTGGCTAAAATGTGGAGCAACACGAACTCTCATTTACTTCTGGTAGAAATATAAAATAGTATAGTCACTTTGGAAGATAATTTGGCAGTTTCTTATGAAAATAAACATATTCTTATCATATGATTCAGCAACTGCACTCCTTGCAACTCACTCAAATTAGTTGAAAACTTATGTCCACACTAAAACCTGCACACAAATATTTACAGAAGCCTTTTTCATAATGGACAAAACTTGCCACCAAGAAGTCCTTCAATGGGTGAACAGACAAACAAACCATATAATGGAATATTATTCAGTGATTAAAAAAGAGCGATCAAGCCATGAAAAACTTAGGAGAGCTCTCAATGCATGTCGCTGAGTAAAAGAAGCCAATGTGAAAAGGTATGATTCCAACTATATGACATTCTGGGAAAGGCAAATTTACAGAAAGTAAAAAATATCAGTAGATACAAGGGATTTAGGAGAAGAAGGAAGAGATGAATAGGTGAGCACAGGTCACTTTGAGTGCAAACAATTCTGTATAATACTGCAATTCTGGACACCTGTCGTTATACATTTGGCAAAACCCATGACATGTGTAACACAAAGAATGAACTCTAAGGTAAGCTAAACACTTTTTATTTATAACATATCAATATTTGCTTATTAATTGTAACAATACAATTTATTAATAACAAGATGTTATTAGTAAGGGAAATTGTGGGAAACATGCAGAGATACATGGTAACACTCTACACTTTCTGCTCAATTTTTCTGTAAACTTAAAACTACTCTTAAAAAGTATATTAATTCAAGAAGACCAGGCATGGTGGCTCACTTGGGTAGTCCCAGCACTTTGGGAGGTGGAGACAAGAGGATTGCCTGAGCCTAGGGGTTCAAGACCAGCCTTTCCAACTTGACAAGACCTTTACTCTATAATAAATCAAAAAATTAGCTGGACATGATGGCAGCACACCTGTAATTCCAGCTACCTGGAGGGCTGAGCCAGAAGGAGGTTGAAGCTGCAGTGGTTGTGAGCATGCCACTGTACTCCAGCTTGGGCGACAGAGTAAGACTCCGACTCAAAAAAAAAGTGCATTAATTCAAGAAATAAAAATAAAAGATAGGAGACAAAAAACAAGAAGACTAAAACATCTTAAGGTGGTGTTATAGAGAGCTCATTGGTTTTAGAATCAGACAAATGGCTAGAACCCGAGCTCTCTTCTGCTTATGTCTTTGGTATTTTATTTAACCTCCCTGTGCCTCTGTTCCTCATCAGTAAAAACAGTGGGGGGAGGGGGTGATGTCTTGGAAAACATTTGTGAGAATTAAATTAGATAGCATAGGTGGCATTCCCTTAGTAACTGATAGACTGTTAGTTTTCCTTTCACTTAAAAAGTCAATACTGTTTTCAGAAGAATTTACAAAGTCCTCATAATCTGGCTTCCCACTTAATTTCTTGCTGGCTTCAGGGCCCTCCGAATTTCCTTCATAATGTATGTATTTAATACAGAGACTGTACTCCCACATTTACATTCTGTTGTGCTTTTTTAAATGCCTTTGTGCATGTTCTTCCCTTTACTTTCATTATCCTCAGTATCTTTCCCTTCTCACCCCACATACACAGGCTTTCTGCCTAGTAGGTATCTTCTTTTTCCTCAAGGCCCAGATTATAGTAATTTCATTCAGGAATCCCCCAGTCAGATTTCCTCTCTGTGTTCCCATTACACTGGGTAGTTGAATATACAGTAGTACATTCACATCTAACTTTTAAAATTCCATCTATTATAAGACCCATAGATTTAATGCCAAGTTTTGGAAAGGATATAATCAAATGTACTCAGTGATTATATTTCAGAAACATTAAAATTTGAAAGTCTTGGAATCAAAAACATAGGAAACTGGCTGAAATGTCTGTCTCTTTCTCAGATCTCAAAAGAAACAGGACTTTAATCATCCTTGCATCTTTCCCCATTCACCAGTACTAGGCTTGGACCCTCCAAACAAGGTGTTCATCACACAGGGAGTTCTTGATTACTATTTGTTGAGTAATGTGTGTGTTGCAGGTAGAAGTATTAAAACTGGGATGCATTAAACTCTTCAGCAAGTCAACTTGGTTTGAACCACTCTTTTAAGTGTTGACTGTAATACTTTTGGCCAGTTGCCACATGATTCTTATTTCTGAGAATCTCTATAACTGAGAAACCCCACAGCTCTGCTTGTTCACTAATGCAATTCTTTGTCTTTCACAATTACTCTCCTTCCTGGGAAAAACACAGAACTAAACTTTACCTTATTTATTCATATTGGTCCCATTGGAATGAACCAGAGTGCCTGCTCTGTGGGTAAAATTTGGATAGAATAGCCCCAGCCTCATATTCATTCCAGTTTATAACCAGCTAAAATCATTCTTATAATATATTTCATGCTGAAACCATATCCTGATTGGGATTCTAGACAGCTGGGCAACACATTTCTTCTACAAAGAAGAAATCTCAAAACAGAAGCCATGCTAGAAACAAACACTAGTTGCATTTCCTGGCTTAAAAAAAAATTATGCTCTCAGCAATTTGAAAAGGAAAAAAAAATCTGCAATGAAAATATGAAATCTGTCCGTCTCATCTTTTGCAATACAAACTTCAGCGTCCTCTGAGACTTTGTAACTGCTCATGTTTCCGTGAGAATTGACAATGTAAAGCTGGACAGAGGCCTGAGTTGGTATCTGGTAGCACAGAATTGTCAGTAAACTGTCTCCCTGGTTTATAGCACTGTCAGAATGCAACACGTTCAACACAAATTATGCTACATTAGAACCTTTGATGCTGGTGACTTTGTCCAAGTTGTGTTGTGGAGTTTTTTGAATTAGATGATAAATGAAATGCATATACCAGCCCCTTTCAAAATTTGCTAATCAGATTATCCTTTGAATGAATTTTCTGGACTGGTCCCATAACCTTATTTCTAATGCTATACCTTCCCCTCCATCTGGACCTGGACTCTAACAGTAGAGCTGACTTAGAAGAGAATTCGGTGCTGAGTGCAAAGAGGTTGCATGTGTACATGTGGCCTTCTGTGTGTGTGTGTGTGTGTGTGTGTGTGTGTGTGTGTGTGTGTGTGTGTGTGTGTAATAATAAAATGGTGATGCAGGAATAATTCTGTGAAAAGCATAAAGTTCTATTCAAAGGCAATGCATTCAGTTTTTGCAGTCTAAGATGAAACAAATGTTTTTCACTGTACCTTCTTTGTGTTAGCACATTTTATCTCCTCCATATTCACCTTGCACATGCTTCTATTTTAGAAGGCTCTAAATATACGTTATTTTAAAACACGTAATCCCTGCCCACTATTAGACTAGACAAATAAAAACTGATTTTGGAGATTTTAAAGACAGTCGAGTTGCAATTTATGTGTTTCACTAACTTTCTTGAATGCTGTAATCATCAGCAATTCGAAATACACCAGTTGAATGATTCAATTTGTTTTGGTTTTCTGTTTGACTCACTAAATCAGCAGGAATTAGATACCCTTATTATACTTCCAGATCAGATGACATACAAGTTAAATTCAAAGTGATCACTTTTGAAAAGCATTTTGTAATTATAACTAGTAATGATAATGATTATCATAAAAGTAACTAGCATTTTCAAAATTTATTATGTGCCAGGCACTGTACTAAGTACTTTACTTATATAATTTAACTTAATTATTTATTCCATTTCATAAATTATTCCCACTTTAAAGATGAGAAAACTGAGGCTCAGATATTGAATAGTGTTCTAAGGCCTTGCAACATGCATGTGATGGAGGTAGGATCTCTCTGGTTCAAGCCCGTGCCGCAAACTACTGCTATGATTCTATATTTCCCATTCATTAATTTTTTTATTATCTCCTTATAAAAGCAGAGACTAGTCTTTTCATGCTACACACACTTGTTCATGACTTTGATTTACACCCTGATTCTTGGTACTGGTAAGTGATAAATACTACCATTGGAGTTTGGCTAAATTTGTTCAAGAAGAGAGATGCTTGGGAAAATGCCAAACATCACAGTTACGAAGAAGCTTGGCACTGCCAGTCTTTGTAGGGCTTTATGTATCTATGTTTGGAGCAAGAAGCTACTTTAACACAATATTCTGTTGCAGTTTTCAGGAAAGGCACCAAGGATTCTCGATTTACTGGGCTGCCCATGTATTAGCGAGGACAGTCTTCTGCTCTGCTGAATATGGTGACAGCTTTCAGTGACATTTTGCTAATGCAACTCTTCTGCTCTATGAAGGCATCCCCCAAAGAAAACTGGTCCATGACCTTAGCGTCAACCTGTCATCAGCCTGTGACATTGTGTTGATTCTTCAGAATGATCTGTGACCTACATGGTTTTTCTACATGGGGGTAGTTTGCAAAAGACAGCTTTCAGCATGGAGGATGCTGCATAACTGTCTTGAGAACTTTTGACAGTGGTTCTTGGAAATCCCCCCAGGCTAAAATCCCCCTCCTTCCCACATTGGCACTTGGGTTTTAGTGCCCAACTAGGCTTCTTGCCCAAACTACAAATTCAATTCAGACTCTCCTTGGTATTACTTAGACATTCTCTTTCACCTTTAAAAAAGGGACAAGAGAGATTGGCATCCTTTCTGGAAAATACCAGCTGTGAAGCTTCCCAAGCCCATGAGCCAATAGGAGAGCTATGAAGCACTGTAGGAAGAACTAACTGGGAATTTTCTAGACTGGTGTTCCTTAGTATGCAGTAACAAATATTCCCTCTAACTGTTTGCCTGAACTGGAGGAAATTACTTCTTACCAGCATTTTAGACGTGTTTTCCATATATAGAAATAACATTTAAAGAAAGACTCTTAGGAATACCCTTCTTTAGTTTTTCACACTAGGAAGAAAAAATATACAAATGCCATAAATCTACATGGCCAAGAATCTTGTGTGTGTGTGTGTGTGTGTGTGTGTGTGTGTGTGTGTGTACGTGTACGCACGTGCATGTGTGTATTTGTTGTTTTAAATGAAAGAGGGTTTTTTCCATTAATTTATAGTCTTGTGCTTTGCATATCTTTATCCGCTCAGATTCTATTGGCGTAATAATCCAAATTAGATATTGGCTTAAAGAGATGGATGTGCTTATTTTAAACATGCTAAGAATAAGCTCTATTGAAAACATACTATTAGAAAAACAATTTTGTGTTATCAACTGTACCTAAACTACTTTTATATAGATTTGTACCTTAAAGCAAAGCAAAGCATTAACTTTAGTAGCTATGCCTGTGCTTTTCATATTATTTGCAGCATCAAAAATTGAATAAAAGAAACAGAAAGTGAGAAAGAATGTGAACAATTGGCAGTTTCATCATGAAATAAGCAATTGGATGAAACAGACAAAGATCTGAAAAAGGATTTCAAAACTTCTAGTTCTGTTCTTATAAAACAACCCTTGTATCAAGTCCATTCATTTTTCTATTAAGTGAGTTTATATTGCCCTCTTATTATTTTTAAAACGAGGCATTTCCTTAAGCCTACTTCAGTTTCACCATCAACCACAACAACAACAAAACAAACTGTGTTATTTGCTTTATCCCATTCTGCAGGGTGGTTTTTTGGTAAGTTGAATCATTGATATTGCACCTTTTTTGGCTTCCATGTGACAAGATTATCTTTTAACAATGATTTATTTTTCCCATTAAAGCTGAAAAGATCACTTGATCATAAAAGGGCCAGACTCTAACATCGTTCAGGGCCTTGGAAACTTTCTTAGACCTCATTTTTCAGCTACATTGAGTCAGGGAGCTCATAGACTGCTGATGAAACTTGTATTGCTTTCTAGCTTTTTAAGAAAATGCATTGGCATTAGTAAATAATTCTGAACACAGAGGTCAAAACAATAAGTTCTTCATGTTCATGTCGTTATATAGTTTCTGTTTTTACATTATATTCCAATAGCAAGTTTATGAATCCTTTTAGTCTCTAAGGCAAACAAATTCTGACTGCTTATTTTACAGCAAAATTATACCACAGATTCATTGCAAATTATATTTGATAATTCATTACATACCAAGCAATAAGAAGCTGTGGTAAAATACTTAGAGGCAGAGACCCATCAAATGCAGAAAAGCACCAGATAAAAATGGATCCACCTCCTTATCTTGCTTCTGAGCTATGTGTGAGTCTGACAGAAACTATTTTAACCTCTTTATCATGCAGATTCTTCATTTTCCAAATGGGAATAATAATAAAAATGTGAAGACTACCAAAGCCAATTGATAATTAGTATTACTTTAATTAAATGACAAGTAGTCAGATGATATCAGATCAGTATTACTTAACTTTCTTAGTAATGGCATGATACTAAGTATTAATAATCAAACATGGTCCTTACCTTCCACATAACTGAATTTTCTTTGATAATAATTGGAAGAAAAATCAAATATAGGAAAACTTTGGAGACTCCTTGCTAATGAGTAATCGATCTCATTACTAGCCAAATTCATAGGGTTTCTGAATTTCTGGACACAAAGAGAAACTTAATTTCATGTTATCCATAAGTTTTGGGGAGGTTCCAAACTACAAAAGAATAGTCTCATGCTCACTGGAGACTGTGAGTAAAATCTGCTGAAATTTTAGAGTTTTTTGTTTTGTTTTGTTTTGTTTTTTGAGTTGGAGTCTCACTCTGTCGCCCAGACCAGAGGGCAGTGGCCGCTCCCGGCCACTGCAGCCTCGACCTGCTGGGCTCCGGCGATTCTTCCGCCTCAGCCTTCCAAGTAGCTGGAACTACAGGCGCGTGCTACCACGCCTGGCTAATTTTTTCTTGATTTATTGTAGAGATGAGGTCTCGCCAAGTTGCCCAGGCAGGTCTCGAACCCGCGGGCTCAGGCAATCCACTCACCTCAGCTTCCCAAAGGCGTGGGATTACAGGCTGAGCCACGGAGCCCGGCTTGAAATTTTAGTTTTTAATTCTGTTGCAACTTTTCCGTGTAGCTATGGCCATGAGTTCAGACATCAAATCAGTCAGTTCTGTAATTCTTCTAATCTCCAAGAAAACCCCCTAGGATATTTATTAAACTCCATCATCATCATCACCATCACAGATCCTCATCATAACCATCAAAATTCGTGAAATTTAAAAATTAAAGACTCACTGGGAAACACAGCACGCTTACTTCTGCTTTAGTGATGCTCTATATCAGGGGTCCCAGCCCCCTGGCCATGGACCCATATTGGTCAGTGGCGTGTTAGGAAATAGGCCACACAGCTGGCGGTGAGCAGCAGGCAAGTGAGCAAAGTGTCGATTGCATTTACAGCTGTTCCTCACCACTTGCATCACTATCTGAGCTCCACCTTCTCTCAGACCAGTAGTAGCATTCAACTCTCATAGGGGTGCCCATCCTATTAGGAGCTGTACATGTAAGGGATCTAGGCTATGTGCTCCTTATGAGAATCTTATGCCACCTCTGATCAGCACAATAAATGTAATGTGCTTGAATCATCCCAAAACCACCTGCACCTGCCTGTGGGAAAATTGTCTTCCACAAAACTGGTCCCTGATGCCCCAAAAAAAAGAAGGTTGAGGACAGTTGCTGTATATCACTGATTCCCAGCCCTGACTGCCTATCAGAATTGCATTGCTTGTCTACTGTTATCTAACAATATGACTGCCAACTTAGCTGCTTAAAGCAATACAAATTTATTATCTCACAGTTTCGATAGGTCAGAAGCCTGAGCACAGTTTAGCTGAATCCTCTGCAAACCTGTAACCAAGGATGGGTTCTCACTTGAAGGCTCAACTAGGGATGGGTCTTCTTCCAGGATCAAGCGGTTGTCAGTGGGATTGAGTTACTGATGGGTTGTTGGACTTCAGGCCTCAGCCCATCACTGTCTACTGGCCAAAGGTCTTACAGACCTCTCCACAGACCATCTCACAATATGGCAGCTTGCTTCGTGAAAACAGAAAGGGGAGGAGAGATTAGTAGCAAGGCAGAAGTTTATAAATCTATGTAACAGAATCATGAAGGTTATATTCCATCACCGTTACTACATTGTGTTGGTTAGCAGCAAAGAGTGAATTGCACAGGCATGAACACAAGAAAGGAAGATAATTGAGTTATTTTAGAATCTATATGCCACAAAAATCAAGTTGTGGAGCTTTTCAAAAATAAATGTTTTGAATCTCACTCATAGAAAATCAAATGTAGGCCAGGCTTGGTGGCTCAGCCTGTAATCCCTTGGGAGGCCGAGGTGAGTGAATTGCCTGAGCCCGTGGGTTTGAGACCTATCTGGGCAACTTGGTAAGCCCTCGTCTCTACAATAAAATCAAAAATTAGCTGGGCATGGTAGCGCACACCTGCAGTTCTGGCTACTTGGAAGGCTGAGGCGGAAGGATCGTTGGAGCCCAGCAGGTCGAAGCTGCAGTGACCGGGAGCGTGCCACTGCACTCCAGTCTGGGTGACAGAGTGACTCCAACTCAAAAAAAAAAAAAAAAGAAAAGAAAAGAAAATCAAATGTAATAAGTCTGGGATTGGAGCTATAAATATGTTTTAAAAGAAAAACTCTCCAGATAAATCAAGTACATAACCAGGTATGGGAACCCGCTGCACAATATCAAGCAAGTTTTATTCCGGCTTTTTAGTGGAGACCTGATTTACCAAGACATAAGATATGTGAAGTTTGAGTTTGAGGAAAACAGAAATAGACCGTAGACTTCTTTTTTAACCAATTTTCTAGTGAAGAGAGGTTTTTCTCTTTGGCTATTGAGTAACCTAATGATGTTCACTAGCTTTTATGAACTGGTCATTATATAATTTAAAATACCATGGATAGCCGGGCTCGGTGGCTCAGCCTGTAATCCCGCGCCTTTGGGAGGCTGAGGTGAGTGGATTGCCTGAGCCCGCGGGTTTGAGACCCGCCTGGGCAGCGAGACCTCATCTCTACAATAAATCAAAAAATCAGCCGGGCGTGATAGCGCATGCCTGTAATTCCGGCCACTTGGAAGGCTGAGGTGGAAGGATCGCCGGAGCCCAGCAGGTCGAGGCTGCGGTGGCTGGGAGCGGCCACTGCACTCCAGTCTGGGTGACAGAGTGAGACTCCAACTCAAAAAAAAAAAATTAAAAAAATAAAAATAAATAAAATACCATGGATATATCATGTTATTAGTATTATAAAAAACACACATTTTATCACTATAATCCTTTTCCAATGTTGTGGATCCTGGAATAAATGAAAAGATACTTTACTTAATGTTTTGCTAACAAAATTAAGGAGTAAATAATATTGAAAATGTAACAGAATGTTGTCATTGCTGATAATAGGAGCACTCAACTGAGAATCTACTATATGACAGGTATTCAAAGTTAGAGACGTCTCTGACTCTCATAAAGGTTTACAAGTAGATAAACTTGGTTATCCATATTCTTCACAGAAAGATTCAGTAACTTTCTAAGGCCAGAAAATTAGTCCTTATGAAGCCAGAAGTGAACCTGTTTTAAACTTAGTCAAAAAAAATCTATTTCCTGATTGTTGGGTTCAGATTACCATGGGAGAAGGGACAAAGAGACATTTCCTCTCTCTTTTTTTTTATATCAAGGAATCAGAAAGCACCTTTTCTCATTATAATTCTCCATTTTCCTGTGTTCAGCCTGTGAGACCCTTTATAGAGAAAACTCAATTTTAAATTGCACTTTTAATAAAGAGCCTTCAACTGTTTATAAATGTATCAAGAGTAGGAAATTTGATTC
This sequence comes from Cephalopachus bancanus, assembly GCA_027257055.1. Taxonomy (NCBI): domain Eukaryota; kingdom Metazoa; phylum Chordata; class Mammalia; order Primates; family Tarsiidae; genus Cephalopachus; species Cephalopachus bancanus. Next base: position 8,022,142 of record JAPVLO010000031.1, on the reverse strand, counting down.
ATCTTTGTATCTTCAACATGGGAAAGTGCTTTATACTTTGCATTCACTAAATAAAAATTTGTTTCTACAAAATAAAATAAGAGAATTATGAACTTCTAATACAAAACACCTATCAAATGATCTCATTGGTACATTGCATTTGGTTCCATTTTTTGCACATCTCAGCAAAGAAAACTTAAGCTATATTTTACATTACATTTTATCCCCAGAGCCTATACATTAGCACTTAATTTTTTACTAGTTAAAAGAATCATGGGGCAGACATGAATTATGAAGAATTCCATATCCCCATTCTTTACTTCGATAAAACAAAGCTCGGGGAGAGAGAACCTTCTGTTCCTCAACACAGCATGTTATTAACAATTAAAAAGTCAGGCATGCAAAGGCCTAACATCAAGGATCTACAAGGAACTCAAACGTGCTGAAAAGAAAAAAACAAACAGCCCCATTACAAAGTGGGCAAAAGATATGAATAGACACTTCCCAAAAGAAGACATACGAGCAGCCAACAGACACATAAAAAATTGTTCAACCTCACTAATCATCAAGGAGATGCAAATTAAAACTGCACTGAGATACCACCTAACTACAGTCAGAATGGCCATCATCAATAACTCCAAAAATAACAGATGCTGGAGAAGATGTGGCGAAAAGGGAACACTTCCACACTGTTGGTGGGAATGTAAACTAGTACAGTCTCTGTGGAAATCAGTGTGGTGATTTCTAAAACTCCTAAAAATTGACCTTTCATATGATCCCGCAATCCCCCTGCTGGGAATATACCCAGAAGAACTCAGGTCACTCTATAAAAAGATACCTGCATACATATGTTTATCGCAGCATTGTTCACAATAGCAAGAACATGGAACCAACCGTGCTGCCCATCAAAAGAGAACTGGATAAAAAAATGTGGTACATATATACAATGGAATATTACACAGCCATAAAGAAGAACAAAATCATGAACTTCGCAGCAACGTGGATGGAATTAGTGCTTATAATACTGAGTGATCTGTCACAGAAACAAAGAGATGAGTATCACATATTCTTACTCATAAGTGGACCTTGAACAACTACCATATTACTGTAGGAAAGGGATTGAAAGTAGCAGGAAACTGTGGTGGGGGGTGGTTAGCTGGAATTGACGGTAGTCGATATCCATCTGGGGAAGGGGGGACATGCTTCATCAATAAGGGTACTTGCACAATGAACATTTGTAGACCTAACCCTGAATTGTACGCCACAATTTCCAAATAAAAATTAAATAAAAAAAGAACTGGAATTTAAAAAAACTACTAAAAACAAATAAAAGTTAAAAAAAAGTTAGGCACGATATTGGAAGTAATGGCATAAATTAGCATGTCATCTTGGCCCTCCAAAATATGAGGAATGACTACTTAAGGTTAGATAAATAGTAACGAAACAATGCTGCTCTTGTTAATCCCTGAGCCCTGGATTTTGAAAGTATGCCTTTTGTTTTTGTTTTCACACAGGAATCCCTGTTGCTGGTAATTATAGCTTTAATGGCCCACATATATTTATATAGCACCTCTTCTTCAAGGTGCCCCATGTACTTTAGAAACATTTCCTAACAAAAGTGTGCTGTAGAAAAAAGTATTCTCATCTCCACAAAGCTGTTCCTGAAAAGGAAAGTAACAGTTGCAGAGATGGGAAGGGAATTTTTTCATGTCCCCCTGCTCAATGTGGAGATAAATATTCAAAGTTAACAAATGCAGGGGCTGAAGCCAAATTCAAACTAAGGTCTGAATGACTTAGAGCCACACAGACTCTGTTATGCCCCCATTTGTATGGGCTCACGGAAGAGGTAATGGCGCGTAGTTTTACCTGCTTTCCTCCTCTCTGAGGACTCTATCACAGCAGAATTAACACGAAACTGAGAGGTAAGGTCCAAAAAATAAGATTTTGGCTTTTACATAATTCATTTGATAAGAAACTAAGAGCTCTGACCAGGTACCAGGAAATATATGGGACACCAAAGATGCAGCGAAGAATGGGACAAGTGACCTTCCCATTCTCATGGAGCCTCACATCCATGGACATTCCAGTCCACGGCTAAGAACCCTTGTGACTGATTCAGTGTGAATTAGTGAGAATATTAGGATCTGCAAGCATCCCAGATCTGCTCCCATGCTCCCTCTCTGACCTCACTATGTACCTCATTACCTCTTTCATTGTTTTCTAACCATCCTGATGTCCTTCCTTTCTCAGACACACCAAGCTTGTCTTCTCCTTCCCTGGCTTTTGCTTTTTCTCTGTCTACCTGAAATGAACCTCCTGCCAATCCTCACATAATTCACCCCTTCCACACCCTTCTCTGCAAGGCATAAATAACATGTCTGAAATGGGCCTCCGCTCTACCCACTCAGTCACTCTCCTTCTCCTTTCATGTCACCTTTTATTAGCTGTATCATCTTGCCCCAGCCATTTAACTTTCTCAGGACATTTTTTTCTCTAAAACAAGAATATCTGATCTCTTGAGATGAGTCAATCACATGAGATAATGAAGTTGTTACATGGAAAAAAACCACTCTACACAGAAGTTATACCAAAAGATGTCCCTCACAACTATTCTAATAGAAACATCTGTTGTGATATAATGAAGTATAATGTTTCCTAAGGGAAAGAGTATTTGATTTAAAAAAAAGGGGGAGAGGGTTCTCTTCTAGGCGCAGTGGCTCATGCCTGTAATCCCAGCACTTTGGGAGGCAGAGGTGAGAGGATTGTCTGAGTCCACAGGTTTGAGACCAGCCTGGCAAGACCTCGTCTCTACTATAAAAAAAAAAGTTAGCAGAGCATGGTGGTACATGCTTGTAGTTCCAGTTACCTGGAAGGCCGAGGTGGAAGGACCACTTGAGCCCAGCAAGTCAAGGCGGCAGTGGCCATGAGTGTACCACTACTCTCCAGCTTGAGTGACAGAGTGAGACTTCAACTTGAAAGAAAGAAAAAACAAAAGAAAAAAAGAGAGAGAGAAAGGAGGGAAGGAGGGAAGGAAGGAAGAAAGGAAGGAAGGAAGGAAAGAGGGAGAGAGAGAAGGAGGGAGGGAGGGAGGAAGGAAGGAAGGAAGGAGGGAGGGAAGGAAGGAAGGAAGGAAGGAAGGAAAGAGGAGAGAGAGAAGGAGGGAGGGAGGAGGAGGAAGGAAGGAAGGAAGGAAGGAAGGAAGGAAGGAAGGAAGGAAGGAAGGAAGGAAGGAAGGAAGGAAGGAAGGAAGGAAGGAAGGAAGGAGAGAAAGAAAGGGCTTCTCTCAGGTCCTCCTTGGATTATTTAAATATCACTCAAACTTTCCCTGGACTTCTACAAACCACAAAATTCACTCATCCTTTTAAATCCTATACTTTCCATTTTAACTATGCAATTCACAATAATCTCATATTGTATACGTTGTTATATACCATTAGCAAAAGTTACATGCATATATCTTATCTCCTCAACACACCAAATGCTTCTTAAGATGGAGCTCATATCTTTTACATCTGTCCTGCTTCACCTAGAAGAATATATTGTACCTGACAGAGGCGCTACACATTTCCATTAAGTCATTGATTCCATCCAATTGATCCATTTCCTTTAAAAAGAAGGTGAGGCATTTTACGCATGCCAGAGATCAGTCTCAAAATGGACTATTCCCCTGTGTATTATTGAACTCAGTTTCAGAAGCAATAGCAAGAAATACATAAAATGCTAGCGTTAGGTATTGGTGATTTTTATTGTCTTATTTTTCAAAACAGCAATTTCCTGCAATTTACACATATTTCTTTTGACAACAAATATGAAAAGAAGAAAGAAAAGAAAGACAAGTTGTGTTTAAAATAATTAGGTCAATCCTCTTTAAGAGAGCAGAGTTTACAAACATACCTAGAGAATGACAGTACTTGAGTTCTCTAAAGCACTTTAAATGCCATCTTACTAGATCTTTATAAGATAGCCACTTTATTGATGAACAAAAAAGTCTGTGAGTTCAAATGAGTTGCTAAAAGTTGCATTGTTCATACAGGTGACATGTTGAGAAGGCATTATGTATCTTCTGACAATCTCAAAACAAGGTGAAATTAAAGCCCAGTCATGGTCTTTGCCCAGACTACTTTGAGATTCTTGGTGCGAGCAGTGTGTCCAATAATCTACTTAACAGAAGGTCTACAGAATCCTAAAAAGTTCATTGGAATAATGATCCTTAAGTAGTAACAGGGATTGGTGGCATCTGTCTTTCTTGCTTTTCCCCTATCTTCTCATCTTTGACATTTCTCCAGATTGTTTGTTTTTTTTTGTGGTCTCCTTAAACCTGCTATGTTTTTTCTAAGCAAGTGTCCTTTTCTCCCTTCTTGTTGACCCATTCCTTTCATGCCTGACAACCACAAGGGGCTCATTCACCTTTCTCTGCTCAGGATGTTGGAATCCAATACCCCATCAGCCCCAGAGACTGAAGGATGTATACATATTATTATTTGATAGGTCCCAGTGCAACAGCAAATCTGTCTTGTTTTGCTGACTGATGAACTCACCTCTTCCTTGACACAGATCTCATAATTCCTGGAGTAAACCTCAACAGGAGTTTCTTCTTCCACTGTGTTCCCATAGCATTTTGTACCAGTGGTTCAGTATTGAGTTTAGTCTACTGAATGTCTCATCTCTCTCCCTTTCCCAACTGTTAGATGCTAAAGAGTGAGTTGTGCTTCACAGTTTCCTCTGGATGCCCCATTATGCCCATCATGTGTCATGCTTGTTGTTGGCTCTCAATAATGCCGTGCCTGCCAGATCCTCTTATTTCTATATACCAAAATACTCCGCATTGCACTTCTACCCCCAGAGACCTACCTGGCTTGAAACCAATGTCAATTGCCACTCAACCGTCCTTTGGATTCTTCAGCTCACCCTGTGCTCACCACTGACATCTGAAAGACATTGAATCTTATGAGCCCACCTTCTCCACATTCATACCCCATGCACCCAACCATCTTCTCCCCTCCTTCTCATCCTCTCCCCCTGCCCTTTCCCTTTGTTCAGTGTTATAATCTCCATTTCTTGTGTCTGTTCAGGCTTCCTAAAGTGACAATCTGTTAATCTGAGTACAGTAGGTCATGCTCTCTACTACTCCCAGGAAGTATGTGGCAAGGGACTTCATACAATGAGGTCAACAATGAGGATTTAAGGTTTCTACATAAGGCATTTTCAACAGATAGTGTTAACTCACCTCAAATCACACCACTTAGGCAACTATAAAGTCAGTCTTATCCTGGATTTTTCTTTTTCTGACTCAAGAAACTATTGTATCTCTCATATGTTTATTCTTACTTCTGAGTTAATATACAGTCATGCTGCATCCGAAATCCACAGATAATTTCTGAGATCACCACCCTCACTACCAATCTAGTTACCTAGGAATCTTCCCTAATTAAAAACTTTTAAAGATGCAAAATACAACCAGAACATAAAAGACCATATCAAGAACTATTGAAAGCACTTTAAAAGTGGTAAATCGTACTAACTAGACAAATTTAAATCTCCAAATTACAAAAATGGGAATTTACAAATAGAAAAAAATACTTCTAGGTATCTTTCTATCAGTTTATTTATACCACCTTGGGTGCTTATAGAAGAAACAATATTCAGGTACTTTTCATTTTACTGGGAAAGAAAAGGAAATGTTAACTACAATGCAGCTTCAAGACTCAAAAGTCTGTAACTGGTATTAATGAACTTTTAAAATGCTAATTTTAATGCTTACTCCAACAGAAAGATGCCTTAAAGCAAAACTTCACATTTCTTATCTGCTAAAAGCAATGTGTTTTGCATCACTTACAAAATAAAATGGTTGAAATAAGGTTTTTAAATGGCTTAAAGTTTCAAGGACTTCTCTTGTTCTCAGTTATTCTTCTAAAGAGAAAAGAAATTCATAAAATCACATCCATTAATGGTCCCTCTGCTAGAAAATGGAAATACTCCCAAATATGTTCCACTCTAGGAAAATCAAAAATAACATGTAAACTACAAATATGTTAGCCAATTGAGAATATTTATTAACTAAATAATTTAATAATAAAGAAAATGCCTACTTGATTAATTGTTACAGAGTAAAAATTACAATAAAACTGTCTTGATCAGTGCTTTGCAGAAGCGCCATTACTGTCTGTGCAGTTGTTTAACAAGGATTTAATTGGAAAGATAAGTGAATGCACATTTAAAAGTATTGTTAATTTGCTTTATAATCACCCCATCCTTCACAGTATTGACAGCACAAGGCACAAACCCCTTTCTGTTTTACAAGTATTATTTTCCATATGTGCACAATAAATTCTGAAGCAGTAATTGGAAATTTTATGGGATCCAACATACCTAGTATAGAGGGTTTGGAGGTGCACTCTTTATAAGAGGTAACCCAGTTGTAGTTGTGGGAAACTAGTGACAAATCTTAGATTTATATATTTATCCTATCCACTTCAGATCAGAATCATATTTGGGTTCATTTCTAAAACAAGTTAACTCTCTTATATCCTACATCTAATAAAATCAGGACTGAGAGGGGAAAAAAATCTAGAGTATTTTTAGTCTATGACAATCGTTATGACTTTTTTGAAAGTCATACTGTCAGTGGAGGTTCTAACCAAGCATGGTTTTTGGACTGTGGCCCTACCAAAACACCTGTGTCTGCAAATAGTTACATCTGAATCTATTAAAGGACACTAGAAAAGGGACAAAAACGTTTTCTGTGATTGCTTTCTACCTCTACAACCGCACAAACATTCGTATTCACACACCCCTTAGAGTTTGGAATCTTCTGGTCAAAATGTGTTTTGCAAAATAATGTATGATGCCTCAGATTCTAATAGGTGGCAACCTCAGCTAACCAAATTTCCAATGCCTAAAGCCCAGAGACCTTCTTTATTGTTGAAAGAATCTAAAGCTACTTTGGAAGCAGATCGTGTGCTTAGCCCAATGGGGAGAGAATGTTAGAGTGCCTTGTTTATTTGCTGATTCTGAAGGAGTCTCAATCCCTGAGATTTACTACAAAAGAGAAAATGAATAAAAATATGAACCTCTTCTTGAAAATGGCGAACAATAAAGGAACCTATTTTGAAGGACATAATTATAAAAATCTGTTACCTCTCTATTGGTAACGCTACCATCTGGTAATACCAAGTAGAGAGTGTCCTCAAAGTGTCTCATGTCAGTAACTCTACAAGAATGAAAAGATATGGAGGATATACTAAATGCCCCCCTCAGCCATGCCCCCATTTGCTACAATTAGTAGGAAATATCTTTAAACTTGATTAACCATATTTAGCATTTCAACTATGAAACATTAGAAATTTCTTTTGAGGAAAATTTTCATTAGAATCCTTTTCAATATAAACCCCTTTGCCCTCTTGATAAAACATGTTACCTCATGTATTGTCATGGGAAGGATTATTTTTCTCTTTAGTTTGGCTATCCCTCTGAACCTCTAACCTTCTCAGGTTTACATTAGCTTTTTATGCTTACAGAGTAAAATTGATATATATTGAGTTTCACAAGTCTAGAGATTTGCCAATAAATGCTAATATCCAACCATTAATGCCAACTCGCAAATCACATGACTCTTTTTCTTCACTCTGACTTATACACATAAACATATTTCTCTGGTAAAATATCTTACATGCTGAGTTTCTCTCCCTGTATGTGTATGTACTTGTGTGTTGTGAAAACTATGCACAGACGCACTGATGTATACACTTTAAAGATTATTTTCATTTCTTTCTCACATTTCTCCATCAGAGGCATGGATTTTAAAACTGTTTATCTCTAGTGAAAATATCTTTGGGACCAAGACCTTTACATGCCCCATTTCAACTAGACAGAGCTGAGACTGGTGCAATAATGAAATGTCCAGCTGTCCTTTAATTAACTAAAATGAGGAAAATGTAATGTTTTGATGAGAGAACCAGGATTCTGTGAGGGATAATGGGAAGACTATATGTTCCCATGCCTTCCTGCATATGACACAGCCATGGGGTGCAGGAAAGAGAGGAGGCATTTTTATGCCCCAGTAGGGGGAGCTTTCTTTTCCCTACTGTAGGGACAGCATGGTGCATGTGTTTAAATACGCCATCCTAAAATGCAGACTTTTCATTTTCATTTTGCAAGTGGGAAATTTCACTATGTGATGGGCACATTACTCTTCCTAGCGACACATTTTGTACAAACTCATTTGGGAAAGAATAGGAAATTTAGAATACTGCCTTCATATTTCTTCTGGAAATGTTAGCCTGAATCTATTATTTCCAAACCTGATGAGGATTACAGTTATTTGTATTTCACAGCAACCCATATTGTATTCTGTTTTGTGAAGTAAATAAGAGATGATACCATTCCAATAGTGCCTGTACTTTGCCTTCCATGTGAATAGTCTTATTCTCGGGGCAAAAGGAAAGGAAAAGGAGGCAGAGTGTGGAGTACTCGATTTAGCTTTCTCTAGATGGAATGTGTTATTCTGACAAAGAAGTGCCCTGAATTATTTTATAAATAATCTAAACTGGAGGAGGTGGGACATAAACTCACTTAGGTCACTGAGTATATCCATATTCAAATGGCATTATAAAAAGCACTGTTCATTAACACCCAAATCTCTATCTCTTATTTAACTACGTTTAAAATACTCATGGACTAACCTGATTTGACAGTAGTGTAGGTGGATGCTTATGAGCCACTGAAGGAAATTCTTTACAAAATAATTTCCCACCAGCATTTCACTGTGCCTGAGAGGCCACAATTAGAAAATCAATTCATCTGGCTATGGCAAGAAAGGCAAATAATTTCACCTCTTATATTAAATGCAGATTGCTTACGATTAATTAGATGGTTGTGTTAAGAAGGATACTGAAGCATTGTCCTAAATAAGTGAGAACGAGTTCTGTGATCCATTAATGATACATGACAAGGACATTATTTAAAAATTAAAAAAAAAAAAAAGAAACAGCCTCAATATGCATGCCATATACTTTGTGTTTCTAGTTTAATGTACCGGATTAAGAAAAATTGGCTATTATAATGCAAATACAATATGAGGCTTACACATTATAGAAATAATCATGAACACAAATCTGTTTATCAGGCAATATTTCATATAACCTGATGTACCTTCAAGGGAATACAGCAAAGAACAGGTAATTTTGGAAGAAGCGGAAGAGAAGAGGGGAGGATTATATGATAAAGAAAGAAGAATTCAGGGGAAGTCCTGAGAAGCGTAACAGAAAAAAAAAAATAGAGAGAGAGAGATGATCACACCACTGCACTCCAGGCTGGGTGGCAGATTAAGACCCCAACTTAAAAAAAAGTAAATTAAAAGAAATCTTCATACTAACAATGAGTTAGATTTAAAAGTCACATTTTACCTAACAATTTTACCAACTTTGTTTCACTCACTAACCAAATTTCTTCCTTGATGTAAGGTATGACTAGACTATTTTAGTTAACTCTTATTCATATATTGAGTTGATTCCCAATGGAATAAAAGGAAGTTCAAAATAATCTTCTATAGAGTATATGTCCCAACTCAATTAATGAATTAATGATTTCAGCTGATGCCCACATATACCATCTTTCTGTCTATAAAGCTGTCATCAAACAACAGCTGAAACAAACCCTCCTAAATGAAGATAAAAGTAAGTCACTTGAAGCAAAGAAAAACTAAAATAATATGTCTTAACCAAAATCTTCCCACTTACCTTCACTTACTTTGGGCTCAGGTTGATGAAAATTATTTTCATTAGTACAAAATTAGACTCCAAAAATAAATAAATAAATAAATGAAATCCACCATCCTGCACCAGATTTCAATATTCAATTGACATTGAACATGTTCTCACATCATTTATTATATCAGCTAAAAAGTAGTCTCCTTCACTGGGGTCTATAATAAAATATTAACTTTTTAATTTATTTGCATATTTGGTCTTTCAATATATGAGAAGGCTGCAGCTGAAAAACTCAGCACCGCTGGGCTCGGTGGCTCAACCTGTATTCCTGTGCCTTTGGGAGGCTGAGGGAGTGGATTGCCTGAGCCCGAGGGTTCGAGACCTGCCTGGGCAACTTGGCAAGACCTCATCTTTACAATAAATCAAAAATTAGCCGGGCGTGGTAGCGCGCGCCTGTAGTTCCAGCTACTTGGAAGGCTGAGACGGAAGGATCACCGGAGCCCAGCAAGTCGAGGCTGCGGTGGCCGGGAGCAGCCACTGCACTCCAGTCTGGGCGACAGAGTGAGACTCCAACTCAAAAAAAAAAAGAAAAACTCAGCACCATTAGGGAGAAAGAACTAAGTAGAACATACTAGTGAATCAGTTAGGATTCTTAAGGGACAAAAAATAATCCAAATTGGCTTAAACAAAAAAGGAATTTTTATTTCTTCATGTCATTGAAAAATTCAGGAGAAGATCCAGCTCCAAGCCTGACTAAATTCGGGAGTTTAAACAGCATTGTCAGGACCTGGCCTCTGTCAATCTCTTAGCTCTGCTCTCCTTCACATTTGTTTCATTCTCAGACTTCACATGGTAGTAAAATCACCACCAACAGCTCTTGGTCAACATGGTTCCTACTTCTAGGCCATCGGCAAGCTCTTTTCTCCAATGCATCTAACTATTATTAACCAAATTGGGTCATTAACTGATTCCTGAATCAACCACTATAGAAATGGAATGAGATGATTGGCTTAGACCAAGGCCACATTCTCCTTACTTTGAGGTGGAGGTAAAGTCCCATCCAGAGTATAGAAACAGAGATAAGGGAGGAAGATATGTCTTGGAGGAAACTTGGTTCACTGTTCAGAAAAAAGATGTTCTCTGCAACGAGTAAGTGAACTTTTACAGTTAAGATAACAAATACCATAATGCAGAAATCGGTGTGTGGGATAGATGTCAGATATCAATCAGGCTATTCTCTTACTTGCAAGTAGTCCTTGAGCATGCTTAAAATTCTTTAGGTAAATTAATTTTGCAGGGTTTTGCTGATTTTTTTAAACATGCAATAATTGCTTTGGGAGATGATGCACACAGACTTTGCTGTAATTGATTGGATCAGGAAAGGGGTTATTATGTCCAAGTTAACTTGGTTTGCTTGCTCAGGCGTTAAGTGTAGAGTCTCATATGTCCTGAGAATTCCTTTAATACATAATATCTGAAAAGTTTTAGGAGCAAAACCCACGTTTCCAAGGTCTTTTAGGCAGCCATCATAGAAAAGAAAAGAAAAAAACTATCATTAAAGCCAAGTTCATGATGGCATATAAGCATCTGTGGACCAAGATGTATACAATTACAACAGAGAGTATGACATGCAGAGGTACATATTGGGAGGGTCAGAAGGATGATGGAAAAATATGTAGCTAAAAATCTGGTCAAGGTGTGATAGCAAATACAGTTCAGCAAAGGACCTGACAGAGTAATGTTGAGCACTTTGATGACTCCAGGCTGTCTAGAAATCTTTAATAACTCTCTGGACATAAAAAAGTCCTTTTTTTGGTTTATGCTTTTGGTCATTGTTAGTGGCATCTGTACAGAAAAAGATGCTTCATACAAGAAGAAAAAACTGTTTATTGTTTTTGTTGTATCAGGGACACATGACAAAGCATTCAAACATAATGCAAATAATTTTGCAAACTGATGTATCCAGCAGTTTGAAAATTGAATAAATAATTTAGCTTTTACACTTGGGCAAGCCTTGCTTTAAAAAAAATTACAAATCAGAACTCTTCTGTTTGAATCTATTTTACTTTGTTACTAGATGAACTAATATGATAGGCATTTAATTGTATAATGTATTATTAGCCATTTTCTTTGGCATACCATTAACTTTAAATAGTATTAATATTTAACATTTCATAATACACACTACAAAGTTCTTATTTTTTCCAGCTGAACAGAAAATGTGCATTGATAGTAAATCTCTTTAAAGTGGGTTTTAAGATGCTCAGTATGCAAAACCTGTTCCATTTATACTGTTTGATCAGAAATACTCAAAATGCCACAGCATAATAAGGCAAATGCTGTAAGATGACAATGATGCCAAAACTGTATTATGATTTTGTATTCAAATACAATGTATTGCATAATTAGGCATAATTATATAATTTGAATATTTAAGAGAGCATTTAAAATGTGATAGGAGGCATCTAAGTACATCAACTTCTCAGGGATGGTTAAATCAGAGGGTGTAAAGTTGTGATTAATATTTGTTATTGAATGGGAAACTAATTCACAAGTTTGCTAGGAGAAGACTTGTAGCTGACTCAAAATCATAGGCACTAACTTTGCTTCTACAAAGTTGAATCTGTTTGAATTTGACCTTTCTTTTGGTTTTCTCGCCTTGAAAAAATATTGCCAGCATTTACTTAGATAAGTTAGGGTTCAGCACTCCTAGATAGACGTGGGTCAGTTGGATGTTCTTTGTTCCATATATGCAGATTATACCCTTAATTCAGACGAGTATTCTCAGTTAGATGTGTCCATGATCATGAGGGTAACTGGGCCAGAAAGAATAAATGGAGCACTCAAATCCGTTCGCATTTCCAATAGGACTGTCTAAAGGATGTGACCCACCCAGAGTAAATCAGATCTTTTTGTCAAGGGAGAACAGTACTGATAATGCAACTTTTTAAATGGAATTTGAAGCTCAGCTTCTTGTTAATAAATATTTTTGGTGCTCTTTTGAGTAAGCAAGACTTAAGTTTCCAAGCTCACCCAGCCTTTCCCACACAGAGCTCTTCCCTCCATTACTAGCATGGAAACATTTGTTTTATTAAGAAAGAACACTAGAAATTGAGAATAATTTTTTTTAATTTCTAATCCTGTCAAATTTTCTGTGATCTGAACATAGGCCAATAGGTCAGACTTATGGCATGTTCTAAAATATTTTATTTTAGAGGAAAAACTCAAGCAATTTTTTTCTGCTTCATATTTATTTAAATGTGGTCTATGAAGGGACTTAAAAACAGGTGAAAAGAGTTTTCACATAAAGAGTATTCAATATGTTTTTCAGAGATTTGTGCCATTGCAATTAGATATGAAATGAAAAGACAAAATTTAGCTAAAGATTTCCTGTATCTGTTAGTACCCATGCCAGATAAATTTCTCCAGAATTCATCATGTATTCCAGAACCTGGCCACATGCAAATATTTCCAGCCCACACCTGACATGAATCCTATGCTCCTGCAGGAAAATACAATTATTACAAGCAGAAAATGGTGTGTTTACTTCCACCTCTACAACTCGCTATTACCAAGAGATTCTGTAGACTGGATCTCTTCTTTTCCTGAAATCCCTTGCTTAACCCGTTTTTCAAAACTCTACTCAGATTCCAAATTCCTGTGATGAATTCAGTTCCTTTCCTGACTCCTCCTTCTTTGACATGTATTTTTAAAATTTTACTATGCATGTTATAATAGTTAAGGCCTTACAATAGATTATTCTAGTTTTTAGTTTCCTATATCATTGCATATGTATTAGTACATAATTCTAATTAATATATGTAATTTTCTCTTTATATCAATTCATGCATTCTTGTCTTCCCAAACAAAAAACCATCTAGATCCTCATGAATAGGATCATATCTGAATTCTACATTTTTTTACCCTCAATCTACCCAGAAAAATGCTTGTGACATAATGAATGTTTAATAATGATGGTGATAATGATCACTAATTTTTTTTATTTTTTATTTATTTCTTTTTGAGTTGGAGTCTCACTCTGTCACCCAGACTGGAGTGCAGTGGCCGCTCCTGGCCACCGCAGCCTTGACCTGCTGGGCTCCGGCGATCCTTCCGCCTCAGCCTTCCAAGTAGCTGGAACTACAGGCACGCGCTACCACGCCCGGCTAAAATTTTGATTTACTGTAGAGATAAGGTCTGGCCAAGTTGCCTAGGCTGGTCTTGAACCCGCAGGCTCAGGCAATCCACTCACCTCAGCCTCCCAAAGTGCGGGATTACAGGCTGAGCCACCGAGCCCGGCTGATCACTAATATTTATTGAGCACTTGCTATGAGCTAGGTACTATAAGTATGAAGTTTTGCCAGTATTATCTTGCTGATCATCACAATAGTCCTATTTAGCAGCTACTATCACCATTTCCATCTTCAGCAGAAGGAATTGAGGAAGAGTGTGATCAGTAATTTGACTGAGGGCTCAGAATTGGTAACCAGATTCAAACACGTATGCTTGAACACAATCCATGTTTTTAAGCATGATTCATTAATTAGCCCCACAAAAAGGCAAAAGATATAGGAGCCAAGTGACATTTATCTCAATATGCCATAAAGGTTAGAGAAGCTGTAATTTTTTATAGCTTTACTTTATAAAGAGTTGGGCTCATTTTGTCAAAACAGCAATTTACTATGCTGGCTAGTGCATATCTCCATGCCATTACCCACACTCTAGTCACATCCTGGAATACACTATCACCCCACAACTGCACAAACACCTGCAAATGTCTTGTTCATTCTTCAAAATCAGGGTAAAATGTTATCATCTCTCTGAAACTGTCCTTAAATTTCCCCAAGCAGAGGTAACCTCTCTCTCCTTCTCTTCCCCTCTGGTCTCTCTCCATTTTATCCATGCATTTACTATAGCATTTAGTATTATGTAGTCATTCACTTATTTGTCTGTCTCCATCTTCTCACTGCAAGAGTCTGAATTCCTTAAGAGCAAGTAATGCTTCTTTTCTTTGCCTCTACTACCTGGCAGAGGGATTAATGCAGCAATTATGTAAATAAGTAGATCTTAAATAAGTTATTGCAAAAAAAAATGAGAGAGAGGGAGGAAGGGAGAAATGGAGGAAGGAAGGGAGGGAGGAAGGAGAAAGAGAGAGAGAAAGAAAGAAGGAAGGAAAGAAAGAAGGAAGGAAGGAAGGAAGGAAAGAAAGAGAAAAGAAAGAAAGAAAGAAAGAAAGAAAGAAAGAAAGAAAGAAAGAAAGAAAGAAAGAAAGAAAGAAAGAAAGAAAGAAGGAAAGACAAAGAAAAGAGAGAAAGAAGGAAGGAAAGTGTAGAATGGCACATTCTCCCCCACCCTCCAGTAAACCCCAACTTCACTATCTCAGAATGTTTGAAAGAGCAAAAACTCTCATCTTCAATGACAATTCCTTAAAGCTTTCCAAGGATTGGGGCTTCTCTTTCACAATCATTTTATTGGTGAGGAGGGGATTTGAGAGGAAGGAACAAGGTAGTTTCTTTCCCCAAAAGACTTCATGCCTCAAGACTCTGGAAAGGGATAAATGCTGTTTAACATTCTTTATTTCAAGTGTTTATGGTGCAGCAGTGCTTTTTCTTTTGCATGCTGAGCAGTCTCATTTGAGTCTAATATTGGACGTGATATAAGACGTCCACATCTTTTACATTATAAGGCTTTATGTTTCAACCCCCATACCTTGTATCTACATATTTGACAGCTGGTGTCCTGCAAAGCAATGGCCAGTATGAGGCATGATTGCACTAAATTGGAAGCATGAGGCAAAGGGTGTGTTTTTATTAGGGGGGCAGGGAAGAAATTTGAGGGTAGTGGGTTAGAAGAAATCATCCACAGATGCTGATCTCTGTTGGTTAGTGGATGTGATTTTTGAATTGTGGTAATTCCTGTTTCTATGACATTTCATCAAAATTTGAGGGCACTACTTTTTAAAATTACCCCTGGTTTCATTTTCAAACTAGATGCAGACTCCATGCTTTTGATTATTAGAATTATTCAATTCATTCAGTGGGACAATAAGGAGGGGTATTTATAAATACTACCCCAACCGATATTCTGTGAGCGATTCATTACATAGCATGAGGTGGCAGAGCAAACTTCATCTTAACAAGTGTTATCTAAACACAGTGACAACTGATGAGTGAGCCAAAGTGACAATTTGGAAATTCATTTCTCTCCTTCAAAAATGTCTATGTGTATTGGGGGCAGTTGAACTGAAAGATGTGGAGACAAACTTTAGATGAATTGTAGACGGCAACTCAGCAAATGTCTACAGCTTTCTCTCTTCCCCCAAAGAATTATTCTAAAATCATAAAAATACATCTTGTACCAGCTTGCCAGTGAATGAGAAGGAGACACTTCGAAAAACTTTTCACACTTCACATCAATTTGATAGCTCCTTTAGCAAAAACTCAATCTTGAAAGCCACTTTCCTTTCCGTCTACCAAGCACTAGCTGAGTTTGAGTACCAACTTCCTCTTCAGGGACAGAGGAGTACTCAGATGGGAACTGTGTAGATAGAAGACATGTGGAAAGGGAGAGATCAGTGTGCATCGGCTACATCTACTGCAGGAAAATGGTTTCTCCACAAGTCTCATGTAGAGCTCTGCTATCCTCATGATCTTGTGCTGAAGGGACACATGAGCACCATTGTTAAGAGATGGGCTTAAAAAGTAAGAGGGCTTTCAAGAGAAGCAAGCAGCAGATCCATATAGGAATATGTCAGGGATTATTTAAGTGGCCAGTAATATAAACATCATGCTACCAACGCTGAACAGTTTATCACATAAATATAATTGTCTTCTTTTAGAAGAATAATAAAAACTGACTACATATGTTACATATTATTTCAAATTGTTCCTACAAGATGTATTAGTTCCACAGAAGAAGCCATTCTTCCACCAAAGGACAACAGCAGTTTTATTATATTGCATTCTCATTTGTTTAATTTGTTTGTTCCCAGTAGTAGTTTTACAGATTTTTATGACCTGTTACTTTTATAGAAAATCAAGTTACCCATAATGGATGCTGCTGGCATTGACAGAGGAAAAAAATCGTTGAGGAACAGTCAGAAAGGTGGATGGTGTTGGATTTACTCAGCAAAATCTTTTTAAGCCAGTGCTTCTGAATTCTTTAACAAAAATCAAAAATTAATGTAGAGAGATAGGTTTGGTTAGGGACATTTCCAAGATTTTATCTGAGTTTATTTAAACATGAAGATCAAGTTAAAGCTCAGCCAGGAAGATCTTGTGTGAGCAAAGATAAACTATCAATACTTACATTTAGAAATAACTCTCATTAAAAGGAAGTTTGGTAAGGTTCTCTATTTTTATGTTTGAACTGATTACTGTAAATTACTAATTTTATCATTAAATATCTACTACTAATTTTGAGGTATTTTATTGGGTAAGAAAACCAGTTTCTTCTGTCACTTCTTATAACTTCAATTAAATCTGTTTACCTAAATTAACTAAAACTTTTTAGGTAAATTTGAAATTTTAGAATTTTAAAATGGAATCGTTTTTAATTTGCATTCTCCTTCCACTGATAGATTTGATAAATACAGTATGCGAGAATGCCACCCAAGAGTAACCATTCACATTTCTTTGCCTCTTAAGCATGCATTCTATTGAAGTTAGATATTTAGGGAGGAGAGTATCATGAGTATTAATGTTCAAAAATTTTTTAAATTTATTTAATTTTTTTATGTATTAAAAAATAAATTAAGCTATCCCGACAGGGTAGATGCAAGGCAGACTGGAGAATCAACAGCATAGACTAATCTTCATTGACATCAAGTTATTTGGACAGTTAGAATCTGTTTGTTTGTAGCATTCTGGCAAACTTAAAATTCTAGAAGCAAATAGCAAGGTTACTGCAATGTAATCTGAAAAACTAGAGCATTTAAAAATCTGATAATATAGATATATAAAACATATCTACAAAAGCTAATTGAATTCAAGCTGTAGCTCAGCAAAGCAATCTTTATGAATGTAAGTAAGTTAAGTCATACATGTTTTTTTCCCACTGCAACATTTTAAATCTACATTCCTGAATAATTTTGAAAATAAAGTGGTCAGATCAGAACCACTGGTAGGTAAAATCTCTAATTCCAAATAGTTCCAAATAATTTATATTTGACTTTGGAATACCTTGCAAATATCTTTGTACATGTATTTTACTTTTTGCTATTAAAACATTTCCTAAGCATACTAATAAAGACAGAGAGATGAATTAGAAACATACTGGGTGTTTAAAAAAAAAATCATCCCAACATTTAAAATGTCCTTTCTAAATTTAGACAAATGCAAGATAAATCCTACAGGAAGTTCACAATCCCATAGATGACTAAAACTGAAAGAATGCAGAGATTTTCTTAGCTCCATGCCTATTCTTTGTAATTAAATATTGACTGAACAGAGAATGATAAAAACATCTCAGTCCTGATCATACACAGCTAAGTTGCTGTTTGTTAAAAGAATATTTTCAATTTTTTTATATTAAAATATTATACAACTGCTACAAAAATTTAAACAATACAAAAATATACAAAGAAAAATCACATGAGCTAGTCATCTCATAAGCACAAACCTAAATATGTATATAAATAAATATGCTAATATTTAGTGACAGCATTCTAGATGACCCTTTATATATTGATGTAGAGAGATGGATAAAAATATGATTCTACCACAGTGGCTATTCCTTAGTAAAATGTTTTATGTTTACTTTTACTTAAATTGTAAGAAGAAAAAGAAATTAAATAAAATTGAAAAATGGCTGAACTCCAAAGTGTTTTCATTTTAAACCAAACCTTTCTTTACTCACTTATAAAGGAATTAGTGCTGTTATTCTTCCTTTCTGATCATCTACCAATTTATTTTGGATTTTATTATTGAGGTGAACATTTACATTTATAATTATATCCTTGATACTGTTTTATTTTAGTTCTATGCTGTACAGGAAAAATGCCCAACCCTGAAGTTGTTTTACTGTTTTCTCTGTAAGAGAAAGTGCTTCACTTTAATTTTATGTTTTTTTGAATTTTATCATTAAGTGCCTTTTCTAAAAAGAATCATGAGTAGGCCACTTCCTATTTTCTAAGTGTTTCACAATGTCTGTGAATGGTTTTTAAACTTAAAGAACATGTCATGGTATAAAGTCATATATACATGTGGACATGTGGTATATATTTATATTTCTATGAATTTTTAAATACTTTTTCATCTAGCAATGAGTGTTATAATGAAATTTTCTAAGACCGTCCTTCTTTTTTTCTCCTCCCTTTTTTTTTTTTTTTGAGTTGGAGTCTCACTCTGTCGCCAGACTGGAGTGCAGCCTCCACCTGCTGGGCTCCAGCCATCCTTCCGCCTCAGCCTTCCCAGTAGCTGGAATTACAGGCACACGCTACCACGCCCGGCTGATTTTTGATTTATTGTAGGGATGAGGTCTCGCCAAGTTGCCTGTGTGGGTCTCGAACCCGCGGGCTCAGGCAATTCCCTCACCTCAGCCTCCCAAAGGCACGGGATTACAGGCTGAGTCACCGAGCCCATCTTTTTCTTCTCCTTTTAATCTGATTTACTTGTGCTACCTGGAAAACCACATGACTTTTTTGTTTAATTCTTAAATTTTAGTAGCTACACTAAGATCTGTTAAATTAATTTTCCTATATCAATTTTTGGGGGGACTGAGTGTGTCATTTTAGTAAGCAATTTTAAATCCTTCTCTATTTCTAAAAACTTTTCTTCTATTACATCTTTAATGTTTTTTTCTGTTCCATTTGCTCTATTGTCTTCTTCAACAGCACTAGAACGATTTGTCTTCTGTACTATAAACACTTTTATCCATATACATAAAACTATTCATAGAAATATTTATGTCTTTAATCTATTTTTCATTTGAATGATTTCTTCTAGTTTGTGTACCATTCTATATTTTCAATCATGTGTATTTGTTTTTCCTTCTACTTTGAAATTTATATGGATTTTTTCCACTTATTTCCTGAGATCTATCCACTTGCTTTTTATGTCTTTAAATATTGATAGTTCTTTTTAAACACTCTTTTTGATACATTATATGTAAATAACTTCTTTAAAACTATAGATAGATAACTATTTGTCTGAACTCTCCTGATTTCTTGAATAATTCCTCTTGTAATATATATCCTTCTTCCTTTTTAGTTGGATCTAATTACTGATAATGCAACTTCTGTAATTAACTACTTTTTTTCTGATTACTACTAATTCTTGAATAGGGTTATAGAGACATGTAATCTCCTCTCTCTTTCTCAGCAGCATGTCTCTCTGTGTTGGAACCTAGCAACTCCTGTCTCCTCTCCCTCTTTCATGCAGCCTTCTCTTTGGTATTCTTCCTAAGCAAGGTTACTAAGAAATGGACAATAAGATGTTTTTGCCTTCAAAAAGTCACCTCGCTTGACTCTCTGTAGCATAAAACTTCTAGGAAACATATTTCCCTACTCACAGGGCCTACCTATTACCATGTCCTGCTACTCTAATCAGATAAGTAGATTTCATTCTCATGACCATGACCCATTTAAAGAAGCCTCTTTCTTCTTGCGTTTATGAAGTTTGTGTCGGTTCTCAGACTCTTCCCTCATCTTGGTGCAGACTTCAAAGTATTTCACAAGTACACATGACTATTTATGGTTTGAAGCTGTGGTTATTTTTATTTTATTGAAGATTGAGGCATTTTGTTGTTAGTGTTGCTGTGGTTCCCAATTTTTCAGTCTTTATTGGTTTGGGAATGTTTTCAAGGAAATCAGTTCCAATGCTTTTCCAGAGCTCTTGTGGTCATCTGATGTTTGTGTCATTGTGTTTTTATCTTAATTAAAACATTCCTGAAAATAACTCTTTAATGTATTAATTTAAACAAATCAAATATATTATCTTTCTTAAGTACTCCTTGCTTTTAGTTGATTTTACACATCCCCAAATGAAGGATAATTTCTAGCAATATAAATTCTTCCCACTCATATTTTAGGTGATGTCTTAGAGTCCCCTTTGAACAGGAACTCTGGTGTACCAATGGCACCTGATATATACCCCTCCATCTGACTTTCCTCCCTTCATCACATTCTGGAGAAGCCATCTCAATTGCTCTACTTATGTTTTCGCATTATTTATATTTTTCTAAATATTGGAGAAAATCGAAGGATTCCTTCTTCTTCTTCTTCTTCTTCTTCTTCTCCTCCTCCTCCTCCTCCTCCTTCTTCTTCCTAAGGCACACTCCATTGCATCCCAATTTGCTTTTGGGAGTGGAAGAGACAGGTGTGGATTTCTAGCTAGTTAGATTGGATTGTGCATACCCTGGGCATGTCCTTTAGGAATTGTTCTACAAAGAAACATCCCCCATACTGTGCTGAACAATCAATGATTCTAGAAACTGTTCTTTCTGCCCAGTTTAATCCCTCTGTTTAAGCCCTTCTGGATTGGGTAAATTTTTTTTAATAAATTTGTTTTAATGTTTGTCCTCTTCAACCATCTGCTATCTTCTATGCTCTTTTCACCTGCTTTCTGAATAAAGGCACTGAGTCAATACTTTTAAAAGACCTTAAATGTTTTTTTGGGGGGGTTGGGGGTTTTTCTGATAGTTTTTTTTTTTTTCATTATTAAACTGGGCTTGAAAAAAGTCACCTTTGGGCCTTCCTCCCTTCCTATTCTTTCCTCAGAAAACTTGCAGTGTTCAACTATCACTTGCAATCAAATTATTCTCAAACCTATATTTCTATCCCTTAATTCTCACCTTTCACCATATCATTAGAAGTGTTATTTTCATTGCCTGAAAATATACCTTCACTTAAGTTCTCACTAGTTACTGTAATAATAAAGAAATTTGATCTCTGTTCTAAGAAATCCACTTACTTTGTATACACTCTAATGCTTATAGAAGTCAACTGTTCTTACTTTCCTAAGTGACAAGTTTGAGTCATTTCTAATACCTGCATTTGATTATCTCAACCACTACAGTTTTAATAGCATTTCTTGAACACTTAAAATTTACCAGGTATTCCATGCTATACTTTACTTATGTTCTCTCTTTTCATAATCACAGAACACAAAGAAGTAGACAACATTATCTTGGTTGTTTTGATAAGGAAACTGAGGCTTAGGGAGGTTAATTTGCCCAAGATCCCACAGCTAGTATGTGACTGAGCTAACATGCAAGCCTGGGACTGATTGAACTAAAGTCAATCTGCTCTTAGCCACTATGCATATCATTGTCTTGAATCATCTCTCTTTAGATCTTGAGTAGGTTTCTTGAGTCTGTAGTCACTCTCTTTTCAACAATCAAATGGCTACTATATCCAGACACAAAGAAACAGAGTATAAAGATGTTGTAAAGATGTGGTGCCTATGCAAAGAACTTTGGGGGCTAGTGAAAAGCAGAAGTCAAAAGCTTGGAAATAATTTTGTTTATTAAAAACAAAATGAAGCTGGTAAAAGTTATAACCAGACTGATTTTGGTAGAAAGGTGTGGCTTATCATATGATTCTAAAACATAGAATGTATTGAAAGAGAAGATACACAGAGCAATATCAGTGAAGACACTGAGAATTAAAACTCATTTTGTGTTTGCTCTGTGAAGCACTCACTGCGTTATAGTGACTTTGATTCACCTGAATGGCTACACCTCCGCAGATTCCCTTGTTTACATACTCAAGTTCCCATTTTGCCTTCCAATCTGTTTTCCAGAATGGATGGCCAATGCTAACAGGCAAAATTTCTCTCTGTTTCTCCTTAAAATGCAATTAATAAGTAGCTCCAGAATTACTCTTAGTACACTTTTTCTCTGTTTTCTGCATGGTAAGCATTACAACATGAGACTACCTTCTTTATTTTTCTGTCTCTCTCCATGAGGGTAGGACCTTGGCAGTCTTACTTGCTGCCACTGTCTCTGAGAAGACTAGACTCTATGACAGGAGTTTAGTAACATTGTGGGAGTGGAGGAGTAAAGGAAACAATTCTAGACAACAGCTACTTCAGCCCCTCACTCCCCCTTGAGGCTATTGCTGTCTTACCTCTACATGAAGGACATCAAGTCTCAGCTGCCTACACCTCCCTTTTCCCTATCTCCACCAGTCCACTCCTCCTGGGCATCTTTATGGAATCTTAGTCATGAACAGATGGTCTTTCCTGAATCACCTTATGTAATTTCTTATTATCTGCTTTTTCCAGTAGACTGGAAGATACTTGAGGGCAGGGTGTATTTTTATTTTGTCATCAACAGCATCTAGCTACTACTTAGGCTTTCACTACATTTTTTTTAGTGCATATTTACTTTTGAATGTTTCTTATTAATTTACAAAAAATGAAGGTTTATATATATGCCAAGTATAGCTGTACATTTTTTATGAGATGATGAGTTTTATCGTTGCCATTTCAAATAATTAACTCTTAGTAATTCATACATGTCCTTTTTCTCTTGATTCTGTACCTATTGCAGATGATAATGTCATTTGAGGAACGCACTCTTTCTTTCCTTTTTTTTTTTTTTTTTTGAATTGGAGTCCCACTCCGTCACCCAGGCTGGAGTGTAGTGGCACACTCATGGCCACCCAGCGTCGACCTGTCAGGCTCCGGCAATCCTTCCGCCTCAACCTTCCAAGTCACCAGAACCACAGGTGCACGCTCCGATGTCTGGCTAATTTTTTTTTTATTTGTTGTAGAGATGAGGTCTCACCAAGTTGCCCAGCCTGGTCTCGAGCCTGTGGGCTCAGGCAATCCACTTGCCTCAGCTTCCCAAAGTACTGGGATTACAGGCTGAGCCACTGAGCCTGGCCTTATTTTCTAATTTATTTTCTACCCAAGAGCTATTTACTCACAAAAATTAATCATCCAATCCAGGGATTTGTTCTCCTAATGAGAACTATGTGAGTTTGGGATATCATGTGTATATAGGAGCTTTAAAAAGTTCTTCTTGTAAATTTCCAGAAGTACACATTTGGTGCTCACACATCTAGCTCACAATTATGTTATTCATTATTTCTGATACTAATCCTTTCTTACCAACTTCTATCCAAAGAATTCACTTGCTCAATCCACTTGACTTTGCTTTTTATTTTTCAGTAAAGTTTCCAAAACACATGCCTTAAACACAAAATTAAATTGCAACAATCAGACCATTTCATTTCTAAGCACAAAACAATATGAGTGTGCTTAAAAAATGTGGAATCCGGAATCACAGTCCTTTGGGGTCAGTTTGAACCATGCTATATAAAAGTGCCATGGCCTTGGATTGGTTAAAAAACCTCAGGGCTCTGTGTCCTCAGCTTTAAAATAAAGTTAATAATACTTTCTAACTCATAAATATTGCATATGAAAGTCAAATGAGATAAATGACTACTATTATAATATTATTGTTATTGTTATACAAAATTCCTTATAACTCTATTTTGGAGAAGGATTTGTGTTTGAAGGAATTTTCTTTTACCATGTTACTTTGCCCAAATAAAGCAGCATAGTTTGTATCTCTGTTACAAACACTATTTATTAAATTTAATGTTTCCTAGATTATATACCCTTTCTGAATAATAGTTGAATACCACGTAGTAATTCCCTTTTTCTTTTTTTCTGTCAATCCTAATATATCCTAGTGTAATATACAAAATAATTTGTTTATAAAAAATTTATCTCTTAAATTATACTCTCATATAATAAGTGAAGTGTCTTTATTTTTCCAGATATTTATTACCTTATGTGTGTTTAACTTCACAACTCGGTAAGAAATCACAGTATCATTTTGGAAAATCTCCAGTCAAACTCCAATCTTTGCCTATGATGTATCTGGTTTTATTTAACTGAAATGGGGGAATTGAATACTTTTAGGTTTTTTTCTGCTATTCTTAGTTGACTATTTGACTTTAGTTGTGTCATTCTGTAAGAAACCTTGACAAGTTAAATTTATCCACACAGAAACCTATAGTTAGGAGACCTATGAGATGACTATAATTTCCTTCCCATTAGTTTCAATGAATTCCATGCATGTGAAAGAGAACTTGGAGAGTGGAGTCTGGAGTCCTGTGGTTCCCGTTGTGCAGGTATATTGAGGAGACAGATATAGTCCAGGTCTCCTTAAGTTGTTCCTCTGTTGCACATTACCCTTAATCTTTCTTTGAGCAAATGCAGACAAGAGCAGCTATACCAATATAGAAGATTTAACTCTTTGAATGCAAGAAGCCTATGGACATATAGCTTACCCTTTACACAAAACCTGTGAAATGGTTAATATATAAATGTGAGTGTCATTTGTATTGTAGCCAATGTGAGCCAGAAGAATTGAGCTGTGGCCAGCATTTATTTAAGCATCATTTTTGCCATCTGGATTCTTTTGTGGGGAAAGAAACATTTGAAGGGAATTGCCTTTGGTCACAAAGGTGATTTGACTTTTCTCACTATGTATATGTTAATCATCTCACAGGCGCCATTGTTCAAAGTTCCAAAAGGAGATTTTTCTTTTTTTCCTACTGCTGCTTGAGACTTTAGGTAGTTAGAAATCCTGAAGGAGATGAGGGGAGCTATAGCAAACATTTCTCCAGACAAATTGTACATATATAAGACATCGGCCTATGTGTGAAAAATCTACTAAATAATTTAATTCAGGTAAAAATCATGCAAGCGGTCACTCACACAGGGTTCATTAGCCTCTTTGCTAAAACACAAGCCACTTAATATGTCAAGTTATTTGTGGTTTAATGAACAAACATAAATGTTTGTTGGCCACCTACTTATCAGCTGCTTTAGGTACTGATTCAATCTATTCCTCAGCAATGAACCTGAAAACAAAAATATGTGGAGAACCCAGAAATCATAATTTCTTATCCCCTTTGATCTGTGGCAAAATGGAATAATTCAAAGATGATAATGAGCCTCTATCACACAAATGTTTTGAAGATTAAAACTTGGGAAGATTGGCATTCGCATCTGGAAATTATACATTTTATTTTGATGTCAGAAGAGAAGGCTTTTACATGAGTATGATCTAATTTATTTTATTGTTACATTTATAGGACTCAGAACTAGGGGTTATTTTATGATTATATGATCAGGTAATTTTTATCTCATGTGAGAGCTATTTAATAATACTGCATTAATTAAATCTCTCATCTGAATAAAGGGTTTAGACAGAGCAGTGAGCAATGAGGTAAAGTCTGTGGGATTCCCAGTCATGGCATATATTATTTTAAAGTATACTACAGATAAAACTATTTATTGAGTGCTAACTTGTATACCACCTTATCTTAAATACCCCTGAAATATATAAAAGAAACACCCACAAGTAAAGCTCTTTTCAATCAACAACAAAGTAATAGATCAACAAATGCAAAATAATATAATCTGTACAAAATGTTAATGTGCTATTCACATATGCATTAAAAGAATGATTGGAATGAAAATGAAAACCACCAGTATATAATTCTAAATATTCACTCCCTAAAAATCTTAATTGGAAATGGATACATTGTTTAACTCTTAAGCAGAAATGTGTGATGTTTACAAATTAAGAGCAAATTATGAAGTCAAAGGTAAGTGTTAAAATACATATATATATGTGTGTGCATGTGTGTGCGTGTGTGGATGTATTAATCTCATCATTAAAAGGAAGAAAAAAGAGCCTTTAAAGTTTCCATTATCCATTATGTCAGGTAGCAAATATCTTCTCAATGTAACTCCAGACATTAAATCTGTCGAGAGGAATGCTGTAAAATAAATGTCTGGGATACCTTCATAAACAAAAATCTTATTTCCATAATTCATACAGCTGGCTGGCATTTATTGGCACGTCAGGTGCAATGGGGACATTTCAGGAACATTAACATGTACAGCGTCATTTGTCAACAAAGCAACAATGTAAGCAAATCGTTCAGAACTCATACAGATTTACAGCTTTCTCTGCCAGCTGCTAATTACGGTGTGCTCGGCCTATTTGGTATGGTCTTTTTATTGGAAAATGACAAAGGGGTTATAGTATCCCAGTTTGGAATATAGATGTGGCTTTTAGTAATAATGTGAGTGTAATATGACCATGTAGCTTGGAGTTGTGATCCAGTTTTCCTGGTCTTATAATTGATCAGCTTTGATTGATGAAGGACAAAGAGAAATTCACAGCCTATTTTGTTTCTGATGTAAGTAATCTCTAAAACAAAGGAAAAATAGGGGGAAAATATCAAAGACTGTGTCATAGCAGTTCTTAATGTTTTCCCCTATGGAACATGACACATAATATTTACCTCTCAAAGAAAATCTGATGTGTTGATTGCTGATAGAGCAAATGTTACAGGAGCCTGTACATTTCAGAACTCTAGATTGTGCTTTGAACAAGCAGGAAGGCCTTGCACAAATATGCTTAAATAATGTTAAAGTTATGACAGAAGGTGACAAATGTCAACAGCATCAAAAGTTAACATCTATAATCACCCCCTGCTTAAGTTGTTCAGTTTTAGGAAGAGACACAACTGTGCAAGCAAATGATGGAGTGTCAACTCCACCTTCAAATTCCCTGGATTGTGTCAAGGCGTATTATAATCTATAAAATGAATAGTGGTACTGCCTTCCTGCCCACGATGTAAATCTGTATTTAGAGATATAAATGATAAATGCCTTCTATTCAACCAAAATATAAAAAGCTAAATTGGTAAATATTTATTCAAGCATTATTTAGATTTATCCCATCCCCAACCTTATTAAAATCCATTAAATTCCAGAGTGACCAGATTTGACATTCAGCAAATCAATTGCTGTCAGAGAAGCTGATCTGACCAGATATTAAAATATTTTCAACTTTACTGGCACCAGATCTTCAACCGTTCCTCGAGCTTATAATGTTAGGACAGTAATTGTTGACTGGATCCAAAATGCATTATACTAAATAAGTATCAATCTCATGTTCCAAAAATAAAGATTCTAACTCCAAAAATGGTTTTCAGATAAATGAAGTCCTTCTATTTTACTTAATGTCCCCATGGAATCCTGTACCATCTTCTCCACATTTTTCACTATGTATACTGATGGTTTGGTTTCCACCTCCTCCACTAGAATAGGATTCCTAAAAACAGACAATATACTGTGTTCAGTTTTTTACCCTCAATTAATAGGTGTTAAATTGAAGCTAGTCAAAAGAATGAATGAATGAATGTGTAAATATTGGGGCAGCCCTGGATGAGATTGTGATTTGCTTGAAAACCTTGCCCACTGGTATCCTATTTCTTGAGGATACCTTCTCCTAAATCCTCTAAGATGCATATTTCCCATATACTTTTCTCTACTTTTCTCTTCTCCCAAAATCTACTTTCAGAAGAGTATCTGAAACTTACTAATGTGAAGATGTAAAGTATAAAGAATCTTCTAAAGTACTGTCAGTTCTAGGGGAATTTATATTCGAACCAAGACCCATACCTTAAACTGACATTGAAAGTTAATTTGAGGATTTGGAACATTACCTTTTATGTATGAGGGGGACCCAAAAAAAATAAAAATGGAATTTATTTTTTAAAACATGTATTTATTCTTACTTGTCTAAACTTCAGTCATCTTGGATGTATTCTCCATTTGATGCAATACACCTACCAGACTCTTTTTCCACTGCACAAAACAGTTTTTGCATGCATCAATTTTGATGCTTTTTAGTGCTTCTGCCATTTTTGTTTCATCTCTTCCACATGAGCAAAACATTTCCCTTTAAGGACTTTTTTTTATCAGGGGAAAGAGAAAAGAACCACTTGGGGTGAGGAGTGAAATCTCATGAATAGGGAGGGTGGGGGATGGAGTTCATGTCGTTTTTGTCAAAAACTGTTGAACACTCAATGCAGTGCAGGGAGGTGTGCTGGTAAATCACCCATCATGAATTGGGCAAATGTGTTGAAAGAATCTCCAAAAGAAATTCACACAGCCTCTCGCCACAATGTAGATGGTACACTGATGCTGATGGGTTCCTAGAACACTTACCTAGTGGGGGAAGCCTGTACTAAAGGGGACCACACACCAAAAGGTAATTCTGGTCTTGGGGGGATTCACCCTTGTAAAGAAGTATTTTAAATATGAGAGTATCATTCTGGTTTTCTTTAGCAGATAAGTACTCACTTAACTTTTCCCCAAACACTCTTGCTTTGTACCAAGGCAGGAGATGATATTGGTTCTACTCTCCAGGATTATGTAGCATGGAGATTACACTAGGTATTAAAACACAGTTCCTAAAATTGAAATGTGGGTTTGCTAAGCAAAAATGCTGTGGTTTTAATTTACATTAACATGAAATCCTTTTAAGTTGAATCAATATGAAGAGAATCATCTGGATCTAGACTGGTGCATCGGAATAGAGCCTTTTCAATCAATATTGTTATTGCCTGTGTGAAACAAAATATGCTACTGAATTAGAAAAAAAACCCAAAAAGTTATATTTTTACTGTTCAAAGAAGGTTAAAATTTTTCAGTGCATGTCCTAGCAACCCCAAGGAAAAGGGTTGTTGGAATCAGACAGTTTAGAGGAAAGGCATCTTCAATTTCAAGCTGAACACTTGTGAATAGCTGAACTCATGAGCTGCCTTTAAGAAATTACTGGGGCAAAAGAAGATCTTGTGTCACTCTATAGGATGATCACTTTAAATTGGTGCTAAATTCACAACAACTATTTGAATAAAAACCACCCTTTCTAAAGCCACCCAATTTGCCTAAAATAGAATAATTATCTCTGAAAGTAAATTACTTGTATATATTTACTTATAAATGAGATATAAAGTTTGAGCATTAACTCTTACTCCCAAACTGTTATGTTTACTTTTATTTAGAACTGTCAAATCAATGCTTTAGAATATTCTGTTTTAGCCTTACAAATATTTGAGGTTGCACTAATTAACTATCCATACATACTTGAGATAGAATGGGTTGATGTTTACCTGTTTATTATGCAAAAAGGCTTCAGAGAAAATATTTTCAAAATTCCAGGAACATTTTTAAGTGTTTTTAATTATTTTTAGGAGTATCTGTTTGTCTTCACAAAGATGGTATTCTAACTATAAAACTATCATAACTAGTCATTTATTCATATCCTCTAAGGAATTCCCCTAAGAACCATTTATTATCCTTGATAATACATAAGAATCCTATTTTAAATGATCTCAAAGTTGACTACAATCATATTTCTTGCTAATTTAAACAGGCCACTCCTACGCTTGTCTTCCTACCTCTCCCTCAAACCACCACTTTTTTCTCAAAATAATACATGTCTACCAAGTATATTGAAAAAACAATTGATACAAAGCAGATTTTCTGTGAATTAATTTGCAATTCAGAAAACATGACAGACTCCGGGAATTCTCTTATTATCACTATTAGTTGATTTGCTTAAATACAAACTATAATAATAAAGATGTAAAAATATAAAATGGATATTCTTTTCTAAGAGCTATGCTAAAATTATAATATATGGTATATTCTACATATATTTAAACCTATAGATCTCAATACACATGCAGATGATTGTAGAAAATCTACCTTTAATCCAGTTTGTCAGGAAATGCCCTAACATCACCTTTCTAGGGGAAAGCAGAAGTCCAATCATGAGAACTCTCCAGTCCAGCAATCCCTCAAGGTGTTAGTTGTCAGCTTTATAGGAGTGAGCATTTAATTAGCCTATTGTTCTCTTCTCAAATCTAATTTAAGAGAGACAGAACTTAATCTCAAGAGGGAAATATTTAACTTTAAAAATGACACACAAAGGTGGTTAAAGACTTCATAAGTAAATAGCATTTACTTACATTAGAAAATAACATTTAAACTAATATATGTGTTTATTTTTTAAAACTTATAGCAAAATAAAAACATTTTCAAGCAAACAAATCTGAGAGTTAAATATTTACAGACCCTTAAAAAGCTGTGTTTTAGTCCATTCTTGCTGCTATAACAAAACACTTGAGTAGTTTATAAAGAACAGAAATGTATTTTCTCACAGTTCCAGGATCTGGAAAGTCCAAGATCAAGGCAGTAGCATCTGGTGAGGCCCTTCTGTGGCAAGAAATGGAAGCACAAAAGAGTGAACCCACTCCTGCAAGCCTATTTTATAGTGGCATTAATCCATTCATGAGGGCAAAGCCCTTATGACCTAAACACCTCCCAAAAGGATCCATCTTCCAACACTATTGCATTGGGGATTAACTTTTTAACAGTGAATTTTGGGGACATATTCAGACCATAGCAGATATTTTCAGGATATATTTCAGGAATAAGCTACCTTATCCCAGAAGAAATGTCTAAAATGTAAGAAGTCAAAGGCCAATAAAGAATGTCTACACAAGTGGCTAAATCCAAAGAAACTGCACAAGTCTACAAGGAAGCCTGGTTTGTGCAGTGTAAAATAAAAGTCTAGATACAGATGAAAATTTTAGTCAAAAATTACATTAAAGCAGGTAAGAGAGTGAGCAAAGTAAAAACTTCCAATGTCTTCAGTATATCTGGAAGGACATAAAGGCTTTAGATTGTATTAAGTGAAATACACATGTTAGAACTCCAAGGCCACTGTGTTATGTTGCAGGGATGGCCACGTTACTAAAGATGACTAAAGGGAAAGAGGTTAGGAGCCAACCTGGGGTAGCCAATCAGTAGGGTTAGCCACACCATATGTCTCTTTTATCACACTCTGCCTGATCCACCGCAACAATGAACACTCCACTCTTTTTTAAAACGTTTTATTTGATTTTATTTTTGAGGCTAGAAAGTGTGGAACTCATCTGTGGGAGATAGAAATCCTCAGAAATATATTGGAAGGAAGAGAAAGTAGGGGTACATTGCTCAGGGTTGCAAAGGGAACCTGAGAATCTAAAATAGAAAGAAGTCTATGTACTTCCTTTAAAGATGAAACATTGACAGAAAACAGGAACAGAAGCAATGGATTCTGGAAGAAATGTTTGTTAAGGAGTAAAACATTTGTCTGTTCACAAAATGCCAAACATCTAGATTCTTCTACATGGAAAAGCAAAAAACCATTCTAATAAGCATGGACATTTGGATAGTGATGTTGTTATGCATAGGTGATAGTCTAAGTAGTTTTCCAACCAGGAGAAAATAATGTACTTTGAGAAAGATGTGTATACATGGAAGTTCCTATTAATGTATATTTCTCACAAATATAAATTTGAGCATGAGACATTTGCATGTTTCATAGTTAGGAGGAGGAAAACGATTTTTGTGCTAACTAAAATACAGTGAAAAAATGTCAACCAGAAACAAATAATAAATGATAAATAAACAAAGACATTACTACCAAAACCAGAAATATATGCCTGAGACCAGAAAACACTATCTAAAATTAAATATCTAATATTTTCATAAAGTTAAAATGTATCATTTGTTTCCATTCTAACCTGTTTTAGTCTCTTTCCACTGCTACTGGGTGACATGAATCACTTTTCTCTCTCATTTTTTTTTCAGTTTTACTATTTCTTATCTTGTGTATCTGCCTCAATGAGATTTAAATGGCTAAACTATTTGCTTAGAATTCAGGTGTTTTTCATGACAGATTATTTCTTGCTGAAGCTGTTTCTGTCACATATTGTTGAATTCCAAATGCCCCTCCTAAAGCATAACCATGAAAGTAATTTCTTTCCTATCCTCATCAACACTTCAGATAGTTAATAGCTGCAGGCACATGTTATAAAAGAAGTTGCTGAAGAAGGGAACTTGAAGTGAATTTGGCATAGAGTCATGGATGGTACTAAACACATGGATGAAGTTATTTACTTAAAATTTTTCTTGTCGGCCTGATTTGGCTATATTTTCAAAATTGACACATACTATGCTGTAGACTTCTATTTTCACTAGCTGAGAAACAGAATGATTACAGACTTTTGCATGTTATGCATTTTTAAATATCACCAAGTTAAACTTAGCTTTTGATTCTGTGCCCAGGACCAAGTGGAAAAATCTCCATCTTCAATAGTTCCTATTATCTTTTAGTCACAGGGCCACATACTGTATTTCTTCCATAGTAAAACTCCCACTTGGAATTCCAAGCATTGCATAACCAGTGGAGTATTCATATCATATGTAACTCAGTAGGCCTTCATATCTTAATCAGATATTTCATCCACACAATATTCTCCTTAGCATTTAAAACTCTAAAAATCATAGTTCAGAATGGAGCCAACATTTAATTCATCCAACAAATATTTATTAAACACCTACATCTTCTACTAGTATCAAAAGCATAACTACCACTTTACATAGATCTTTACTGCTTTAAATTGCTTTTTACAAACCTCATCTCACTTAACTACTTCAGTGAAATTACCTACTGCCCTAAAGGAGCTTAGAGACTCATAAAGTAGATTAAATCAATCACCAGAAAAAACTGAGCTTTAAAGTACTTTTCTAAAATGGTACTGGCCTCTCTAGTATTTTAGACGATTTTGGTGAATTGACGGTTGATCTTAGATGAAAGTTTCACCTGCACAAATGTACACTGATCTTTCATTGTATTGTATTCTTTTTTTACTATGATTTAATAATTTTTAAAGAAGTAAGTCAATGCCATAAAAACAGCATTTTAGAAAGTGTCAGCTATATGAATGATATATCTTTAAGCATGTCACACTTAAAATTTGACCTATTTTTGAAATACATTACTTCCATTACTTCCATATGTCACAAGGCAGATTTGATCCAGTGCCATGGTTTACTAATCCTTGTATTAAGGCGATACAGTCATTCTGAAAGTTTGGCTGGAGACAATGAATGACCATAACTGTCCCAAATGGTAGAACTGCTAAGTTTGAAGGAACCCCAACAACTTATCTAACCTACACTCCAAACACTATTCAATTTCTCCCTCTACTTTAACATTTATTTTACAATGTGGTGGTCTTTATATTTATTTTGATTCAAAAGTTTATGTTTTATAAAAGTGTGTATTGGTGTCTCTTCAAAAGCTTCATTGCTTTTTTTTTTTTTTAACTTGGGAAGTTTCTTTCCAGGAGAAGGTAGGAGTAGACACGATAACAAGTAAAAGGGAATGAATAAATACAAAAGCTAAATCTGTTTCTTTGACCATAAAAATTAGCATTAGCCAGTAATCAAACAAATATCAGCCCCAACACAAGAGGGAGGAGGCTGCTTGAACACAATAAGCCTGAGCGCTATGATTATTCTGGTGAAGTGGATTGGAGACGCTCACCTTTCCCTTAGTAAATGTTTGTCCTTCATATCCCAATCATAAGAATATAATTGAGCATTTTTGCTTTATCTGGTGCTTAAAATTTTGTGTGATGCAGGATTTAAAGCTTTCCATTCCAATTCTTAAAAGCCATATTTCAAACTGCATTCTATTAAGTGTGCCTTGCTTAAAATAAGAAAACTATTATGTGGCTTAATTCAGATCTGTTTCTTTTCTATTCCACACAACTGTTTGTGCCTTTCTTTGAGAATTATTTGTTAATCTTACCCCAGGCCCAGTGATGTGCTTTCACTTAACAATAAACACTGACTACTGGGCACTCAACTTACCCCTTTACAAGCTATATATTTCGAGGTTTTTTTTTCTTATAACATAAAACAGTAATGCGTTCATTAATCATTATTAAATCCATTTTTCTCCTCTTTATTGAATTCAAAAGGCAAATCAGCTAGTCTTTTTTTGGCATGCATCAGCAAAAGTATGTTATTATGAATTATTCTTAAATAATATATCTTCATAAAACAATATAGGTGGAGGTTTGAAGAGAAATAACGAAAGAAATTGGAACCATCTGGATATCCAAAGTAGAGAAAACTTCTTACTAATGGTTGTCATGTACATGTTACAAAAATAATATGATATGGTTTTTTAACTGGATAGAAAAAGGCAGAGCTATCAAAAAGTCTAAAAAGAAGACAGTTCTGTAGTGAGGCAATTTGGAACCACCAAAATCATCCATAAGACATGCTCTTAGAAGAGTGGAGATTCACACCTCTTGGGTCAGTAGGGATTAAACATATCTCAGAGATGACTTGTTTGGTCCTGGGAATGGAAATACAGCTGTGTGTGAGAGTGCATGGCTCCCTGGGAAATCCACTTGGACAAGAGTAGACAAAGGGAAGAAAGCACCCTTTATATGCTTGCTCCTAAATCAGCCTGATAAATTGGAGAAGGGTAGAGTTCCATGAAAGAAGGAAAATATGAATACATGCTATAGAAATAAGAGGGGAAATGGAAGAAAGCAAGGAAGAAAAGAAGGAAGAAAGGCAGGGAGGGAGGAAGAAAAGAGAGAGAGAGGGAGTGAGGGAGGAGAAAAAGCTCTCCAGAGACATGCCTAACTCCCTCAAATGTGTTACTTCCAAGAAGCCATATTGTTGGGAACTCATTTCAACAATTTAAGTATTAATACATAAATTAGAAATCAATTTTAGGAGTGTTATCCATCCAATACAAGCATTTTTCTGGCTTTTCGTCTCCTTGTGATATTTCCAGCAAATAACCACAGTGACCGGGTCTATGTCTCTCCTTAAAGGAGGTTAGTGAAGGTGGCCCGATCAATTATTTGTAAGCCTACCCAAATAGGCATGTCCTAATCTTGCTGGTTTCAGCATAATGTTGCCCAGCATGATAAAATACTTATTTAAACATGTATATCAATCTCAGAAATCGATATGTATAGTTTACCTTGAAGTCAATTGAAAACAGAATATTTCTTATTGATTTTGCCTGCTCGGCTGCTGTATGTAGTCAATGGGACTCACGTGGATGTAAATAGAATGAATCAACTCCTTGCTGGCCCTGGGCCTCCTTGAGTCATGTGAAGTAGTTTTCTGATTCCTTTATGTTCAGGCACAGCCAGGGAGACAAGAGTGCTACTGTCTTCTGCTAGCGCAGAGAGTTACCTCGGGCTATGCAGGAAAAATGCTTTTTTCTTATTTTTAGACCTGAATCAGTCTCTGCCACTAAATGTATTCTTGTGAATACAGATAGTACTTTGTTGTCCTGCTCATGGGAAGGCAATGGAGTAACCTGTTTGGATGCAGCTGCAGGCCACCTGTAGAGAAAGTCAAATTAGGGAGAGACCCCACTGTTCTTTGCATTAATGCTTTTGTATTGTTGTTTGACTTTTCCCCCTCTGTCTATGTATCTTTTTCAACTAGGGAGATCGGGAGCACATTTTAAGGCCTTCTGTCCCTTTAAGGCATCTAATGATTGAAAGGACTCTAAGATTTGAAAGGCTGTAAAAACTCCCCAGTTACCAGTGAATGATGGCAATACAAAGAATCTTAAAGCTGTTGAAGTAGAAGTAGTCTTCTTACAGATTTAGTTTGTTTGGTGAACTTCCAGCGGCAGCTCTTACAAGGTACTGTTCAAATATTCCCACCTATCTAAGCTGGTGCTCCTTGTAAAGATTTATCAAGTTCTCAGTGGGAAAGTAGTTGTCCATATTAGCAGTTCACTTTACTACAGATAAGGAAAAAAATTTCTAAAAGAAAAAGAATGATCTCCTCTTCTTTTCTTCTTCATCTACCAATTTGAAGCTTTAAAAAAGAAGCCCATAAATGAAGTATCTACTTTAGCCATAAATATTAAAGGAGGGAAATGCACAAATAAAACTTGTTTCTGGAAAGCTTGATTTTGGCTGAATATCAAAAACCATTTCCTGACAATGAAATCCATTAGACTACAAAATAATCTCTCAAAGTAGTGGTTGCATTGCTTAGAAGATTTAACATTTAAGGTTAGACTGAACACAGCCACAGACATCAGGCTCAAATGCTATTATTCTAGAGGTGTTATTCTAGAAGATGGAGGGATCAATTCTTTTGAGCCTAATTGTTTCTCTTGTTTTTTGTTCCTTTAACTGGAATTTCAGATTAGAATGTAGGGTTGGAATTTTTCAATGACCTTCATTATGGATCCTTGCAAGTTGTTTCAGGTCACTGGGGTTGAATTGTATGGACTGACCTGGTTGTATATGTGCATGTACACTGTTCTTCAAGAGTCTGAAGCAGAAGAGTCATCATAGTTAGTTCAAATCCATTTAGAGGATTTTATCTGCCTCAACTTTCCAGTGTTCATCAAACTCCTGCATTATCTTAGTAAAACATCATGCAGTTGCAAAATTCAAACTTTCAATCACCAACACTCTGCCAGTATTAACGTATATGTGCAAAATGTCCTTTTAGACAAAGTATTACATCTAGGTAGCTACTGAAAGATTCCCTAACTAATTCTTCTTTTACATGAGACTTCAGTATACTAATACTGGTGACCATGATTTAATTCATTTGATACATGTAGGTTATATATTTCTACTAAAATTAAATGATATATAGTAGGATTTGCTGTAACTAAATAGTGACATTCAACCAACTTTAATTCTCAAATACATGGCATATATTCTGAGAACTCTATACTTTCTTCTAAATATTCTAATCTCTTAAGCTATACTCTGGTGAAGAAAAGATTGAAGTAATGATAATGCCTTATACAGCATAATGTTTTGCAGTTTTATAGCTTGTTTCTAACTATATTTTCTTTAATAGATACTTGTAACAACTCATCAACCAAGGCTAAAAGATTAAGTGACAGAGCTGGGACTTGAAGGAAGGAGTTCTGACTCTAAGCTCCTTGCTCTTTCCACTTTGGCTCCATAGCTAAACTCTCACATGAAAAACATTTTCTATGTGGCATTCACCTCCACTGGGACAGACACATAATTAGCACTTGCAATTATATATCCAAGTAAAGAAGGAGTCCTGCACAAAAACAAGTCATTCCTAGAAACATAAGATGTAGCACCTTATATGAAGGTACCTGGGTCAAAAACAAGACAAGTGCCCAGGGGAAAAAAAAAAAGCACAGATGATCCCGAGCTAATAAGTATGCCAAGGAAAGCTGCCAGAAATTATATTCTGGGCATCTAAAGTAAAGAACCTTTGGTTTTCCATAAGGAGATGGGTCAGGGAGCCAACTAAAACATTAAAAGCATTCACCTCCATCCTTCACTACCTGTGTCTTGAATGTGAAGTAGTTTTACACTTTTTTTTTAATCCCAGGATGCTTTCTTCATAGTTCCACATAAGTATCATTTACCGATTAAAATGGAAAACCGATTTAAGTAGCAGCAATGATGCTACGACGGCACAATGAAAATAGTATTTGGCTCAAAGCTTTAGTTCAAATCTTGGCTTTCCTATTTACAATGTGTGAGTAGTTATTTCATTGTTATTTTATTTATTATCTTCTAAAATGTGGAGAATACCAACTAATCATTTTTTCCCAGATTGTTGTGATTATTACATGAAATACTGAATATGAGACTGTTTTGTTATCTTATATGTGCTGTATCAACATAATCTATTATATTTTACTTCAATTTGTTTAGTAGCTTGGTCAAAATAATTCTCTAAGTTATCTAGCCACTTACCTTTTTAACACACCAATTTAATCTCTGTGTACCCTCAGTTCATATCAGAGTAGTTACAAGTGAAATGGAAAAGACAGTAGCAACTTATAACAATCCTGATTTGAACCACTGTATATGAACAACTTCTACTTTTTGTCAGCTTGTATATGGGACAACCACATGCAAACTTAAAGCCTATTTTGCAAAGAAGTTTTTAATGCTAGAAATCCCATATGGTTTTGATATAAGTAAAAGGGGTATACTTTCCTCAGAGTCAAGGCAAAAAAAATGGATCACTGCAGGCTCTGCCCCATGTGTGAGAAGACAAAGGACCTGTGATGTCACCTGTCTGCTGCTTTTTACTCTTCTTGCCTCTTTTGAATGGGTATGATTCTGGTCATGCATAGTGAAGGGGAAGGTTAACTAACATTTGGAAAGCCATTATAGATGAAAATGCTAAGTTATGTTAGCTTTGACATAATGCCCTAGAATTATAACTATATACATAATTCAAATCTATTTAAGCCATCAGTGTGGAGGATTTACAAATTTGCAAAATTTGGAGCTCAGTTTTCTGACACACTATAAACAATTACTACAGATGCATTTCAATCACACTGCTCTAACAAAGGAGGAGAATTAGCACCAAAATTCTGCTATGTTTCAGGTGGGCAGAGTCTGAGAAGATAGCTCAAAAGAAAACCAGAGTCTTGCTTAACAGAAACCTCCAGATCTCACTCCTTTCATTGCTGTATTTCATAACACTTATCTTTGGGCTTAGTACATTTGCCAGAAAAACTTTGCCTCCTAAAGCAAATAAGCCTGATAATTTAGAACTAGGAGATGTCTTTTGAGTTTGCAAACGTTTATGCATTATCAAAAGCCCTGTGAATTATTAGTCATTTAAATACCAGCTATCTATTTCTTTCTGATTACTTTTTCATTTTAATTGCTCTCATTTCCTGTCCTGACCTTAATGTAACAGTGAAAAGAAGGCATCCCACAAAAGAGAGAGAGAGATCTTTCATTTGTGAACTGCAAAACTCCAGAGGTCCTAATTTGGCCAGTCTGTTTGCTGCAAAGCCTTGGAATGCTGTTTTGCAGTTTCAAAAGTGATCATACTCAGCTTCCCAGAATTTTTTATGCCTGGAGGATGCCACAAGAACAAGGGCAGCCTTGTTAACAAGTTGCAATCTCTCAAAAACAAGATAGGATTCAGATATAAATCATCATTTCAGCTCACAAAGCCATGTTCTCCACCCCTCTGAAGGACTTCATTTACATCTAAAATGGTTAAGACTGATCTCCACCAGAACTCCTAAGTGGAGGAATGCAGCTGCCATGTGCTTAGTGACTCTGGGGTTAGGGAAGAATGACATCACCAAATTTAAGCATATTATCATGCTGACATAGAGGCACCTTGTTTTCTCTTCTGTGGATAGAGCAAGGATTGTGTTCTATGTCTTGTTTTTTTCCTCTCAAAGAATACCTTTCCCCCTCTCTTCTTAGCAGCTGCAATATGAAAGGTTGAAAATGTCACTTCAACTAATGATGAATGATGCTTGACCTCTGGATGGGTTACTCTGAATTTTATGCAATTCTAAATTAATATGAAAAATCCCAACTCAAAGGACTTTGGCTGTTATGAATCGCTTCAAGGATAGATTTGTGTAAAGCAGTCAGTAGCTTTGGAGTTTTGTTGTTGTTGTTATTGTCCTTGGTGGGGTGTTGGAGGGCTTGCACTCTAGAGGCAAGGTAAAAGACAGAATGTACTAATATTTGTATGTGTTTTCTCCTGTGAAATTAATAATTTTTCATACTAGAAATATTGTCAGTAAGCAAAACTGGTTTGTGAAAAAAAAATTCTCAAAAGGGCAACTGGCCCACATGTCTTTGTTGTTTTTATTTGAATATAATTAATTATGTAAAGCAATAGTTAGTGGAAGATGAACAATTAGTAGATTCTGTCAAGTAGTCACATGGAAATTACTAACTAATTGAACGACTGGTCCTCTATTGTGTCAGAAAGCAGTGCTGAGTGTCATTCTTTTTATCTTTTTACTTTGTTGTTTTCACAGATTCCCTTTTTCTAAGATGTATGTTTCACAGTAGACTAATAAATAAATAACCCTGGTTGTAATTTCATAACATGCAAAAGGGTTTGAAATGAAAACACCTGTTTTAATTAGCATTATGGTTTGTTCACTTTAAAAAAGTGATAATCCTGATGCAGTTAGCTGACATTTTTAAAGCTTTGAATTTCCATCTGTATCTTATATTATGATGTTTCAGGATTGTCATGAGTTAATTATGTTAACTTGGGAAGCATTGCTTGCATTTAGAATGAAAAACTTCAGCTTGAATAGACAGAAAAGCAGATGCTATCTTTCTTGTCAATTGCTTTGTTGTGGGCTGCCTTGCAAGTTTTCATGTATTTCTGGATCTAAGGGGAAGTGTAAATCTCTATTTATTTTAAGTTTAACATAAACTATACAATTTCAGTATTCTTCTGTTTTGGCTGTACGTGTCTTGTGTATCTTTACATGTGTAGCTTTCCTGCCCCCAAATTCAGAAATCCACAGTCAAATTATCTCTTCTTTAATTCTTAATTTGTCTTGTTGTGCCTAGGCATTATGGAGATTAGCGCATAATAAAATTCAAGAATAGGACAACTCTACTGGCTGGATCCTCTCTCTAGTTAATTTTTTTAAACCACCTTTTTGCTTTGTACATCAACCTTTTAAATGGTACAAAATACATGCAGCATCTGGGCACAACAAGGCATGTTAAGAATGGAGTAGGCACTCTAAGTAGGAATTTCCATGCTTTTGTGAGTTTAATGTTCTTTTAACATAGAGAGCAGCTGTGTTTATGTCAATAATTACACATTGAAACAAATGCATGTACATGTGTTTCTTTATGGGATTAAGGATGTTAGGGATGGCCTTATACAAAAGATTTTTGTCCCTTCCATACCCACCCAAAACGTTCCTGCAAAATTCAAGACCAAGTTACACTGTTTTAAGATGTCTCTGGGCATTTGGACTTCTAGGTTTCAAGTGACAGAATATGGGATGGATGTGCTGGTAATCTTCTGTTTGCCTCCCTACCTCATATCCATTCTCCACTCTTCACTGCCCTGTTCACTATCCAGGATCTGACTCCTATGCGTGACTTCACCAAGGCTCTCTTGCCAACAGGCTACTGACTAGATTGGGTCAATGGGAAGTGTCTTCAGGAGAGCAGAAGGCAGAGGGAGACAATGCAAGAATGCCAGGATTGTTCATGCTTAATCCCCACATTGGTGCCATAGGCAATAAATGCTCTTGTTCAAAAAAAAGTGAGATCAAGGAAAAGTGGATCGCTTTAGGCAGGATTCCTGGGATGTAAAATCTTCTTTGGGCTTTGAAGAACTAGTGGGGTGGGGCCATAGGAGGTGGGTGGGTATGATATCTTAAGTCAAAAATGAGTAAGAACTACAGAATGGAGATTACAAAGCACAATTCTTGCTTGGGAATAGTGAGCACACCTGTACAACAGGAGCAGATGTTCAGGTCTGAGTGAGATCGAATTTTAAGATTAAATGGCAGAATTTGGCCATGAAGTAGAGGCTTTGAATGGTGGAATTAGAAAACATAGTCTTTAAAATATATGACAAAGGTGTGTTCAGTATATAAATCCAATCTGTAAATAATATGCAAAGTGGAGGTTTATTCAAGTGCCTTATTGCATATTCAAATGAACGTACGGCTAGTTCTACCACTTAAAAATAGCTCTGTTCAATAAAGGAAATGTAACCTAGATTTTCAGAAAATTAAAATTGTTACAGTGTTCTTAAGTCATTTTACACTATAGCCAAGATTCATAGTTTAGTACTATCTTCCTAAACATTTTGGGCTAAGGGAAAGAGTTATAAATCTGGTAGTTTATCCATACTTCTCCAATCAATTTTCTGTTTTGATTGCAAACTAGCAACTTGTTCATTTAGACACAGCCATTGAACCTGGAAAACAATCAATCCATGAGTTTCATTCCTCTCAACTTTAGATGTGCTTTGCCCCATCAAATTTATGCTGTATTAATTGTATTAATTAGCAACACATCAAAGAGCTTGGACTAGCAGTGGGCTGTGTTCTTCATCACAGACAACCTAAATCACAAAGTGTGAACTCAAGTGTACTTAAGACTAATACTGCTCTTCTAGAGACAAGACTGTAGAATCCAGTGGAATTTACATTGTAAAAAGCTGATTGTTTAGATGCTGATCAGTAAAGTATTAACCAAAGAATTCATGTTTTTTGTTAGTTGTTGTTGTTTTTTAATTTTAGTATCATAGTCTGAAACTGTTTGCTTATAAGCCGCATGCAAAGGAATTCTATTTTTCCAGGACATATGTTTGAATGACACTTTTTCTCTTCTTGCTCTATATGTTTCTATATAACTGTTTTCCTCCCTTATTGATTTAGGCAGTTTTGCAAAAAAGTTTGTGAGTGAGATAGACCAGTGTTCAAAAATTAGCCTGGACGCTAACTTCCTGCATGAACTTGAGCAAGCTGTCCTTAGATCTTCATTTATAAAATATGTGGATAACAGCTACCTTGCTTGGTTCCTATGAAAGTAAGATCATGTGGATAAAGTACCAAGAACTGTGACTGGCACATGATAGGTGCTGAGTTAATGGTTTTGTTATCATTATTGCTGTGGTTACTATTATTACAGTTATTATTACTCAACTCTGACATCGAGGCTGATAATTTTCAAATTTACATGTCCAATCTTTATCTGTTTTGTAAGCTCCATAGTTCAATTTCCAAATGTCTGCTGACTATCACCACATGAAGGTATCAATAGTATCCCCCAACCAAACTTACTATTTTTGACATCTTCTTGTCAAAAATAAATTGGACAAACTAGAAATCCTAGCTTCTCTTTCTGAAGTATCCTAAATAGATAACTGCATCAGCACATCTACATCTTGCTAGCTACAAACAATAGTTTTGCTTGATCCTTTCTCCTTTTGACCTCCCCTACCTTCATTAAATGTAAGTCCTCACACACTCAGCCTTTTCTTCACATATCTAGAAACACTGCTTATTTAGTTCTAGTCTTCATGGTGTCATGATGGGCTGGAATATTGTTAAGAAAAAAATTAATCTTACTGGTAAGTAAAAAAGCAAATCCCTTGGTTGATGATAGATATGACCTGTTAGCAATAGTTACACTTTTTTTTTTTTTTTTTTTTTGAGTTAGAGTCTCACTCTGTCAGCCAGGCTAGAGTGCAGTGGCACACTCATGGCCACCCCAGCATCGACCTGCTGGGCTCAGACAATCCTTCCACCTCAGGCATCCAAGAAGTAGCCAGGACTACAGGCTAAGTATGTGCTACCATACTTAGCTAATTTTTGGATTTGTTGTAGAGATGAGGTCTCGCCAAGTTGCCCAGTCTGTTCTCGAACCTATGGGTTTAGGCAATCCCCTCACCTCGGCCTCCCAAAGTGTTGGGATTATAGGCTTGAGTCACTGCACCTGACCAATAGTTACACTTTTATACTTTCTTACAATCAGCATGTGGAGCCCAACATAATCCAATTTACTTATTCCTACCTTCTCACCTCTCAAGTACATTATTCTATTTCCAACAGATTTATCTTCATAAAATACATTCTGGATGATATTATTTCCCCCCTCAAAGTTTTGACAGTTTTCTCATATCTAAAGAAAAACATACTGTCTTAGCATGGCACTTAAAACTATCTCCTTACTTTCAAGCTAAATTCTCACTACATTTCATAATTCACCTTTGTATTGGCCACAAAGTGGCCTCTTGCCAGTAGATAAACTTTGATTCATCTATTTGCTAGAAAAATGTTTGTCTGATTTTAATATGTACAGAATCATCTGAGAACTTGTTAAATCACAGATTTCCCCCTGTGATTTTTACATGAGGCTCATAAGAGATTCTGATTCAATCAAGTCTGAGGTAGGACTTGATAATCTGCATTTTAAACATTGCCCCATGTGATGCTGACATGGCTGGTCTTGGGACCACATTTGAAAAACAGGGGCCTAATATATCCTCCATCACCCTTCTCAGTCCAACAAAATCCTATGCACTCATTATTGCCATTACCTGGGAGAAGTTTCATCTGTCACTTGTCAGAATGAACCATTCCAAACTTTGTGCTAGCAGATTAAAGTTTCAGGTGGGACCAGATTATCTGGACTCTGCCATTAACTACCTGAGTGAACTTGGACAAGTTGCTTAATCTCTGGACCCCCACCAGTAAAACTGAACTAATAATCATACCTACAACATATGTTGATATAAGGATCAAATGAATTACTATATGTGAAGCAATTAAAACAGTACCTGAGAAGTACTCAGCTATTGCTATGTTTTCTAGTAGTTTATACCTTTAAGATAATGCTCCACTTAGCCACATAATGATGCTTAGAGTTTGCAGGCCTAGCTCCTTTTCTAGATACTAAGTTACTTTAAAGCAGATACCACATCTTTACAAACCCCTAGAAATACAGTCCCAGGCTCTTAGCACTTTACAGAAATCCAGTAAATACAATT
Organism: Cephalopachus bancanus; assembly: GCA_027257055.1. Classification (NCBI taxonomy): domain Eukaryota; kingdom Metazoa; phylum Chordata; class Mammalia; order Primates; family Tarsiidae; genus Cephalopachus; species Cephalopachus bancanus. The sequence goes on along the minus strand of JAPVLO010000031.1, from coordinate 7,977,477 downwards.
TTTAATTAGGTGACTGAGAAAAAAATTGCAGAAGGATCTTAAGTAAGTAAAAATCTTCTAAACAATAAATAAGTCATCCATTTCTTTTCCCCTCGTCATAAAGATGAATATAAATGAAGTCAATTATTAATAATATATTGAAAGTAGGTTTGTCTTTTCCTTTGAATTTTCTAAACTCTATAATTAAAATGACTTCAAATTGGAAGATTGTTAAGAAGAAATTAATCTTATTGGTAAGTAAAAAAGCAAATCCCATGGTTGATGATAGATATGACCTGTTCGCAATAGTTACACTTTTATACTTCCTTTTCTTACAATCAGCATGTGGAACCCAACATAATCCAATTAATTGTAATTCCCTTTTGTAGAGTCAGTAAAGTAGTTCATGATACTAAAATACCATTGAAGTCTTATCTCTGGTCAGATAATCCAAACGGATTCTCATTTGCAAACTACCAGCAGGTCTTTATAAACTTCAGGAAAATAGAACATTTTGACTTTCCTGAACTTATAATAGGCATGATACACAATAATTGGTTTCTTAGCTCTGATCCTTGATAGGTACAAACCATCAGTTTTCTAGTCATCTTTCTCTGCAATGTAATGGTTTCATAAACACACCTGAGTGTTAATCTTTTACTAACTGACTTCCTTTACAAGCATTTTTTTCCACAGTGAATATACAGTATTTTAACACACCCAAGTCTTTCAACTCAGCTCCTTGCTCATTGTGTCTTTCTGGATACACCAACCCTCCTCCACATACTCACTGACCCATCCCACACACTAATGCCAGTGTGCCTTTCTAGAATGTCACTCTCCTGCTGGGTTATCCAGACTATTTCAGTCATAAAAACCTTCATACTCTACCCTCTGCCATCCCTTCTATCCTCATCACCCTGGGATATGAAACCTACATTTCTGTGCTTTCCAACAACTGTGACTTTCCAAGCGTACAATGTCCTCTATTGGCACAACTTCACTTCGACCTGAACTTTACTTCATACACCTCTTTCCTCCCTCTCTCCCAGCTCCCACACCACCCTCATGCGCCTGACTGCTCATCATTTAAGACAATTATTATGTGACATCTTATCTAGAAAGCCTTCTCTAACTACTACCCAGATACAGCTAGATGCTAATCTTTGATGTTGCCATAGAAGTCTACATAAAGTTATATAATAACGTGCTCTATTAGAATTTTTTGTCTGAATTTCCTATACACTACAAAATCTCTGTGCACAGAAGTTATATCTTTCTTTTTATCTTTTCTTTTAAACACCAGCAGCTACAGCATAGCTTGGACAACATTTGAATTCAATAAATATGTGATAACTGAATGAATGAGTGAATGAATAAGTAGGTTATTTATTACTGGTTAAGTGTTTCAAAAGAGAAAGACTGGCAAAGAGAACACATAAATTATGCTGTATGTGTGTATATATGTGTATATATAGCAACATCTTTATTGGTACTATATTGTGAAATAGCCTCTACTATCGAAGGATGTTCAAATATAATAGGTGATGCAGATATGTTCATAACTAATAAAAAAGAGCACATCCAGACACTAAGCACCAGGCTAAGCACTGAGGGTACAAAGATAAATAAGAACACATTTCTTTGAGAGAGAAACCTTTTAGTTAAATCACTGCAGTTAAATTAATTAGGTGTGCCCTCACATGAAGGGGTTGGATTGGAAACATCGCAAGCAAGATTGGAAATGAAGCTCATTATAGACAGAAGTCAAGATTAGGGGAGTAGATGTCTAAGCATCAAGAACCATAGGCAGAGATCCAGAAGTTGGTGTCATGAGTTTGTTTAGGTGGGAAGAGTAAGAATTAAGATGATAGTGTTAGTCCATGATTTCACCAGGAAATTGATGCACAGAGAACTAGCTATTCTGCCTAACTTTATACAAGTAGTTGTGCAATTTATAAATCTTCCAACTCTTGTTTTGTGTACCTTTGTAGAGCTTTAGCTATTCCTGTGATGTAAAGTAGAAATTTTTTTATTATTATAAAGATGTGGAGTACAATTCAGGGTTCGGTATACAAACATTGATTATGCAAGTACTCCTGTTGATGAGGTATGCCCCTCCCGCCCCTAGCAGGTTCCCTCAACTGCCAGTCCACCCTCCCTCCCCTGACAGTTTCCCATTATGCCAAATGCTTTCTTATAGTATTATAATTGCTCGAGGTCCACTTATGTGTGAGAACATATGGTACTCTGTTCTTTGTTTCTGTGATAGATCACTGAGTATGATCGACACCAAATCCATCCAAGTTGCTGTGAAGTCCATGTATTTGTCCTTCTTTGTGGCTGCATAATATTCCACTGTGTACCTGCACCACATTTTCTTTATCCAGTCCAGTTTCGATGGGTAACGTGGTTGGTTCCATGTTTTTGCTATTGTGAATAGAGCTGCAACAAACATGCGTGCGCGGGTATCTTTTTTATAGAATGATTTGAGTTCCTCTGGGTATATTCCCAATAGGGGAATTGCTAGGTCATATGGAAGGTTAATTTCTAGTTCTTTTAGAAATCACCACACTGTTGAAGTAGAAATTTACTTAACTACTCCCATGAGTCAAACTAACCAAGATAGTTTAAGTTAAAAAATTATCATCATCAGTAATTGAAATCTTCTCTTCATTTTGGCTACCTTTAATTGACAACTAACAGATACCTTATCTGTGGATAAAATGGGGTTTCAACAAATTAGAGTAGCAATGTCTTAACCTACCAATTTTGTTTTCCTTTTATTTCTATTTTCCTGAAGAAATATTTTCAGACGGAAGATTTCTAAGTTAACAAAAAGCCAATTCCCTATCCTTTTCAGTGTTACTATTTCTGAAAGTCAGAAATTAGATTCCAGAAATATTTGACAAAGTTTGGCTGACAAAGAAGGTCGTGCACAAATAAATTTTCCAATAATGATATAATAAGCTCATACTCGATGCTTTTTATGTAGTACCTCACTTAATTCTCACACAAAATTTGGAGACCTCATTTGACAAATGAGGAAACCAGAATGTTAAGTAACTTTTATACGTGTGTATTTGCCTACAACAGACATGTTATTTGTATATGGACATTTATACAACGTAGTTTTATTTATTTCCTAGATAGCATTTTAAATATGTTTTGACTTGACCCTCTGCTTGATATTTACAAATGTAATATAACTTGGCGGGAACAAATAGCAATAGTGTAGAAATTTAGAGTCAGTATGAAGTAAGATTTCAAAAATGACTTTGTTGAAATTTAATCCTTCAGATTCTCTACCCTTTTGAGTATGTAATGTATGAAATCATCCATGGAATTCAAGCAAATTGAGAATCTGTTTGGAGAAGATGGTCAAATAAAAAGAACCATTGTGTATGATGTCTGTAGAGTACAAAAAGCCTTTGACAGAATAGAAATATGAACAGTGGTGGAAGCTCTGAGTAAGAAAGGAATTAAAGAAATATATATTGGTACCATGAAATACATCAATTTTTTATGAACATCACTTAAAGCAAAGTCTGTTCGTTTTTGTTGTTGCTGTTTTATCTAAACAGAAATACCTCTTTTCAGATGCCTAAACAAAATATCTAAAAACCTGGAGGGAAGCATAATGTCAATAACATCATTTTATAAGGTAGCACTATGTGTGGAGTTATGTTGATGGGAAGATGTTTTGTTATGCCATTATAAATTTAAAATACACAAAGCAATGACACATTTGTTACACTTGTGCTTGCTTCACAAGTTTCAGTTGTACCTATTTAGTATATTATTATTTACATTCAAATGAAGTCTGAGGAGAAATAAAAATAAGACATTCTTAACTCATTTCTTGTAGTGGATATGGTAGAAGACCGCACCAGTACATTCTAAGAGAGTAACTAAAGATATTTCATATTAACCTATGACATTCACATGCCTGGGGCTTCTCAAATCATTTCCAAAGATATACACATAATATGAAGCACATAGAAAGTAAGCCAACATGACATGCCAAAATATCCCATCAGATATTAAGAAATAAAAGCTTCTTTCCCTTTTTTAAGTTTTAGCATCAGGTCTCTGATTATTTCCTTGCTTTCTCCCTCTTTCCTACTTCAAGGAGGCAATACAAGACTGGATTTTGTAGACCAGGTGGCAGAACCACCCATTCTAAGCTCAACTATCTTCTCTCAAAGTATTTTTTAAGTATTGAAGTAACCATTTTCAAACATAAGACTCCTAATAGCTTCCTGGGGTTTACCGTGATAACTTGTAAGGAATAAATCTCTTTGATTTTGTAGTGCAAAATTTCATATTTAAAATCACTATTTTTTCCTTCCTGTTTGATAGAAACCATGACCATAGACAGTTGATTTGGCTTGGGTTGAGTCTTTCCTAAGAAAGTTTGTTTGTTTGTTTTGAGTCACAGTCTCACTCTGTCCAGTCACCCAGGCTGGAGTGCAGTGGCATAATTACAGCTACCACAATCTCGACCTGCTGGGTTCAGGCTATCCTTCTGCTTCAGTCTTCCAAGTAGCTGGGGCTACAGGCATGTGCCACCATGCAGAGCTAAGTTTTTTATTTCATTGTAGAGATGAGGTTTCACTATGTTGCCCAAGCTGGTCTTGAACTCCTGGGCTTAGGCTATCCTCTTACTAGGCCTCCCAGAATACTGGGATTACAGGAATGATCCACCATGCCTGGTCCTGAGAAAGTTGTAAATGTTCTCTAGTATTTTGAGTCTCAAGCTATAGCAACAATGAAATATTTCTACTCTAGAAGTAGTAGTTGGAAAAAAATGAATGCGAAAGAGGCAATTATGATTATATTCACTGTCTGGAGGCCACACTAGAGAGTATCCTGCATGTTTGTAGAGCAAATCTTTTGAAATAATTAGGTTGAGCCTGAATAGGTAAGAAATTTTTCAACTAATTCCAGCTTCAAATCCTTTCTCTGAATATAGGTAATTAGTCTTATTCAAATGAAATTACCTAAATCGCTATGTATGTTAGGGGTCCCCAATCCCCAGGTCATCGACTAGTACTGGTCCATGGCCTGGAAGGAACCTGGCCACACAGCAGGAGGTGAGTAATGGACAAGAGAGCAAAGCTTCATCAGTATTTACAGCTATTCCCCATCACTCACGTTACCGCCTGAGCTATGCCATGCCTCCTGTCAGATCAATGGCAGCATTATATTCTTATAGGAGTGCAAACCCTATTGTAAACTGTGTATGCAAGGGATCTAGGTTGCACACTTCTTCTGAGAATCTAATGCCTGATGATCTGAGGTGGAGTTGTGGCAGTGATGCTAGTGCCAGGGAGTGGCTGCAAATAAAGATTAACATTAGCAGTGAAGTTTGACTATTCAGAGACCATAATAAATCAATTGCTTGCAGACTCATATCAAAGCCTGATCAGTGAGTGGCAAGTGAGTAAGTTGCAAGTGGCAATTGATGGACTTCAATTGTACAGCTGCATCTGGTGACAAGCTTAAAGTCAGAATGCCACACTTAATTTTAGTCTTCGGGTGGTCCACTCATTATTTTATTTAACACTTCCATCCATGCCTTTTTTTTAGTGGTGAGTTGCATAAGAAATAAAGTGCACAATAAATGTCATGCACTTGAATCATCCCCAAACCCTCCCCCACACCCAGTCTGTGGAAAAATTGTCTTCCACTGACTGCCAGGGGAAGGGTGCGGGGCACAGAACCTCACGAAGGGTACCTGACCCTAAACCAGGGGGAGTGAGGCCCAGTTGGGGGCCCAAACTTCACCTACACATAAACTACGTATGTACCTAATCCCGACTTGTACCCCATCTTTACAATAAAATAGAATAAAATAAACTCTAAAGAAATAAAAACAATTGTCTTCCATGAAACTAGTCCCTGATGCCAAAAATGTTGGGGACCACTGTTATTTACTGTATTTTACAAGTGTGGAATAGCCGTTGTGTTGGGGAAATGTTTTGATATGATCCAGGAACCTGACATGGTGTTTTTCTGCCCAAAACCTTAGGGCATTTTATTAATTTGCTAGGGCTGCCATAACAAAGTACCTCAGACTGGGTGACTTAAACAACAGACATTTATTTCCTCACAGTTCTGGAGGCTGGAAGTCTGCGATTAAGGTATCAGCAGGTCGGTTTCTTCTAAAGTTCTCTCCTTGGCTTGGAGATGGACAATTTCCTCCAGTGTCTTCACATAGTCTTGCTTCTATGTCCTAATCTCTTATTATAAGAATACTAGTTGTATTGGATTGGGACCCATATGACCTCATTTTATCTTAATTACCTTTTTTAAAACCCAATCTCCAAATACAGTCACATTCTGAGATAGTAAGTGCTACAGCTTTAACATATGAATTTGAGAGTTGGGAGGACACAATTCAACCCCTAGCAGGCATAATGTACATTTTCGGGGTGATGTATTTCTTGAGTTTGTCCTTGCTCACCCTCAAAGTCAAATAATATTATTCTAAGGGACAGAAATAAGATGCAAAATGTCCAGAGCTTTATTTATATTCACTTTACTGATATATCTAAGCACCTGCTGAAACTCTCTCCTTTGAGGAATATAAAGCAGCCTCAACAGCTGTAGCTTTAAAAAGCACATAACGTAATGCCTGGTATGTAGTCTCCATTCAATCTATGTTTGTTTAATAAAATTTAAGCGAACAAACAAATTAACTGGCCAACTGGTGTAGTTTTCTAAGATGATGTCTCCTGTTACAGCCAAGGTGTTGTAGGAAAGAGCTTTAGCCAGTGCAGCAAAGAAAGATGCTGCCTTGGGCACAGGTTTTACATCACCGCGTTTAAGATTGTGGAGCCTCTCTAATCCACCAGAAATTAGATTGCACTGTCACTTTAAGGAGCCAGCACAACAGGGAAGGTTGAGCTAGCTGAATGACCCAACCAACTTCCTTTTGATCCATTCCTTTAAACACAAAACTGAAAATCAGCTACATCCTTATACACCGTGTCATTTTATCCACTTTAATATCTAATCTTCCAGTTTGACTTTATGGCCAAACATATTATTATTTTTTGGATCGACAGTCCCTCTGGCATCTCCTTCATTCATGATGTGACTTTCATGTACCCAGCAGGCCTTTCAGATAAGAGCTCCAAATGGTCATCTGCACTGGAAGCAGACACCACATTCTTTATGAAGAGTTTCACAATGTAATAGGTTCTTGTCACCATATTAATGAGATCAGAGCCATTCTGTATCCTGGGAAAGCTGGGGTGTCTTTTCCTCTTTTCTTTTTATTGAAACAATAAAGTAAAAGTTGGAAAGATGCTTTAAATTTGCCATGGAAGACATTACAAGGTAAAAAAGCACTTGTTTTTCATTGCACAAAGAAGAATTATGTCTTGACTCTTCTGTGACTCTTCTATTCTAAATAGTCCAAGTACAGCCACGTTTCAACCAAGACTAGATTAAAACAGTTTGAGTCTAGTTAAAATTGAAACTGATAGCACAACTTCTGGTTATACTAATCTACAAAGCAAAATATAAGATAAGAAGAAAGTGGTAATTAAACTAGTAGTGATATTTAAAAGTTCCTTTTTCCTTAGAAACTGCCATTGGCCTACTATGGCTATCAAAGGTCCATCTTTCAGTTCTTCTTCCTAAGAAAAATTTGTCCTAATCACTACTGTCAATTTTTTTCTTTCAAATATAATATTTTAAGATTGATATAGATATGTTTTTACTTAAAAAATAAATAAATAAAATACATTTAAGCCCAAGAAAGGGCATTTCATTTCAAAGATAGCCTTATTTGAATACAACACTTAGGTATAATTTTTATGATCTCCTAAAAGTCACATACTATTTGGGTTCTGGAGTTTAACCTATCTTCATTTCTGTTTATATGCTTAAAAGCCATGACCAAAATAAATTTAAGATAGCCTAATTGGTGAACCAGCAGAAACCAGCGCAGGTTACGAGTATAGGGATTGTGAGATATCTTGATTCAACCAGACTTTTTCCCAGGACTGGACTCCAGCATGTAAAGGTTTTGTTGATCCTATATGACAAACTGCATCACACTGAGATAAATCCTCTACTACATCCAGGCTGGTTTACTATGTTTGCTTGGTGTTTCCATTGCCTTAGTTCCTTACATAGTTTGGTTTTGGGGCCTTTACACACCTTCCCCATTGTAGTGGCATCTTGGATTTTGTTTCTTGGACTTCTCAAATGTTTTTCAGATACATTTTCCCATTTGATGCCAACAATTATCCTTCTTAATGTCTTCATTTCACAAATAAACAAATAGATATACAATGAACTAGTGGTACATGCAAGCCTGGAATGGGCATTTTGTATAATTTCCTTTCCACTTTATCATATTTCTTCTTCACCCCATTGCTACATAACCATTTGCTCCAACTCTGTACCTTTTCTAATATAGTTCCTTTTTATTACCTATTTATTTTATATCTATTTATATAAAAATCTGTGTTTTTTATAAATGAGTAATTACCAAAGATCAAAGTCAGTTTAAGGTAAAAGTGTGGCCTCAAGTAAGGCGTTTAGGGATAAGATGCAAAAATTACTATTTTTTTTTTTTTTTTTTTTTTTTTAGTTGGAGTCTCACTCTGTCGCCCAGACTGGAGTGCAGTGGCCGCTCCCGGCCACCGCAGCCTCGACCTGCTGGGCTCCGGCGATCCTTCTGCCTCAGCCTTCCAAGTAGCCGGAATTACAGGCACGCGCTGCCACGTCCAGCTGATTTTTTGATTTATTGTAGAGATGAGGTCTTGCTGCCCAGGTGGGTCTTGAACCCGCAGGCTCAGGCAATCCACTCACCTCACCTTTCCAAAGGCGCGGGATTACAGACTGAGCCACCGAGCCCGGCAAAAATTACTGTGTTCAAAGTAATACTAAATCTACTACCACTTGCCATTACTATTTACATGCTTTTTCCCTTCCTGCTTCTGCCAGTCAAGATTAAGTCTGAACATAGTGGTTTTGAACATAGTGGGAGCTTTCCGGCTCCTTATCCTAGTTGCATCACTTGTCAGCCATGGGAAAGTTACTTAATCTACCCATGCCTCATTTTCCCTATCTGTAAAATGGATATGATGATAGCAGTAGTCTATTCCTCATTAACTTACAGAAAAAATCAAGTTAGATTATAGCATAGTCCTTGGTACAGTATAAGCACTAAATAATTATTGGTTATTATTTTTGTTACAAAATACTCTGGATGTCTTCATATGAATTTTGTCCTATAAAATGTTTTTATTTGGGCAATAGTAATTACCAATTCTTAAGTTCATAGTAAGGAAATCTCAGTGTATGTGTATCTAATTTTCTAGTTCCCTGCCCATCTAAGGTAAACTTCATAAATCAATATTTATGGAGTAACATCTATAGTCTCTTATGGACCCCATTATAGTGGTTCGCAACCAGGAATAATTTTGTACCATGGAGAGATATTTGGCAATATCTAGAAACTTTTTTTTTTATCATCACCTCTGGGAAGTGCTCCTGGCATCTGTGGATTGAAGCCAGGGATGCTGCTAAATGTTCTAGAAAGCACACAACAGCCCCCACAACACAAAAAAATTCCAGAAAAATTAGAAAAAAATGAAAGTAGAAAAATTCTGCTCTATTAGAAAAGGGAGAACTATAAGATATCACCACTGTGAATAGTCTAGATAGAAAATGTTTGTCAAATAATGTAAATGTATTTGTAATGATGCCTGTTAACATCAGGAACGGGTTATGGTTAGTTCATCTTGAAGACTGGTTGGCGTCATAAAAAGTCATTATATGGACATAACTGTATGTTTAGATAAACCACAGTATCCTTGAAAAATATGCCTTACCACTCTTTGGTTTACAAGGAATCTTAACCTTGGTTAATTATTAAAAGTTTGATATAAAAATTAAATATTATATTTCAAAAAACAATTACCAACTATTTGCCATGTTGCTTATTGAAGTTACTTGTTGGAGAGCTACAAATTATTACTTTTTTTTCATGAAGACTATATGGGTATCTATAGTCGGAATGTTGAGTTAAGTGACAAATTCATATTAATATATGGTAATTTAAGTGGACATAATCAGACGTTATTTACTGACAGGTAAATTTTCTTTGCATGTATTAAAACATTCCATTTTTATGTTCACTTGAACATAAAACATATGTTCACTTGATATTTATGTGAAGGTGACTTCCTTTGAGTAAGCAATTATTGTTATTGCTGTTGTTTTCTTGCTCAAGACAAAAACCGTTTGCTTTTTCACCAGCTGAACACTTTCCTTTAACAATCACTAACCTGTGCACAAAATGGTATTTTGCATTGGACTTTTCTGATAAATGTTTGGTAGATATAGTTGCGTGCATGTGTGTGTGTGTTTAGGTTTCCTCTTAAAGTTCAGTGCCAAAGCTACAGTACTTATACATTTTCTAAATGTGTTTTAAGCAATAAGTTGTACAACATTTTTAGAACATGTGTTAAGCTATTTCTCTAAGAATGAAGCTCTTAACAAAACATAAGCACTCTGCATGAGATCTTAGCAGCAAAGTGCTTAAAAGATAAAGTAAGAATTGGTACCATGGGAAGAACACCAGCTGTAGAGCGCACAGGTCCATTATGAGAAGTATGGTAGTGGGTAGGGAGAAAATGATTTAATCAGGAGTAAAACCAATTTTATTATAAGGGCACGCAGGGGGTGTGGCACCATAGTGAGAGGGACATTTCAAAATATCTGACAGATTTCAACAATGTGAAAACCTCGTTCTTTAAAGTGACAGTAAACCCCATCAGGTCTCCCTTTTTGATGCTATTGTTAACAGTTGACTGTTTAAAGCTGGCCTGCTAAGATGCTGTCGGCCTATTTCAATAGTGTGTAGCCAAATAAAAGACTAATTGTTGAAATACAATCAATCAAAAATGATTGCAGGGCAGAAAGAAGGTCTCCTCTGCTGATTTTGTTGTGGATCATATTATTATGTTATGATTGAGGTAGGAATGAAGACTGAAAGGGAAGAATAGCCCATCTGAAATAAACAGATCCACCTTCATTTCTTCTCTTTGCAAACATACTATTGAGCAGGAACATCACTTGCTAGCCCAAGAAATGATCGTTCATTTAGAAAAAAAATCTGATAAAGAACTGGGCTAATTTTTTAAAAGGACATGAACACTATTAGCAAAACAGCCCATGCAGAGAATCCCTACAGTGACAATTCTCAGTTTTCCTTACATTTTTGTTTCAGAATGCTCCTTTGCATTCATAAAACTGACATTGAAGGGGTATGTGAATGTAAGCCCAAGACATCAGTAAAGAAACAGCATTGCAGTTAACCAAATACCTGTTAAGTTCTTGCCAGGATTCTCAGCTTTTCTGTTAACCCCCAGATTCTCTAAAATGCTTAGTCTTAGTTTTCATGAAGCCCAGAATCCGAAATCTTTTCCATGTTGCACGTTTAGAAAGACAGATCCTAGGGAACGACAGCAACGCCTTTGTGCCTTGCTTTCTTTTCATTGTATGTAAAGATGTCCTTTCAGACACAAATACTTCCACTTCTTGAGTGAGAATAATGCCAGACATTCACATTGAGGGTGAAAAGGACAATAATAATTTCCCAATACACTTTATTTCACTAAAACCTTCATTTTGGCATTTACTTTCTTTAATATTTCAATGCCTCAACTCACTCACTCTTCCCAAGCAAACATTTCTGTTGTTTCTAAAGAGTTGGTAAGCACTTGTGGTTTGTCTTTAGTGTGTTATCATTTTTGACAGCTTTGCATAGCCTACGTAGGCCAACAGGGGTCTGTCTAATATTGTTGCTGGGCATATTTTCCTCACTGAGATGAGAACTAAAAAAAAAAAAGGATATTTTTGAAGCAGTAAGAAGGAATTAATATCCTTTCTCACTCAGTATTCTATTCCTTGCTGACTTTATATTCAGGCAAAAAAAAAAGGGAAAAAAGTGTTACCCATTATTCCCTTGTACATAGCAAGGCTAACACATGTAAAGCAATAACTCATTTTCTATTGCCATGTTTAGCATATGTCTCCTGTTGGCTCGGCAAGGCCTTTAGGCCGGTCCCTTGAGCCGGCCATCATTGGCAACTCTTAGCCCCTCGGCCTCAAAACCAAATAGCTTTGAATCATGTTGAGCTGTAATGCTAATTTTCATACTGATGCATTATGGGAATAAATGTATCTGACATACTGTGTCAATGGCAGTGTCTCTTTGTGTCTCTTGTTTTTTTGTTAGCTGCATTCCTACAGATGGTATTCCATTGAAAATGTTCCCTTCCTACGGAAAAAGGGGGAAAAAAAAAAAACATGCACAGCACCAAACCTCTAGGTGCAGAAGGCTGTTAACGGTTGCTGATGATAGTAGGCAAACATTAACATAATAATTAGTGTCTTGTAATTGTTTCATTAAAACCAGTTGTTCCATTTCTCCTCGTGTTTTCCCAGAAGAGAAGCTGAATTTGGACGACAGCCAGTGGGAGGACATCCACGTTGTCACCGGAGCACTGAAGATGTTTTTCCGGGAGCTGCCTGAGCCGCTCTTCCCTTACAGTTTCTTTGAGCGGTTTGTGGAGGCAATCAGTAAGTACCTCATGAAAAGGAGCAGTTGGTGGGATAACCTGGCATTGTGGAATTAAGTAAATAATAAGAATGATGATAATAATAACCATGAAGAACAGATCAGATCCCCAACGCTCCATATCTTTCCTTTTAGTTTTTGTGAGTTTGATGGCTTGTTTTCTTTCTGGCCCTGCAATATTATCTGACCCTTTTTTTTTTTTAATTAAGGAAGAAAAAAGATGACATCCTTTTTAGGGTGGCAAATTTAACTAAACTTCCTTAAATGAGAATAACTTCTCAGGGAATCTGCTTTAAAGAGGTCACCTTTTGCACCCCTAGTTCCTGCCTTTATACTTTCAAAATAGAAATGAGTTTGAGTACAAAAGTGTCTTGAAAAGGAATCTAAGTAAATTAAATATTACATTTCATTAGATATGTGTTAAATCATCAAGTGAGGCATCACTTTTTTTTTTTTTTTTTTGGCTCACTCATCCTTACCTCCCCATACTAGTAAATAGTCAGCTACAATTTGCTTATGAGCTGTGTGAATATCAGATTAAGTAATGGCAAGTTTCTTCTATTATACTGTGACTTTATGGGAGTTGAGTTATAGCTCTTACTAACCAACTGTCATTGTACATGCCATGAAGATTTCACTTGTGTTATTTTTTTACTCGTAAAACACACACTTAAGTAGAAATGAATAAGTGAATGACTCAAAATCATTTCCAAGTACAAGGGAACTTCTGCTACTAATCTTTAGAGAAGCAACTACTAGTACATCTCAAAATTTAATATCTTAGGGTAAACTTACTATAACTGTGACAACTTGGAAAAAGTTTCCTGGCAAGCAAGCTGATTCAAGAAGGAAAAAGAAAGAAAGAAGAAAGAAAGGTAAAATTAAAAAGCTCGCAAGCCTGGCAGGAGCTTAATTAAAGTCCCAACAAGACAAATCTCCAAGAAAAAATGTTCCACTTAGGAGGTCTGATCTTGGATGCTTGTGTTGTTAGTGGGTCCATTAGTGGGAGTGAAGATTTAGGGGCCCATATTGGAGAACAGCCTCTCAATGTGTCCTTTTATTCTATTTTTCATTCACAAAAGTCTTCACACTTTTTTTTAAAACTCTGGCAAAATGATATCAACAAAAATAAATCACAGGCTTTCTCACGAGGTCTTTCTCTTGTTACTTGCTCACAATTTCAGAATTCATTGTTGTTGTTGCTGTTGTTGTTGTTGTTGTTGTTGTAGTTGTTGTTATTGAATGTAGTAAGAGTACTCTAATTATGGGTTTTGAGATGAGGTTGGAGCTCTTATCCCTTGCCATGATTTTCCTCCACTTCTCAAGAAGAGCAATAGTCTATAATTACCAGACTCTCTTAAATTCATTTAAAAAGAAAGAACAAAGGAAAAACAGGTAGATATTTAATAACAGCTTATTCTGATATTCTGTCTTGGAACATGCAAGCATGGCAGACCACTCACAATGCTGAGATGGCATTTCAAGTGAGGATGATTTCATTTGGAAACATACTTATATGTGTTGAGTTGGAGCCATAATATAGTATATCCATCATTTAAGCTTGCTTTTCTTCATCTGATTCTAAAGATATTAGGAAAGTCATTCTCTCAGCTTAAGGGAAAGAAGGCCCTCAGAACTCATGTGAGAACATTTTTTAAAAACTTTCTCTAGAGTAGGATTATTTCTGGGATATCTAGACTTATGTCTAAATTGGACGGAATTTCAGAAATTCTGAATTTGGTCAGAACTGAACAAGGCAAACTTGAGCCAGGCAGCATGCTATTGGACTGATGGCTATGGCAAGAGTTTTTGCCAACACCTATAAAATGGGTTGTGATAAGAATAAATGAGAAAGTACTTAAGAAAATTCCTTAAAAACATAAGAGGCTATACAAACAGTGCTAACCTGTTTCTCCAGAGGAGCTTTGTTTGAGAATATAATTTAGAAAAAAAGAGACAGGAGAGGTTTTCCTTCATTGTTCAGTGACAGTGCTGTGATTTTAATGTGTCCCACTAAAATTTATATGTTGCTATCCTAACCCCCACTGTGATGGTATTAGGCGATGGAGACTTTGGATGGTAATTAGGTCACTGGAGCAGAGACCTCTTGAATGGGATCAGTGACCTTTTAAAAGAGGAATGAGAGAGACCTGTCTCCTCTTCCCCCATATGATGACACCGTTAGAAGTTGCCATCTATTAATCAAAAAGCAGACCCTCACCAGATGTGATATGTGCCATCACCTTGATCTTGGACTTCCCAGACTCCAGAACAAAATAAATTTCTGTTGTCTATAAGCTACCCAGTTTATGGCACTTTTTATAGCATCCAAAATGGACTAAGACACTCAGCAACTGTTCTTTAAGTAACTCAGAATGTTAGAATCATTATTTTTAACACATAAAATGACAGGACTAAACAACAGGGTAAGGGGGCTGAGAAATATGTAATGGTGTTGGCCAGAGACATACATTCACTAATCCATGTACTTTACATGAAGTTAGTTCTGTACTAAACTCAGGGCAAATCCTAGGTTGTAATTCATATTTAAATATCCTTAAGCAATAGGAGAATAGCCACCTAGTTCCTTAGTAATGGTTGAAACAAACAAGGAACACAGACACACACACACACACACACACACACACACAAACACACACACAAAAGGAGATACTTTTACTCTATTGTACATCAATTGTACTAAAACATCTTTAAAATTGTAAGGACATTTATATCCAGTCCCAGAAGCCTTTGTCATAGTTCACATTGCCTCTTTTAAAATCAAGAAAAACTCAACATATCTACTCACAAGTTCTTGGCTTGATATGGAAAGGGATGAGCCAAGTAAAGTTAAATCACAGAAGATATGTTCATACATGCTGGGTCTGGACCTCCTAGTCCTCAGATCCTAGCTCTTCCCTCTTTTATTCTCTGTATTGTAGGAGGTTGTTCCTAGTCAGCTTACTTTTCAGGTGCTCTTGAGGTGCTATTACAGCCAGTTGAAACCGCTGGCAGGAGAAAGACAAAGGCCAGCAGTTTACTAGTTTATCCCCTAGGCCCTTACCCTTGCCCACCCATCTGCCTCAATTAGCTTCTCTGCCTGAGGTTCCTCCTCCATGACTTCAGCCATGAATGGACAGACCCATTCTGGTTTCAGGTTCCATCTGGTAATGCTCACCCTCCTTTCTTTGTCCCTCCCACTGTGCCTAATTTCTTATTGACATCACCCTTTCTTATCTGACTCTCAGCTTTTTCATCATTGGGTCACCATTCCCCATATCAAATTAATTCTCTTTGTTGGTGAAAATACTTAAAACAGTTTCTGTAGTTTGACTAGACATAAGCAAAATGCCATGCCAGTCAATGGCAGGGTTCATATTGTCATAACAATGTTTCCCCTTTTCTCTTCACTACTTCCAAGCCCAACTTGTGAAGCCTTAACATTATTATTTGGCCCTAAAGAGAGAAATCTGTTACCCTTTTGGCAGTCAAAGGGTGGATAGATGTAAATCTCATTGTAAAATCTTGTTGGAATTTATATCCAATGAGAATGCTTTGTATCTAAGGAAGAAATGCTATTTCTAGTACAAGCAATTAATGACCACTTGTACTATTTCAGTTACTTTAATTTTTGTTATATGTTAGAAAGTCATTATCACATATTCCAAAAAGAGTGAACAGAAGGCATTCACTTTTTAAAATAGATCCTTTTTGGACCAAAAACAAACATTAATATAATAAGACCTTGCAATTGCCACAGTGATCCCCTGTCTGATAATACTCATTGGGGTAACAAATCACTAGAGACTGTTAAATTTCAGAATCTAAATACTGCAGCTATTGATCTGAAATTCTATACTTGAGGTCAATCCAATTGGGTCACCTGCAGGTTATTTTGTGGGGATTTAACCCACCGACTGCAAGGACTTAATTCCCTGGAAATGACTTGTGCTGAAGGCATTATTAGTACTGTAAATGTGAACTCGGCAGAAAAACACAGCCATAGAGTTTTATGATAGGTGATGCAATCTTGTGGCTAGAGGCCTGCAGGGGGTCCGCACATTTCCAGTAGATCTAAATCCTAGGAAATGTACTAAAAGTTTGCCTCTATTCCCATATTTTTTGTTCTAGAAACTCTACAGATCCAAAGCAAAAAGGCAACAAGCAGTGTCTTTTCTGTTTTGATATCTGCATTTTTCCAAAGTTCCCAGGAAAGAGAGAAGAAAAAACCCAATGGTATTTCAAATAATGGTCTCATTTAGTCTTCAAAATAACAAAGCAAGAGATATTAGAAAAATTGAAAGGTCGTGTGGAAAATAATTTGTAGCTCATGAAGTTACTATGAGAATTAAATAACAATATTTTTTTCTTACTCTGTATTAGGCACTCAATAAATGATTTTAAAAGAAAGAAAATTTTTAAAGAAGTCCCACATTCACATAGCTCAAAAAATTAGACTTAGCATTCAACTGCAGACCCAAAAACCTAAATACTTTCCATCATTCTACCTTGCCTCAAGGAATAACTATTGCCAAATATCTGTCTGTCACATCATCCTACATAAGACCCGTGTATCCTATCTTATCCTATGTAACTCCACAATCAATTCTTTCTTTATATTTTAAAATGAGTCTAGATGTAAATTAAAGATCAGAAATGTCCGTATTGGTGTTTTAGGTTAGAAATAAAGTAGACCTTTCCAAGAGTGATCAGTGTTTCAATATCTACTACTAGAGAATAAAAGCATTATTGCTTTAAATGTTGACCTCTCTGAATACATTTTTAACCCTGCACTCTGATTTCTATAACCAGTTGCTCACCCATCTTCTTTTGAAACTCATCTAGATATACATAATGTTTTACTTTTATATGAGTAACTATTTTAAGTTTAATTTTATTGTATTCTTCTTCACAATTATTTACTTATATCAAATTACAACAAACCAAATCACAGAGATGAAGTAATGATAGGAAGCAAAGAATTGCGCCCTAGTACCTCACATCCCCAAGCCTAGTCATGAAAGGAAACCTCATTAAATGATTTTAATTTTAATCTCTTCTAGTGGTTACTTTCAAAACTCTAGATAATATCTCCACTTTTGATTTATCAACCGTACATATCTTTTATTACCTAATATGAAATATTAATTTATTCTACTTCACACTCTCGAATATTTAGTAGTCAGGTTATAATATTGGGATGCTAATAATGTGCTCAAACCTCTGTTTCTTGTTCCATCAACATTTAACTGCCAGCTCTTCCCTTTCTCTTTCTCCTTTCCACCCTTCCCTTCATTTCTCTTTTTTAATTTTATTTTTTGTCATTTTTAATAGATTTTTTTTCTAGCTCTACTGAGGTATAATTGACATACAATGAACTACACATTTTAAAAGTGTACACTTTGCTAAGTTTTGACAAATGTAAGTACCATAACAAGCTAATGAACATATCCATTATTTTCAAAAGACTCCTCTTAATTCTTTGCAATCCTCCTTCCTTCTCCTTTGCACTCCCATCCCAAGCCACCAGCTATCTGCTTTCTGTCACTGTAGGTTCATTTACATTGTCTAGAATTTTATAGAAATAAAATTATATAGTATACACTATCTTAGGGAGGAGGGCTTCTTTTACTCAGCATAATTATTTTAAGATTTATTTATGTGGATATATTTATCAAGAGTCCATTCCCTTTTGTTGAGGAGTAATATCTCATTATTTGGATATAACACAATTTTTTATGCATACATCTGTTGATAGACATTTGAATTGTTTCTAGTTTTTGACTATTACAAATGAAGCTTTCATAAATATTCATATACAGGTTTTTGTAGAACAGCTGCATTTGTTCCTCTTGGGTCATACTTAGAATTGTAGGAGCTGGTTCATATGGTAGGTGTATTTGAACTTTTTAAGAAATCACCAAACTGTACTCCAAAGTGGTTGTACCATTTTGCAATTTCTGCCAACAGTGTATGAGAGTTACAGTTCCTCTACTTCCTCACCAATACCTACTGTGGCCAGTGTTTTTAATTTTAGTCATTCTAGTAAGTGTAGAATGGTATCTTGTGGTTTAATTTGCTTTTTACTAATGATTAATATGATATCTTTTATTGTGTTTCTTTGCCAGTCTATTATTTTCCATGGTTAAGTGTCCCTTCAAATCTTGTACCATTTTAAAAGTTGGGCTGTTTTTTACTGTTGAGCTTTGAGTATGCATTATATATTATGGATATGAGTTGCTTATTAAATGTTTAAATTTGTCAATATTGTTGCCCATTCCATAACTTTTTTCCTTCTAACATTGTCATCAGAAGAACAGACATTTTTAATTTTGATGAAGTTCAGTTTATCAATTTTGTCTTTTATGTATCATGTTGTGCCTTCAAGTGCATTATTATTTTCTTCAATATCTATTCTGCTGTTCATCCCAGCCAGTGAATTTTTCTTATCTCAGTCATTGCTGCTACTATTTTTAAGTTTGCACCTTTTTTATATAGCCCATGCCTCGACTTAAGGTGTTTAATTTTTCCTCTAGCTTTTTTTTTGCCTTTATTATTATTTTTAATTGACACAAAATAATTATACATATTTATGGGGCACAATGTGATGTTTCCATATGTGTATACAATGTGTAATGATCAAATCAGGGTATGTGAGTTTACAATTGTTGATTTGTTGAACTGTAAGTTTCCAGAGTTTCTTTTGTGTGTAAAAGTAATTATATTCCTCTTTGCCACTCCCAAACAATGTTTCATATATTTCTCATTATGGGAATGTAATCAATGCTAACTCCTTGGTCAAAACAATCTTATGATTCCAATATTATCTCTTTAGACATCTTTTCCAGTTTCTGTTAATATTACATACAATAATATATAAATATCATATAAGCATTATATATAATATTTATTATATTTTTTATGCACACGTTTATTTTATATATCTGCATATACATATACACATATGTGTATGCATATCTATAACACTTAGAGACTAGATAAGCCAGTGTTAAATGGAGATACTAATGATGTTACATCAAAGTCTTCATTAGAAGTCTGCAGTCACACATGCAGTATGGTATTTGAAAACAGTATAATTTTTATGACTGTTTTTTAAAAATGATGATGAAGCAGTAAAACAAATTATGAGAAATAGTACCCGTAGGATTGACTACGCACATTAAAATGCAAACTATTAGTCATCAAAGGTAGAGCATACCCTATGCCTAGACCTTAAATATAACTCATACCTCTGTTTATGTCAGTCACATTAGCCTCATATACAAATAACTTAAATTAAAGGCGTTGCCCTATGGCAAAATTACCCATTGCAAGTACTAGGGCTTCCCCCCCCCCCCGCCCCATGGCCATTATGCATCTTTTGCCTTCAAAGTATACTTTCAATAGGTAATTGGGGGGAAGAAGCCAGTCAAGTATATTTGCAAATATTTTCTTTACTCTTGACTTTATCTTGCCCTTTGGTCAAACTATTTCTGATGCATCATCAACTCCATGATGACACTCTTTAGGAGAAAGGAAACAGAGCTTGCGAGGCACTTGACTAAAAATGGCTGCTAAGCATGAAAGCATGCTAGTGACAAATTGCCTTAAAACCAGAGAACATAAAAAGCAGGATGTAAAGGTTCACCACAGAAAAACCAGAGATGTAAAAATAGTGTAGTATAAAAATATCCTCTTTTGCACCATTTCAAGGAATTTTGAATTTAAAATAAAGGTAAATTTTACAAAGATTCTCTTTTTAGAGTTCTCACTGCAAGCTAACATTCTAACAGGGATGGTGGGTTTTTTGTTGTGGTTGCTTTTTAATTGTGTGTGTGTATGTGCATGTGTGTTAGCAAACTGGAAATTTTATGGCTGATGCCTAGCCTGTCTCTTAACTCATTCTAATTATATTCATAATTAAATTGAAAAAAATAGTTGACTAGAGCCAAATGGCTTGCACAGGTGTCTTTTTGTAGGAATGGTTTAGTGCTAGATAATAAACAACTGGACCTCCATCAACTTAATTTGGCGTAATGAAAAGTCCTTTATAAGTAAATCTAGAAGGTGATTCAGAATTAAAATTGGGCCTTGACTCTGAAATTAATTGAGTGGCAAGACATCGGCTCCATTAGAAAATGTAGTGCTTATCTTTTTGTTTTTCCTTAAAACTTTTACTTTCCTTGCACTCCTTTCTCCTATATTCTTGATGTCACTTTTTCAAAGCAGTAAACTCTGAGCGATCAGCCAGGCAGCCTTCATGAGTCAGCTTCCTGAACATCCCTGCTTCTACTGAATAGACATGCTTTAAAAAAAGTAAATAAATAACAAAATGCTAAATTTCTCCTTAATACCTCAGTGGAAAGCAGTTATCTTGACCCTTCCCTTTAATGGAGGGTGTGAGTGCCTGATTTTCACTGCCTATTATTAGGTTTACTGCATCAATAGGTTCTAATGAAATTGAAGATTGGCAGCCTTCCATTCTATGCTGAGGTAGAATGGCAGGGTTGACATCAACCTTTTGGGGATTGACGTTACATTGTGATCACCACTAGTGGCTCTTTCAAAACATCTTCTGCCCGTCGACTCCCAACTCTGGCTCAGATCACATGTCCAGAATGGTCTCTCCTACTTCCCCCATAACTTTTTTTCTGTCATTCAGTCTAGCATGGTTCAAGCTATAAAGGTAAGCAAATTGATGTAACTGGCTTGCACTTCATTGTAATGAAAAACCAAATTTCTCTCAAGGTCTGCAAAGCACTACATGAGCTGGTTACTCTCTGACTTCCTCATTTCCTCTTCTCTTCCTTACCCATTGCATTCCAGATCATTGTTATCCAGGCTCTTCTTTGAGTCCCTCAGGCATATTGAGGGTCTTTGGCCACCCTGTCTCTCTGCTGAAATGCATTTTCTCAGATCACCACTCCCATGTTAGCTTCTCAGCAAAGTCCACTCTCTTCAGTTAAGCTAAAGTTTCTACGTGAACCACAAACCACCACCTCCATTCAAATCTTGACACCACCTGTCAGACCTAGAGCTAATTCTTAATCTCTCTAGGTCTCCATTTTTACATTTATAAAATGAATGGAAAAGTTGTATCTTCTCCATGGAAATTGTAAAAATAATATAATAAAATGCACTTATCTACAAAGTTCTTTGTGCGCAATATTTATTAAATGTTAGCTGGGATTATCATGTCAGAGTAAAATCAGACCATCCTTTAGATCACAGTCTCAGAGGACCCTGCTGTCCATTCTCACAAGTCTTTCTACTTCTCTGCCAAAGCTGTCTCAAGTGATACATCTAGAAGTGGCCATCTTCATTCCGCTTTAATATTTTGTTAATAGAATACCAGACAGCACCAAACATGTTTAAGATTACAGAATTTTCTCTTGCTTCACAACCCAGAAACTTCCATTTTCTTTATCTCTTGGCATTTCTCCTCTGTTCTGTCAGCTGTTCCCAGGCCCAACCTCACTTGATAGTCAAAAGTCTTTCACTTTACTATAGAACTTATATCTTACTCATAACCCAAGGGTTAGTCAGCTTCTCAAACAAAATGCTGGCTTGCTTCTCTTAAATATTAGCAAATCTGTTACATTCACAGTGACACCAGGAGAAAAAACTCCAGAGTAATACCTTCTCCCAGTTGGCAAATTTGTAACATTGTAGATCCTTCTAATAGATAAAAATACTCAAAGAGTTATCAGTGAAACCATATTCAACAAATAATGATCATGCCTCATATACACATATAGACACAGGGGCAGGCACACTTGTACACTCATTCTCCAAACCTGAAATGTCTAACTTTTTTTTAGTTGTCACGCTTACAATATTTTAACTTTAAAAATAACTCTCTGTATAATAGGAGAACTTTCCTATTAGCCTTTGGTGAGCTATTTTCAAAGGCTGCTATGGAATAAAAACTGATCCCTTACCCTGTTCTGTTTGATCACACTCAATCACACATTCTCATTTGCTCAAGCACTTGTGCTTCCTCTAGTCCTCCACCTCTCTGTCAATAAAAGAATTTTCTTCAAATAGCTTCTAGGACTATCATAAGCTCCTAGAAATGTGACTTTTCTTCATTTGACTTACTCTTTATTGCCATGCAGAGTTAAACCTTAGATGTGATGGCTGCTGGAGTACCATACATTTCCTGGGAGATTGCTGCTCATATTGGAACAGCAGAATATCTATGCTGGGAACTGCCATATGCTTTGGAGACTGGAATTTTCCCCTAAGGACTGATTCATACATTTGCTACCTACACCTTGGGAAACAGAAACATGGGACATGAATATACTATTATGGAAAACAAGTAGCAGTGCTAGTTTTAAGAGTAAAAGTAATAGACTGGAAGGATAAAGACACATATATTTTTTCTAAAAATTCCACAAACTATGAAAGAGTTATACTGGATAATTGCAAGAGTTTCCTCCTTTCACTGGTTTATTTATAGTTTTTCACGTAAATGTGCTGTTCCCTCTACTTCTGGTCATTTCATTTCATGTAACACCTTTATATCTAAGAAACTGACATTCTAAAAGATCAAATACCTAAAGCCTGAGTTCCTGGTTACTGACTAGCCAGACAATCAGCTCTTGGCCCCTTTCTCTTTTTCTTCTCACCTTGAGTGTCCAGCAGGTGAAAGGTTGTCCCTTTCAGATCTCAAGCCCATTCCTCTGCCAAGTAACGGATGGGCAGATCTAATTAGTGCCATCTGGCCTGCTAGTTGCAGGTGGTTACTGTCTTACGAAGAGATGAAAGCAACAATCTTTCAAGCTCCTCTTCCTGGCCCCTAACTCTAAGCACAGTGGTGATGTTCTTTGACACCTTTGGGGTATTATTCTCTGAATATCTAATTGGCAGCTACAAAGGAACCATTACCTCATCGAAATGTCCTTTGGAAATTTTGATTCCTTTGTGTCATGTTATGAAACTGGTTTAGAAAAATTAGAAAGAAGGGGAATGATCCTAAGCATCAGCATACCCAGAAAGACCTCAGAAGCCACTGTGTATAAGCTTGTTTCTGTGATGCTTGGGGCTTCTGAGAACCGGAGCCCTAAATGAATATGGAGCAGTGTTAGCTGAGCAGAAATCTTCACCAAGGGGAAAGTCAGACCAGCTAGAGCATTTTGTCATGCTTCTTGCAGCATGGTTCTCTAATAGCTCCTGAATATTGTGTAAACACCTAAAGTATAACCTGTAATACCTGTTCAGTGTTCTCCTTCCTCTGCTCTTTCAATAATATCTCATGAATCAACATTCTCAGACCCTTCATCAACAAGATCTCAGTTCCTCAAGTGCTCCCTTCTAAAGTTTGGAAATTGTCTTAATCAGCTCAGACTACCATAACAAAACATCAGATACTGAATGGTTTACACAACAGAAATTTGTTTCTCACAGTTCTGGAGGCTGACAGTCCAAGATAAGGGCACCATTAGAGTCAGCTCCTGGTGAGGACCCTTGCATTGGCTTGTAGACAATCACCTTTCCATTGTGTCCTTACATGGCAGAGAAAGTGAGCTCTGGTCTCTCCTTCTTTTTTTTTTTTTTTTTTTTTTTTTTGAGTTAGAGTCTCACTCTGTTGCCCAGACTGGAGTGCAGTGGCCACTTCCAGCCACCGCAGCCTCGACCTGCTGGGCTCCAGCGATCCTTCCACCTCAGCCTTCCAAGTAGCCGGAATTACAGGCGTGCGCTACCACGCCCGGCTGATTTTTTGATTTATTGTAGAGATGAGGTCTCGCTGCCCAGGCGGGTCTCGAACCCGCAGGCTCAGGCAATCCACTCACCTCAGCCTCCCAAAGGCGCGGGATTACAGGCTGAGCCACCGAGTCCGGTTTCTTCTTCTAAGGGCACTAATTCCATCGGGGGAGCTCCACTCTCATGACTTCATCTAAACCTAATCACTTTCTAAAGGGTCCCACCTCTAAGTGGCATCACATTGGGAGATAGGACATCAACGTATGAATGTGGGGGAGCACAGACATTCAGTTCATAACAGAAATCATATTTCAGTGAGGTTTTAGGTGTGCAGCTTTGTAAGTGCAGAATAAATTTTCCTCTGTTACTCTGGCAATATCTTCCTATTGCAATGCAAAATTTAATCAGTTCTTTATTAACATTATATTATTGGGGTCTGAAATTGATTTACCATTTCAAGTATCACTTTTGCCTATTTCTCTCTAAAATAAGCTTGAACATTTTTAAACTTACATGCAATAATGTGCACACAACCCTGCACCATTGCGCTCATCTCACAATCCTAGTCTCTCAAGACAATAACAACTACAGGAGAGTTTTGCTTTAAATTTTTGTGTATTCAGAAGAGTTATCTCACCTGAGTCTCATAACAACTGGGCCTGGAAACAAAACCCAGATTTTTTTAACTGTGAATACATTCAACCTTCCTTCTACTATTGTGACATTTACAAACCTGAGTAGTTTGTCTTTCATGTCCCCATTTAGGTCCTCAAATACATTCAGGACTATACAGCACAAGTAGTAAGGCCATTTGGAACAATGGAGCAGTTGGAGAATAACAATTTACAACATTCTGGAAGAACTTCAAATATTGTGTCAGTGAAAAAAAATTTAAAAAAGAAATATTCCAAATTTACAAAGTGAAATTCTCTAGACTTTTGGACAATTTTTAGAAATTATTTTCATCATAAATATTACAAACTAATGAACTAGTGGTGATGTGGATAAACCTCAGAACTCTCCCTATAATTACAGCTCAAATTTGTAGATACTTACCATACATTCACTTACATGTAGTCAAGTTCTATATGTAAATTTCACCATTTAAGTTAATTTGTATAATAGTTCTTTGTGGTCAATATTATTACTCTCATTATTTCAATTCAGGAAACTTAGGCTAATCAATGTTAAACAGCATGTCTAAAGCTACAGCTAGAAAGTTGCAAAGCTGGAACTTGAACCCAGAACTGGAAGATTCCACAGCTGTTACTCTTAACCACAGAAATGTAGTTCTTGCTTTATTTGTACAAAATGATAACAAACGTTTATTTAGAAATGAGATAATGAGTAGATTTAGATGTTGTTCAAATAAAAACTCCATGTTGTTAAAAACTGCAGTGAGAGGAAACCAAATCGAACACAAATGCATTTCTCTACTCATACTAATGGTCTCAAAACCTCATTATTTATTTAAGAAAGACTTCTGTCTTGACTATTCAATTTAAAACAAACCCCAATTTTTTTTTGTTGTTGTTGCTTTCTGTATCCAAGGCAACATTCAGGTAGTCATTCTTGGGCTTGGGTCACTGGAAAGCTTTTTAAAATAAAATAAAGCACCAGTGAAATTCAAACACACCTAGCAGATGGAGACGGTTAAAGGCCGTGTAAATTTATTTGTAACAAACATTTCATTTATCTTGTAGGAATGTTAACTAAGAGCTCCTATTTTGTGTAAAATGTATCACTAGAAGAAAACAACAGTCAAGTTAGCAATACGCTTTCCATATTCTAAATGCTGAAAGCAGCAGTCCCCAACCTTTTTGGCATTGGGAACCAGTTTCATGGAAGACAGTTTTTCCATGAATGGGAGTGGGGAAATATGGTTTCAGGATGATTCAAGTGCATGACGTTTATTGTATATGTTATTTCTATTATTATTACATTGCAATATATAATGCAATAATTATACAACTCACCATAAAAAAGGAGGTGTGGGCAGAAGTGGTAAATAAAATAATGGCAGGTCATGTGTGGACTTAAATAAGTTTTGAGTTCTGACTTAAAGCCTGCCACCAGTTATACAGCTGAAGTACATCAACTCACTTGATACTCACTGATACAGATTTGATATGAGTCTGCAAGCAATTGATTTATTATGGTCTCTGTGCAGTCAAACCTCACTGCTAACATTAACCTGTATTTGCAGCTTCTCCCTAGCACTAGCATCACTGCATCATCTCCACCTCAGATCACCAAGCATTAGATTAAGATAAGGAGCGTGCAACCTAGATCCCTTGTATTCACAGTTCACAATAGGGTTTACTTTTCTATGAGAATCTAATGCCACTGCTGATCTGACAGAAGACGGAGTTCAGGTGATAATGTAAATGATGGGAAGTGACTGTAAATATAGAGGAAGCTTTGCTCCTTGCCAACTGCTCACTTCTGCTGTGCAGCCCAATTCCTAACAGGCCACATTCCAATACCGGTCCCTGGTCCAGGGGTTGGAGATCCCTGGCTTAAAATGTTGATAGAAACAAGGCATTTTGTCCTTATTACAATTCCCAGCAACTGAATTAGAAAATATAAAATTTCTTACAACTTTCATCATTATTTAATTGAAAAGTGGAACTGCAGCAAAATGTCATTTATAACTTCATTTCATGTGCTAGAAAAGTATTTTCATGGAATCTATAAATTAAATTCTTATGTCAACCTTTCAAACTCATAATTTTTAAAAAGCCCAA
This sequence comes from Cephalopachus bancanus, assembly GCA_027257055.1. Classification (NCBI taxonomy): domain Eukaryota; kingdom Metazoa; phylum Chordata; class Mammalia; order Primates; family Tarsiidae; genus Cephalopachus; species Cephalopachus bancanus. The sequence goes on along the minus strand of JAPVLO010000031.1, from coordinate 7,950,432 downwards.
TTATAATTAAAATATTAATGCTGTGTCTACACACACTCAATAGTATTCTTCTTAAAAAAAAAAGTGTAGCATCTTTGTTGAAACACAGAAAACATGTAGAAAAATCCACAGATGATAAGAGTATCATTAGTTGGGAAATTTTAAAAACAAAATGTGTTTTCCAGGCTTCTATGTTTGTGACTCCCTTTTCTGGCAATTTATTGTAAACTTTCTCTACTGAGTTAAGTATAAAACTGAGTGTACAAGTTGTCTCGTTTCTAGGTATAGACAAGTACAATAAACCCTCCTTTAATCTGACATAAATGTCTTTGAGGTAGGAGCCATGTCTTACTCATCTTTGTAGCTCCAGCACTAAATGAAATTTAAAAACAACATGCTCTGGTTGTGTTTGTTTCGTGTAATTCCTCCTAAAACAATCCATAGTGATTGGCAGCAATGATCCTAAACTGTGGAAGGGAATGGGAAGGATCGGTGGTGAGTAGGTGAATGAGAGAGGTGGAAACTATGCTTAATTCAATCCATTTTGTTGACAGTAAATTTAAAAATTAACTAGTTATGTCTCTCCAAATTTCCTTATGAGCTCTGCTATACAGCTCTTATCATTGGACTACGTGGACTCTAGTCTTCTTATTTTCTATGTGTCAGAGTAGTATTACTACTACTTAATTTACAGAGATTTCATCTTAGTAGTTAAAAAGTTTATAAGAGAAGAAGGGGAAAATTAAATGAGCAAAGAAAGTATTTTGGCAGGCTGGTGAACTTTTGCAGTCTTCAAAGGGTTACCTGAACTCCTGCTAATCTGACTTGCCAGACTTAAATACAGAGCAATGGTGGAGAGAACAGTGAAACTGTACTATAAAAATAAATTACTGTCATGAATATTAAGCAACAAGAATATAATAAACATGACTGTTTGCATGATTCTGATTTATCGGTACTGATATGCTTATAAATTATGACACTAAGTGTTTATTCTAGTTGTTTCAGAATATAGGCCAAACAAAGCTGGGTGGACACTTCCTGCAGACCTGACCATCTGCCACCAAATTCCTACTTCACTGCTCCTGTTGCTGTGTTTCTTATGTCAGTGGCATCAGGACCATGTGTGAGCAACCATTCCCTTTGGTTTACTTTGCAAACTGAAGTAGATTGCCTTTCCAAGGTCTGGTGTTACAAGTACCATCATGAAGTTTTCATTCTCTCACAGTGGAACAATGCCATCTGCAAAGCATTCAGAAGGCTTCTACTACTTGCACTGTTAAACAGTGTTCACTTTTGACATAAGAGGGTTCATTGCTCTATTTACAAGCCTCTTGGCACCTAAGCAGCAATGCATTTTGCATACTTGCCTAGCAGTGGGTGTTCTGGATTGTCAGTGCTGAGAGGTTTAAAACCAAAAGACAGAAAAAGAGAGCAGTAAAAAAACAACTTCTGTGTTTCCATAGTAAGTATGGAGGCACCTCAACTGCCATAAGAAAACTGCACGAGTAGCACAATGTTCTTTTTGCTGATATTCATAAGTAAAATTTATTAAGATTTACTGTCACTTTTAATTGACATTGTTTGGAACCAGATATTTGTTCAACAGATGGCCAGGATAAGGTATCGTACAAGAAAATAGCATTCTCCTGCCTCAGGTTTTTAGCTTTCATGTTACATCTCATCAAAGATTACCTCAAAATATTAATTAAAGTTTTATTTTCTTTAACGTTGGTAGCAACCTTCAAGGAAGACAGCCAATAAATGTAATAACCTTAACGAAAGATGCAATTTCCACATAGTAAAATAATGCTATAAAGGTATAAGTTCATGACACCTAATGAGATAACACTATAGATGAAATGATAGCCAACATTCTGGATGAGGGAAGACCTCTTATCTCCTTAGAACTGGAACTCCTACAGAGTTCTTAGGAGGAATTTTGGCTATGTATGTCAAGGCCTTAAAAATGTACATATCTTGTACTGGCAATTATATACTGAGAAAATTACTTTGGGAAATTTTCAGAGATATACACAAAATGTACACAAACTTGCCCCTCAAAATGTTATTTTTAATGGTGAAAATGTAGACATATATGTCTAAACTTAGGGAAGGTTAAATTATGACACTTTACACAGTGAAATCTTAGGCAGTTGTTAAATTGTGCTGTAGAAAACATTGCTTCATGAGGTTAAACTCCAGTAAATATTAACAGAGAGCATAAGCATAATCCAGTGTGTATGTATGAACCTATTTTAAAATATATATGTAAATATATATATCATTGAGTCAGGATCTCACTCTGTCCCCCAGACTGGAGAACAGTGGCATGATCATGGCTTTCTGCAGCCTCAGACTCCTGGGCTCAAGCAGTCCTCCCACCTCAGTCTTCCAAAGTGCTGGTAGTTACAGGTATAAGTCACCATACCCAACTATATGTAGAGAAAAGACTACAAGACCTTACTTCAAAATGTTAGCAGTGGTTGTCTCTGAATGATTATATAGCCTTTGTTTTTTTATTCTTCTTGCTTTTTGGTGTTCTACAAGTTTCTGCACTAAGAACAAATGTACTTGTAATATTTTTTGTTTTTTTTTTAACTGCAAGGAGAAGATGAGTAGACAATGTTGATCAAGATTTCAGAATCAGTTACTTGAGAGGCTCTCAAACCTGGTTTTCAACCAATTCACCTTTGTGGAAACAGATTCCTGGACCCACCCAGATAGATATTGATTCATGGTGTGAAGGGTGAGGTTTGAAAATTTTTTACCAAAAAGCCATGAGCAAACCTTAGGTGATTCTGCTGTGCAGTCAGATTTGGGGATCACTGATTCTGGTTCTCTCTCCTTGATAAAGCCCAATGGGAGAAGAGCGGCAGGGTATGTTGCATGGTATGCTGACATCACAACTTCTTGCCCCAAGCCAAGATGTACTTTCCTTGAAGGGAATAAGAGGTCCACTCCCTGAACTAGAGAATGATACGTTCCTATATGGGATCTGGTGGCACTTATTGTGATGAAGACAATAAATGCTCTGCAGAAGGGAGAGAAAAAAGTGCACTGGTTGAGATGACTTCATGAGGGAAGCATATGGAATTTGAAGAGTCAGCCAGAAAGTGAACACAAGCTCTGACTCCAGTCCTGAGATGAGAGTATTGTTTGGGGAAACTGAAGAATCCCAGTTGAAGGCAGTAAACAGTCTAGAGACAGCAGTAGGAGATAAGGGAGAACAGTGACTTGATTTGATTCTATATCTTCCTGCCTAACACAGCACTTTCCATAGAAAAGGTTCGCAGTAAACATTTGGTCAATACTTTAATTAATTGCATAGAATTCAATACTGTGGAAGTTTTATCCTGTAGGCAGTGATCCATCAAAGATTTTTGAGTAAAGTAGTAAAAAACCCAAAAAGCTATATTTTAGAGAAAATAATTTGGTAGTAATTGGTAAGATGTGCTTAAGAGGAGAATGGAAGAAGAAAACTCTGGCTATCATCCCAGTATGACCATGGGCAAGTGATCTAAATGCTAGTCTAGGACCCATGTATAGATATGCCTCAAGGAGCTTATGAGCCACACCTCCAAAGGGTTGGCCAAATTTGTATATATGCTCCCCTGTGTATATAAGCTCTCCCCTGTGAGAGCTTCAGATGTGTGAGTCCCCAAAAAGTTATAGAATAAGTGTTATTCCAAGTGGAGTCTACAGACTGGTAACTTCAGAATCATCTGAGATCTTGTCAGACATGTAAAATCTAGGTCCCCACTCTGGACCTACTGTATGACAATCAGTGAAGATGGAGCAGAGGAATTTGTTTTTACAAGCTCTTCAGGTTATTCATGTGCACACAAAAGTTTAAGAGGCATCTAGTAGTTAAGTGAGTTCTAAGCTGGTCACTGACTTAAAAATTCTTGATTATTTTGCAAAACAATAAAAGGAAAGGGAAAAACTGTATAAAAAGATTACAAGAAAAGAAAAGTTGTGATGATTTAATGACATCTTAAATAAATAATCATGGAAGTGAAACGTGGGTCAGGTTTAGAACCTAGATGACCAAGAGGATAGAAATGTACTTGGCAGAAATTGAGAAGCTGCATTGATAGGTTGTTTTGCATACAACTGGACCAAACGCAAATCACCAACAACCTGATTTTTCTTACTGATGTTGTTCCTATAGACAGAATCTAGACAATTGTAAGGTCAAAAAGGTGTAATACCCTTTCCTTACCCATTTCAAGGTCCACGACTGGCACCCCTTTAACAAAAGATTAACTAGAGAAAAGCAGAATATATTTTATTTAGTCATTATTTTGTGTGACACAGAAACTTTCAGAAATGAAGACCCAAAGACTCAAGAAAAACTGGGTATTTTTATGCTTGGGTTTGATGAAGAATGAATAGTCATATAGAAATATGAGTGAACAAAAAGCGTATGATCTAATGATAATAGACTCGGGGGAGAGCTCAGCAAAGCACGCCTGTTCAGATTCTTTTCTGTTTCTTTGTACAACATTCCTTCCTCTGGGTATAGGGCAGGACACCTGTCACATAAGGGACTTCAGGGGAGAAGGGAGAAAACCAGAGAGTGACATTTCTAGGTTTTATGGCTTGCTTCGGGGGAAAGGAGTTCTAGTTTTATGACCAGCTTCCGGGGAGAAATGGGAGAAGGAGAAAGGAGAGCAGGCAAAGGTCAGAGGGAACGTCTTGCTTCTGGACTCTTCCAATCTCCTTTGGTTCAAAGTACTCAGCTTGCCAAAATTCCAGACTCTAAGGTACCATATTCTGAGCCCCAATCCAGTTCAATGTACCTTTGTGCTGCAAGGAACTGTTCTAAGGTTACCCAACTGAATCTGTCAGGCTATTGGAATATTATTGGAATATTGACTAGTTAGTCAGAGTTGAGTGTGATCAGAATGAAATTTTGGCAAAATCAATGACACTGTGATATATTTTGTTCATTCTCTCTCTCTCTCTCTCTCTCTCTCTCTCTCTCTCTCTCTCTTTCTCTCTCTCTGTGTGTGTGTGTGTGTGTGTGTGTGTGTGTGTGTGTGTATGTGTGTGTGTGTGTGTGTATGTGTAGGGAAAAAAGCCTAAAATCGGGACTCCTAAATGTGAAATATACAAATATATATACACATTTTAAGTCATTTTCGTTCTACTCTTCACTTTGAATAGTTCTTAATAAGCAACAGTCACTTTATGGCACATGCTTTAATCTGAATATGTCAGTGGAAACTCAGGGTCCTTCTATCTGTAATCTAAATATGGAACATAATGTATAGACTCATATGTCGGGGGACATCTACTACCGTGCAATTGCTATAGCCCTACATACAGTGAGTATGTTTGGAGTAAGAGTAATATAATTTGATAAATATGTATAGTGCTAAATTCTTATTTCATGGGTTCAAGATTGTTTTAAATTTTTAAACAGAGCATTAAGATATAACCAAAAATGGACATTGGACAAGCAACATCTGAACCTTAGCTAATTTTGACATAGCTTTCCAACTCTACAAACCAAAAGATATCTTTAAAGTAAATAAAACAAACTCCTTTGATTCAAGAAAGAGAAAAGATATGCAGATTGAAAAGAACTTTTAACTCAAAGTCTATACTATCATTAAGTGTACTTAGATTTATACCATATAATTATTATGATTGTAGCAATTAATCAATCAACTGATTAACATGTAGGGTCAGCAGGATCCAGTGATCTTATCTTGAAGCTTGAATTAATTAATTATACTTTCTTCAACATTATTATTTTCTGTTTGTGTATCCAGTTTTACAAGTTGCCACTTATTGACAAAATGTGGTTGAATCTCTGTACTTATCACAGCAGGTATGAGCACTCACTGAGATACTATTGCTGATATAAAGTCAAAATTATAAGGAAACAAATATTTTCAATACTTTCTAAAATAATTATTTTGCAATTTTTATCATTACCTGTTATATAAATTATGCAAATTACTAAGATTCTTTTGAATGATCTTCAATATAAGAACTCTTGTCTGCGAGAGTAAGTCAAATTCAACTATACTGTTGTCATTTAATATTATCATTATATTATTAAGAATACTTAGCTTATATTGCAAGAAATACCCAAACCTGTACCTTACAAACACATGCTTTTTGAAAAATATTTTTAAATATTTTCAAGTGTAGAAGAATCTTTTCTGCTCAGTTTTAGCAAAACATTGAAAACTGCATTATTCCTATTTGTTAGATGAGAAACTGAAGCTAAAACATATGAAGTGGTTTTTGTAGCGTTTCCCAGATTGTTATGGGCAATACTGTAATAAAAAGCTCTTTCACCAAGTATGCACTGAATAACTTCTTGAGCATGCACTATGTTGAAACTAAAGACAGTAAGATGAGCAGGGCATAGTGCTACTCTCAAGAAATTCACAGTCCAGTAGGAAAAGCAGACATGTGATGAGATATTTACAAGTACAACACCATTATAAATGTATGAAAGGCTGTGAGAACGGGAAGGTAAGAATGTCAGTGCATTCTTCCATTCCACTGCTTGTGTTTCAAGATGACACTCTCGATGGAGTTGTTTCATGTGAAAGAAGGTGGAATGCAAAAAGAAAAAAAAAAGATTGTGATATGAGACCTGTTGCATATGCTAAAGCTGGCTTTTATTCCTTCTTTTTCCTAGAAGCCACTTATTAGCAGGCCTTGTCTCAGTTGGAGGCTCTGCCTTTTTGCTTACAGACTGTCTGACGCCTTTATAAAGTGGGCCACTGCATTGTTGATTACTAAACACCAGGGTGGTCTGCGAACCACTGCTTTCTGCCATCCCACAGTGAGACAGCATCTTCTGATGTTCTGGTCTCATATGTCCTTAGAGAATGGTTTGTGTTTTCTAAGAAGCTTAAGTCTGGATGATTTACATGTAACATTTTAAACTCCAGTTGTGTAATGCCTGGACTGGGATTTATATATGATGAAGGCAGTTTTTCAGGTCTGTATATGACAGTTAGTATGTATTTGTATCATCTACTCTCATTTATCTATATGACCAGAGAAGAGATGTTCATGTGACATACGGGAATGAGGATCTACAAATCCTATATTCTCCTGAAGAATAACTTCATGCAATAAATGCTCTGACCACATACTATAATCTCATAATCAAATGATTAAGTGTTTGTCAATCCAAATTAGCTATGTTTAATTTTGACTTGAAAAGAAAAAGAGAGAAGCAATTGGATTAAGACATGAAATGGTCAGTCTCCTTCTGCCTAAGTTGAATTTATTTTCTCCCACTTATTCTTCTGGGGGGTTTTTTGTTTGTTTTTCAAATGAAACAGCATATTCTCTGGATGTGAGAGTTTGTCAAATGATCAACAAAAAAATTTCAAAAACAATTTTAATCTGTGAATGAAAAATGGACATTCATACTCACTCTCATAAGTATTATAAGGAAAATAATAGAAATCCATAGAAATGTGTCTATCTTGCTACACTGACTCAAACCAGAAGACCTAGAGTATGATATTGCTAATATAAGACATGTGGTGGCTATGAGTAAAAGTGTGTGAGAGAGATTTATCATTGCCATAGTGTAAAAGAGTTGAATTAGCTTCCACTTGACTAGATGAGAGCTCTTAGTTCTTATTTTGAAAGCAATCAATTGAGCATGGTTAATTAGAATATCACCAAGTAGTTTAAAAAAAAAAAAAAAAAGGAAAAAAGCAAGGCACTTATTAGAAAGTGTTCTGTAAATCTACTCACATTACAGTTCTGATCGAAGGATTATGGAAAGAATGCACCAAAACCATGGTTGTTAGGTGTTCTCTGCACAAACACATTTTTCTTCAATTACAACAAATTATCATAGTTATTTTATGTAATACTGCAGTGTTGCCTTTATGTGAATCATTGAGTTATAAACAAAGAACACATTTCAGTCCTTCAAGCCATAATTATAAAGGGACAAGTCAAAATGTTCTCATTTGGGGGAAAAATAATTTTGCTCTTATTCTGTCCATCATAGCTCTTTTATCTCAATTTACCAATGTGTATCATTTTATGTAATATTAAGTTACATTAAAGATTCTAAATAACTAGCAATATTAACTAGCTATCCAAGATATATATTGTGTTATTTTATTCAAGGTATGCCTTTCACTGAAAGTGTCTCAGTGTCATGAATAAATTAAATCTTTTCTCATTAATATGGCAAATAAGAGTGGATTCCATATTTTCACACACATACCCTCTTCATTATATTCTGATGTGTGTGACTCATTTCAAATATGTCCAGAAATCTAGGAGCCCAAGAGGGCTCAGAATATCAATCTACTTAGAACACTGATGCTCCACCACCCAAATTCTTCTCAACATATATTAATAAGCTCAATACGAGGCTTCTTAACCCTGGGCAAGGTTGAACATTTACATGATTTGAGGCTTGAAAACAAAAGTACAAAGGCAAAATCCACATTCTGCCCTAATGCTTAGATGGTTTCTTGTTACTTGAGTTCTATATTTAAACTTTAGCCTTCTTTCATGTATTTAAGAGTTATTATTGCAGCAACCATTCAATGAAGAAAGTATCCTATAATTTGTGTGCTTGAATGCAGAAAAATATAATGTTAAAATTTTGCATGCCCTAATTGTTCAAGTACTATATGAGTATTAGGCAAATCTATGTGTTAGTAGCCTACAGGGTAACTCAGACTTTAACATATATCTTTTTCTCTCTTCAGAAGACTCTAACATTTTCTGGAGAAATGTGCTGGGCATTTTTATGTCAAGGATAAGAGCCATTTGTTCCTCTTCTCATATGTGAACTTAAGATAATAGGATTTGATTCTGTTCAGATCCACATGTTGAAACTGGGCATGGTGAGTTTCATGTCTACTGAATTCTTAGGATATTTTGTGAGGTTTTTCCCTCTTTCTCTCCTGTTTTATAAAAATACTTAAATTTCCCTGAGAATAAGTGAGATGTTATAGCAATGTTTCCCACCATGGCCTATTAGCACATATAAAATTTCTTATGATTTCCACCTAATCATAGGTTTCCAAAAGAAAATGCCTTGCTCATAAAGAGGCAGTGATAGCACATTTCTACATTTTCATTTTTTATTTCCATTTGTTTTCTTTCTGCCATTCTGGGAGTGAACAGTAAGGCAGTCTTTGCAGTTTAACTATGTAAAAGAGGGCCATATCTATATGAACATAACGAGCCATATGAGGGACACCTGAGCCAGCTCACTGGGGGTCTCTGTAAAACCTACCCCATAGCGCAAACCAAACATTTAGTCCCACACCAAGTAATTTAGAAGTAAGTCAAGGAATTTCTCAGACCTCATTTTACAACTTCTATTCAACGTACTCATTGCATCTTGGCATAGTCAAGGTCATAGAGAGCAAAGTATTTCCTAGTAATTGCTATCATTTCTTTTCTAAATATTGTATAAAAGCAAAACCTCTCTTTCTTGAGCAAGATGCTTAATTCTCTTCTAATTCATCATCATTACTATCATCATCATCATCATCATCATCATCTATATAACCAGTTAAGAAACAAGCATGTGGTTCTATAATTGATATTTGTTGAAGAAGCAAGAAGCTGAAATTCAGATCTCTTGCTCATTTCAAAACAGTTGTCAAATTCTCCTTTGGACTGGAAAAGAAAACTTTGGAGAAATTGACATCTCAGTCACTGGTTAGGAAGTAAATATGGAAGTGCAAAATGGCATTTTTAAACAAAACTGCTTTCCTGACCGTAACTGAATTTTCACATTGTCAGCACTTCCATTCTAAACATTTTTTTTAGTTGGGAGTTTATAACGCAAATGTAAAGATTTGCTATGGGCTAAATCTCAACCCAAGAGCAAATGTTTATACCAATTTTAAAAACAATCAGCTTGCCCATTTGTAGTTATGCATGTGTTCATCATCTGTTATTGCTTGTCCAATGCTCTCCAACTTCTGGGAGAAAAAGCAGACATCTGGAGAGAAGAAACAATGTTTGCTCTCCAGCAGATGTAGTCTGTTTTCCACAATCATTGAATAAGGAAGGTATGGAATAAATGTATTCCCTTTAATACAAGGAAATGAAAATAAAAATGACAAGATTAATTATGTGTGTCAGTACTGTTGAAATGCTCATTGGCAGTCTATGAATTGGTCACTTTGACTGACTAGATTTCAGAGTTCTACCCATTTTAAAGAAGGAAGGAACTAGAATACTAACATGAATGACAGCAGTAAAATGCTGCCTCTTATAAAGTATATTATACTGAAGTAATATACTACTTTTTACCACAAATATTTAATTTATATTTTCCAAAACATTATAAATTATTGCTTAGCTTCTAGTTTCATGTTTTTGAAGTATTTTCTTCTTTTAAATTCAATCAGTAACCTAAATAGTCAATTAGCACCTTGGGGGAAAAAATTAATCTGAAACTAATTTAAAACAACTCTAAAACATGTTCTCTAGCTATGGATCCTGATTAGCTGGAAAGTCGAGGCTGGGACTATGTAGATTTGGTTTTTTCCATAATGATATGATAAAATTTTAGTAGGTCCTTTTTTTATCACCTACATGAGATGGCACCATGAATAACAATGGGCAAGAATGGTTTACCAAGAAAAAGTGGGTTGACAAATAATTTAAACTCTCCTAGTTCAGACCCTAATTAGCACCACCTCATCAAACAAGTTACTTGTCCTCTCAGAGCTCATAGTTTGCCTCTTTATCAACAACTCAAAAAATAACAGCTGCTGGAGAGGGTGTGCCAAAAAGGGAACACTTCTACACTGTTGGTGGGAGTGTAAACTAGTGCAACCTCTGTGGAAAGCAGTGTGATGATTCCTAAAAGCTCTAAATATCAACCTCCCATATGACCCCGCAATCCCCCTACTGGGAATATACCCTGAAGAACTCAAATCACTCTATAAAAAAAGATACCTGCACACGTATGTTTATCGCAGTGTTGTTCACAATAGCAAGAACCTGGAAACAACCATGTTGCCCATCAAAAGAGGACTGGATTTTTAAAATGTGGTACATATACACGATGGAATACTACGCAGCCATAAAAAAGAACAAAATCATGAATTTCGCAACAACCTGGATGGAACTAGAGTGACCTCTCACAGAAACAAAGATCGGAGTGTCACATGTTCTCACTCATATAATGGACCTTGAACATCCAATGTAATACTATAAGAAAATGACTGACAGTAATGGGAAACTATGGGGGGGCGCGGAGATGAGATTAACAGTAGCAAATATCTGTCTGGGGATGGGGAAACACCTCTTATCCACAGGGTGCCTAAATGAAATGTAATTGTACACCTAACCCTTAACTGTACCCCACAAAACCATAATAAAAAATATTGATTATGAAAAAAATTAAAATAAAAAAAATAAAGGAAGGATGACATGAAAAAATAAATAAATAAATAAAATGAAATTATCAAATCAAGTAATCTATAACCATCTCTCCAGCTCTAAAGCTCTATGGCTTTATGATGCTATGCATTATAGTACCTTACTCAGATATTTGCAGTTCCTTAGTAAATCAAGTATATGTCTGACTTTTTTCATAGACTTGGATACTTCATCCAATAAGAATTCTCAGTTAGGGGCATAGCCAAATGAAGGAGACAAGAGAGCACCTTTACCTTCTTTTGAGGAAGGTAAAATTAAAGATCCTTATACATAGCAAATCCTGATTGCCAATACAATTCATTTGCTATTGGTGGTGTTTCTGTAGCACTGGAGATGAAATTAAATTCTTAGCTTAATTTTTTATATGTATAGAGTGGCAGTTAATGTACCTCTCTATTTGGTAAGTTTTGAAACATAATATTATTATTTTATTACCAAAACACTCTCAGTAAAATATGATCATCAAAATTAACTCTAGAGTGTGATTTTGTAGCACTTACTTCATGGTTCGTTTTCATCCAAATCAGCACATTCCCATATGTTGTTCATGTTTGTGTGCTGGAGGGGCATTGCCATAGTGTCCTGAAGGACTCTTGGAGGAAAATCCTATATCTCAATGCATTAAGTACATTTTTTATACATAAGATCATCAGTTACTTATGTCTTGTCATTAACAGAAAAAGTCAAATGCGATGGATTCACTGAAATAAAGGTTTCTTGGTTTTACCCAGAGTAAAGGCCAAGGACCATTTAAGTCTGGTTGATGTTGCCATGTGCTTGTTTTTAATGAAAGCAATAAAAGCAATGGTAGTAAAAACTAAAATTGCTCAGTACTGAAGTAATTCATGTGAATTTTTCCCCAGTTATAAGAAGGTACAATTTGGTGCATTAATTTAGTTACAATTTGATAGGTGTAACACAATTTGACCTACATATACACACCCACATTGTGAAGTTATCATCATTGAAGTCGGAAGCACATCTTTCACCCCCAAAAGTTTCCCCCATGCCCTTTCATAATTCCCTTTCTTCGCTCCATGCTTTCTGCCCCCATAAGAAATCATTTGCTTCATGACACTATACATTAGTTTTCATGTCCTAGAACACTAAATAAAGAGAATTATATAGTATGGACTCTTTTGTGTCTGATTTATTTCATGCAGAACCATAATTTTAAATTTTGTCAAAGCTGGATTTTAATACTGAGTAGCATTATGGATGGATACACTAAAATTTGCTTATGAATTTACTTGTTGATAAGCTGTTGGATTGTCTTTTTTTTTTTTAGTTATTACAAATAAAGCCACTATTAATATTTGTGTATAAGCCTTTATATGGATATATGCTTTTATTTCTTTTGCATAAATACCTAGGAGTACAATGGCAGGGTCATATGATAGATGTATATTTAACTTCATAATTAACTGCCAAACTGTATTGCAGAGTAACTATAGCATTTTTCATTCCTACCAGCAAAATGAGATATGCAATTTCTCTACATCTTTATCAACTCTTGGGATGGTCAGTTAATTTGAGCCATTTTAATAGGTTTATGGAGGTGTCACACTGTACTTGCATTTCCTTAATAGCCAATAACATTGCACATCTTTTCATGTGCTTATTTGCCATCTTTATGTCTTCTTTGATAAAGTGTCGTTTAAATATTTTTCATATTTTTATTGGGTTGTTTGTTTTCAGATTATTGAGTTTTGAGAGTTACACGTATATTCTAGATATGTTGAAAATACTATCCCTTCTCCACTCAGTTGCCTTTGCATCTTTATCAAAAGATATTGTCCATGAAAGTATAGGTCTATTTGGGAACTAACTGCTTTGATTCATTGATCTATTTTTCTAACTTAGTGCCAAAACCACAATTTCTTTATTAATGTAACTTTAAGTTCTAAATTATATAGTGTTAGTTTTCTTTTTTCTCTTTCAGATTTGTTTTCACTGTTTTAGGTCAGAAGTTGGCAAACATTTTTCTATGAAGAGACAGTGAGTTAATAATTTAGGGTTTATAGACCTTATGGTTTCTTTTGTAAGTACTCAGCTCTATCCTTGTAGGGCAAAAAACAGCCATACACAATATGTAAACAAACGGACATGACTGTGTTTCAGTGAAACTTTGTTTACAAAAGCGGGCAGAAGCTGGAATGCCATAGCTTACTAACCTTTGTAGGTCCTTTGCATTTCCATATTAATTTTAGAATCATCTTGCCAGTGTGTATATTTTTTTAAAGCCTGCTGAGATTTTGATCAGCTTTGCCTTAAACCTATAGATCAATTTGAGAAGAGTTTGCAACTTCACAATATAGGGTCTTCCAACCAATGAACAAGTTATATCTCATAATTTAATTAGGTCTTATTTAATATCTCACAACAATGTTTTACTGTTTTCGTTAAATATATCTTTTGTTAGATTTATCCCTTAGTATTTCATAATTTTCAATGCTATAATAAATTGAATTTTTCATTTCATTTTCTGATTGTTCATTGCTACTATATAGAATAACAATTTTGTAACTTGTTCTTGTATCTTGCAATATTTCAGTACTCAATTTTTGGTTCTGGTAATGTTTTGAGAGATCAAATTTTCTATACAGAAGATTATGTCATCTTTCAATTAAAACAATAATCCTTTTTCTTTTTCTCTCTGAATATATTTTATTGCTTTTTCTTGCCTTATTGCACTGGCTAAAACCTCTAGGGCAATGTTAAATAGAAATGATGATAGTGGACATCTTTGTCTTGTTGCTTCTTTTAGATGGAAAGTATTCAATCTTTCATTGTTAAGTGGATGCTAACTTTAGGGTAGTTTTTTTCCCCCATCTGTCCCTAGTTTGCTAAGAGTTTTTTCAGAAATAGATGTTGAATTCTGTCATAAATTTTTGTCTGCATCTATTGAGATAAACATACAATTTTTTCTTTTTTAATTTGTAAATACATTGATAGATTTTTCAAATGCTAAACTAAACCTACATTCCTGTAACAAACCCACTTGGACATGATGTATTTACTTTACTGTTCTATTTGTTAAAATTTTGTGTAAAATTTTTGCATCTATGTTCATGAAGCATATTAAGCTGAGTGATTTGATTTTTTTTCCCCACCTTATAACTTTGTATGGTTTTGGTATCAGGTATCAAGACAATGCAGGCTCTAATAAAATGAGTTTAGAAGTATGTCTTCCTCTTCTATTTTGTGAAAAAAATTTTAGCTAAAAATTAAATTTCTCTAATAGAGATAAAACTATTTCTAAATGGCAAGGAATTTCTCCATACCATAATTTGCTAAATATGCTGGCATAAATCTGTCCATAATATTTTCTCATTATTCATTTATTTTCTGTAGAATAGTAACAGCACCTTTCTCATTTCTGACTAGCCTTAAGGAGAAGAATACAAATATTTAGGGAACTACTTAGAACTTAAGAGACATGAAATAAAAGAGGTGAGAAGTAAGACTTCCTCAAGGAATACTACTTGCTCCACAGAGTGGCTTGGTACCCCTGACTCCAAATACTTTTCCTCATTAGTTACACTTTTCATAATTTTATTTATGTAGTTTGGGGTGATTAGTCACTTAATGCCTGTTTTGTTTACTTCCATAGTCCCAGAACAGGGCACAGTACCTGTGATAATGGGTGCCAAAAGGTACTATTTGACTGCGTGCATTATAAATGAATTGGCATGGTCATTTACCAGATTCTAGAAATTTATGTATTACTTGCTATGGAGTTGGCTTTCATCCTGAGGGCAATCAAAATCCACTGACAATTTTAAACAAGTACACGACAATTAGATTAACAGTATAACGTGTATTTAGGAATGCAAGGGGATAGACAAGAGAAGACTGAGGATAGGGAGTCAGGCTATTGATTATTGAGGAATATTCAGGGAATAGAGACTTCAGAATTTGTTGATCATTTGCAGTCAACATAGAAAATGAAGGAAATTAGATGTAGGGAATAAGAGAAAAAATGAAACAGAATTGATTCTCAGAATTATAGTTGAACAATTTGTTGGAGTTTGGTGCCATTATGTATATTTTTTAATAATGGAGTAAGAGAATCCTTTACAATTCAAGAGACAGGTGCTCAGTTTGTTACCGATATAAATCAACTCTTTGATTATTTTTTCCTGGCAATCATTCTCAATGAGGTTGCTACAGCTTACTTAAAAAGGAGTTGAGAAAACATATACACTGACAGGTCCTTAATGATGTTTCATTATCAGGTATAACATTGATTCAATCTAATTGGCACAATGGATTCATATAAGTGAATTTCCCAGTAACTGAAATGGCACTTTAAGTATGAATTTTTTTTCTAATCCTTTTTGATAGAAGTTGTGCTGAAAGGCATCACATATTCTTAAAGCATTTTCACATTTTTTAAAGATTTCTTATATTGCCAATCACTCTAGAGATAGGTAATATCAGCGCTCTCATTTAGCAAATAAATAAATTGAGACTCAGAAAGTTTAACTGACATTTCTAACATCACAGTTTTAAACTATCAGTCTCAAACCCAAGTATTTTTGTTCTAAATCTGACTTTGTTCCCCCTTACCATATTACCTCCATGTATATTTTAATGTCATCCAGTTATGAATGTGTGAGAGTCAAGTAGTTATAAGACAAAAGTACATTCAATAGTTAAAATTTATGGTTAAGATGATAACCTATTTTTTTAAGGAAGCATTTTTTTTAAGGAGGAAATAAAACAGTGTAATGGAAAGAAGATGGACCTTGGAGTCAGGTAAACTTGGCTTCAAATTGGGCCTTACTACTTGCTGCCAAACATTGTGAGGTAATCCACAAAAATCTCAGCACCTCAATTTTATTATCTGTAAAATGGATCCGTTACCCAGCTGACAGGATTATTGTAAATATTAATAACACTAGATGTATGATTTCTAGCATGAAGGCTGGCGACATGACATGTTAAGTTTCCTTTCTTCCCCATCATAATGAGTTGATTTTAGGAGCAAGGTGTTTAACTTTTACATATCACTACATTATCACACTGGTTAAGTGCCTGGTGGTATGAAGGACTTGACTAACTTTTATCTTAAAAATCACAAATTACCCTCCACTTTGGAAGAACTAGGTACACCTGAACACATGAGTCAGTTTCTTCCTGTTCCTATAAATCAGCAGTGTGACTCTTCCCCTGCAGTCATTCTCACTGAGGTTGC
Organism: Cephalopachus bancanus; assembly: GCA_027257055.1. NCBI lineage: Eukaryota > Metazoa > Chordata > Mammalia > Primates > Tarsiidae > Cephalopachus > Cephalopachus bancanus. The sequence goes on along the minus strand of JAPVLO010000031.1, from coordinate 7,933,829 downwards.
CCTAGCTTGACAACTGATGCCAAAAAAAAAAAATGTTTGAGAAGGAAAGCAAGGCATCTCGGCATTTAGTATGGCTACTTTCTGAATTTATGTCAAAAACTAAAGAATGTCATTCGATTTTCTTCTAGGATCCAAAGACCACTAGCATCTATGCAGTATGTGATTTTTCACTCACTACAGATCTCGTTTAAGCATATTCTAATTCTGAACTGATTAAATGTTTCTTGATTTCTGGATGGCAGTTGTTTATAAGTTATAATATTTCTTAGTTATAAGTTTCCTAGTTATTGTGCAGAATCCACAATGATGCTCACCTTGCATATAAGATGATGTCTTTGTCTGCAGGTGTCATCTCTGACCACACAACCCACAGATCTAGAGGAAAAAGACACCACAAATGACTCAAAGTGTCAACATAAATAACTATCAATAAATATTATGGAATGTAGCAGAGCATTTGGTTTGTATCTTCCTAACCTATCAGAGCTAACTGTATGGCTATTATTGTCACAAGGGATGCTCCCAGTTTAGCTACATACAGTATTTATAAAGTGCCCATCACCATGGTGTCTAAACACTTGGGCAATCTAATTAGGCTAGTTCAATTACTTGTGCAGAAGTAGTAGAGGTGCCCTTCCTTATATCCCACTCCACTGGAACCAATTTGATTGTGTTTTTAAAAGCAAGAAAAGCCTTCTGTGAGAATAGCTTTTTAGGCCTCTTGTTCCAAGATTAAAAGACTGTCTGGATAAAGAAATGACTGTTTCCTATTCCTGAAGGTGATCATGTTCAGAATCAAGCAACTCTCCAGTGGTAGAAAGTACCACAGCCCAGAGATCTTGACTAAGAACATTTTACTCCCTTTTCTTTTGAACTTCTCTCTGGGGGCAGGTAACCAAAAAGTACTTTCTAAAAGCAGTTCACCTGAATGGGAATTATTTCTGAAGATTTCCTTGGTGAGGAAACTGTGTTCTCTCCAGGCCTGAGTCAAAGAGAGAGTCCTTCTCCCCTTTAGGATTTTTAACTAGGTCAGACCTGAATTGAAACTTGATAATGAAGCCCTCCCCTTAGATTTTTATTTTGTGCAGACATAGAGAACTGAAGTGAGTTTCTGCTCTGTGTATGATAGTTTTTGTTTGTTTGTTTGTTTGTTTGTTTTGAGTTGGAGTCTCACTCTGTCGCCCAGGCTGGAGTGCAGTGGCATACTCACAGCCAACCCAGCATCGACCTATGGGCTCTGGTGATCCTTCTGCTTCAGCCTTCCAAGTAGCCAAAACTACAGGCATGCACTACCATGCCTGGCTAATTTTTTACTTATTGTAGAGGTGAGGTCTCACCAAGTTGCCTGGGCTAGTCTCGAACCCGCGGTCTCAGGCAATCCACGTGCTTCGGCCTCCCAAAGTGCTGGAATTACAGACTTAGCCAACGAGCCCTGCCTGTTTTTGTTTTTTTAAGCAAGGCCCACATACAAGACAGCATCTGTCTGAATTTCTAGTATTTGTGTGTGTGTGTGTGTGTGTGTGTGTGTGTGTGTGTGTGTGTGTGTGTGTGTGTAGGGGTGCAAGCATATTTTCCATTCATAAAATCACTAAAAAACATTTTTAGAATTTATAGCTAATCAAAAATTTTAAAAAGCTGTTTCTGTGAAAATGAAATACTATGCTTATGTGTTTCTGAGACAAACTGTTAATATCATGCTCATCCAGAAAAATAGTATGTTGCTACTGTGTACCTCAGGCTAAAAAACAGTGAGATTTTTGTACTGGCAAGAATTCTCTTTGGAATTTATCACTAATTCAGGTCGATATGAATCTAATTTATCTGATATTTTATTTTATTATGTTTTTCATAGCTAAGTAACAATCAAGTCAACATAGCCAGTAATGTTTCAAAGTGTAATTTAAAATTTCATCTAACTAGCATTTACCTTGAAAATGGGTAAACTATTATTTTTCTCTTTGTTCATTGCATCTATATTACACAAATTCTATTGCTTATTGCTCAGTTTCGTTTTTAGGAAGTCTTATCCTCTCTTTGTCATTTCTTAATGTCATAGTCTCTCTACGCCTGTCTTTGATTTGTTCCTATTATTATGGCCTTGGACATAATTTTGAGACTTTATTAAGTTTAAATTCTTTCAGCGCCTCAACATTCTGAACTTGTTCTTTCAGTCTGGGGCTTCTCTTTTACATTCATTCCTTGTTGTAAGACTTTTCTTCTATTTTTCAATATACATTTTTTAAAAATATCCCTATGCGACCAGATCAGTTATTTTAGCTAACTACTTCTTTTCTTTCTGATCAGAATGATTTGAAATTGTATTCTCAGAATTTCATCTTTTAGAGCATTTGATTCCTCTTGAGTCATCTTCCTATACAGAAATTCTCACCAAGGGATCTTAAACAATTTTTTCTCTGGCCAATAAAACAATGGTTGCAATTATCGAACTTCTACTTCATGACAGGACCTTTATGTGTATTATCTTATTTACTCTCTACAAGTATCTTTTAAGATAGGTTTATTATCTTTATTGTACCAGTTTGAAGACTGGAGTTCAGAGAAGACATTATAGAGAGTAATGGACAGAAAAGGGAAAACTTCGGGTATATTTGTCTCAAAAGCCTGTACTCTTAACCATTGCACTATTCCAGAGATAGACCTTCTTAATTATTTTCTCTTGTATATTACTGAGTAACTTACAATCATTCCTACCACTATCAAATGCTGTGTCAGTTAGATTATGTTTAACTCCAGTTGACACAAAACTTGCTCAAAAGAGTTATGGAAGGAGAAACTAGACTGGCTCATGGAACTAGAAATCCAGAGGTAGGGTGGATTATAGGGTTTGTTCATACAGGCCCATTCTATTGCTACTCTGCCATCCACATGGCTGGCTCCATCCTAATGCTGACTGTCAACATTGTACAGGATGACCACCAATAGCAACACAAATTTTGTCTTCCTCTGTCACATCTGGTGAGAGGTAGAGAAGGACATTTCCCACAGCCCAAGCAAATGCCTTCTTTTCTTCATCGATTTGATTTCTATCACATGCCCATTTTCTAAATGTAGATAAGAAAATTACAACTTGTATCAGTCACAGCTGAATCTTGGATCAGGGACCAAGGTCAACTAATGATGAGTCAAATAATAGATCACTGGACAAAACCAGAATTCTCTTTAGAAAATTTAGAAATTCTAAGAATTCTCTTAGAAAAGAGAGAGACAGTTAACAGTTTCTCCCTCCCAACTCATTGACTACTTAACACTTACATGCATTCTTCTGCTCAAATATTTACTTTCAAAGCCCTCAATCTATTTGAAACCCCTCACTGTTTTCCAAAACTTTATACAGCTGTTTTATATGTGTTCCATGTATGTTCCTCATAGAGCTGGCTCTAAAAATCCGAGATTTGTACTCCTTTGTCAGGTGTGATGTGGCTTCTCTAACTTAACAATAGTTATCCACCACCAACGCATTGAATATTCAAGAGGAGGGGGAAAAAGGATAACGCAACAAAAATTTCAATTTGGTGGGGATCTCATGTGTAGCATGGGTGATGATGAATGTGTTAATTAACTTAATTGTAATCATTATACAATGTATACAATGTATATCAAACCATCATGTTATATACCTTGAATATATTAATCTTTATCCATTAAATTTTTAAAAAAATTCTATTTGGAAAAATGAGCAATTGAGACCATATGGTAGTTCTTGGTCCACAGGATACGTGAGGACATGTGATATTCTGCTGAGTGGGAAGAGTGTGACCTCTATGCCTAGACTGTGCAATAATTTCTTGGCTCAGTCGGTCTCATAGCTCCTGATACTACTTTCTGAAAGGTTCTCACTTACCCATGGTTTCTGTGGTTATCGGTGAGAAAGAAGGATATTCCCCAGCAGCATCCCTTCCCATCCCCTCACTCTAGGGTTCAAGGGAACATTAACAAGTTGTGTGCCCATGGAATATTATGCAGCCATAAAGAAGGACAAATATATGCACTTTGCAGCAACTTGGATGGATTTGGAGTCAATCATACTCAGTGATATTTCACAGAAACAAAGAACTGAGTTCTATATGTTCTCACTCATAAGGTGACCTTGAACAATTATAATGCTATAAGAAAGCGATTGGCAGAATGGAAAACTGTCGGGGGGGGGCGGGGTACTGGCAGTTGAGGGAAAATGCTAGGGAAGGAGGGGCATACCTCATCAACAAGTGTACCTGCATGATCGAGTTTATATACCTAGCCCTTAATTGTATCCCACATCTTTATAATAAATAAATAACTTTTAAAAATTAAAAATAATAATAATAAAAAGAATTATGTGCCCTTGTTAGCCAAACATGGGTTTATTGGTAATACAATACTTTTTCAAAGATTAGTACACTTCTGGCTTCTTTGTTTCTACTCAGTTATATCAGCTTCTAATAATTTTACAGATCTTTTGTGGAAATTCTGAAAATTTCAATCACTTAGCTGCCCATTTCTCTGACACTTGGTTTAGTCAATGCTCTTCTTTTATTAGAATTTTCTTTATGAGAAATTGAAGCAATATGTGGGTATTCTTCTTATGGAAGTACACTAGAAGTAGCCAACACAGGTGAGCATCCTGAATTTTGAGTTTTTCCTACCAGTATTTCTAATGTGTGGATAGACATATGATCTGTGTTCCAAAATACAAGAGATATGAGTCATAGCTTGGGACGATGGAACCCTTGATGTCTTCCATAGTAACTCCTCCACTCAAGCATTTCTCCATATAACCTATTGCTTAAAGCATACTCACCACTTCTATACCTGCTTTCAAAAATTATCGCAGTACATTTCTCCTTCCTTTTTCATATTCAATATAATTCTTCAATTGGATTTTTTTCTATTCTGTAATCCTAGAAATTTTAGTAGGGTCAATGGGAACACCAATTGCACTTTGGGAAAGTTGGCTTTACTGTTATTGCTTTCAACCAAAGTTTGAAGTTGGTATTCAGGGGGAACCAGAAAAGAGATCTATATCTTGAGAAGTTAAAGCAGGGTTAGTGGTTTAACATGGTCAAGGATTGGAGGATGAGAAACAAGGAATATTTTGTAAAAATATCACAAGAACAAGAATCAATCCTAAAATGAACAACTTGTGAATTACTAGGAGAGGATATCAGGAAATAATTCATTTAGAGATAAAACTGTATAAGTCTCAATGAACTGTACATTTGACATATCTCCACAGGAGTAGTTTTTAGTTGAGTACAAGTATGATAAATTGAAAAGTAAGGTCTAACTTGTTACAGTAAGAAAAGACTGGGCCTACCAAATATGAAAGGAACCCCCTATAAAACAGAATTATTTTAAAACAGAATTAATACAGGCTTCCACTGCTAGGTAAGTGTTCCATCTGCATCAGTGTACCAGCTAGCATCGTTGTGAGAGGCTGCATTGGGCTTCAGTGAATTTTACTGGAGATTCTTTCTTTCAATGTGTTTTCCCATTCCATGATGGGTGATTTACAAGGGCACCTGCCAATACCATGCGATGTTCAGCAGTTTTTGACCAAAAACAGCATGACCCCCATGCCCCACCCTCCCTATTACCCCAATCTTAACTCCAGTTGCTTTTTTTAATCTTTCCCCCGGGTGAAAAAAGTCCTCAAAGGGAAACATTTTGCCAATGTGGAAGAGATGAAACAAACAATGGCAGAAACACTAAAAGGCATCAAAATTGACAAGTTCAAAAACTATTTTGAGCAAGGAAAAAAGCGTATTGGTAGGTGCATTGCACCAAATGGAGACTACTTTAAAGGTAACTGGAGTTTAAACATGTAACAATAAATACACAATTTTTTAATAAATCAATTCTGATTTGGAGGGGTCCCCCCCTCATGTGTTTCCTTGAGAGAAATCTCCTAACTCCTGACCTTTTACCTAGGAGTAGAAACAACAAAGAGTTTGTAATGGCCAACAATTGACATGAGGCTATGTCTTAATTTTATCTCATCCCACATTTGATTAGTTTTCTATTGCTGTTATAACAAACTACCAAAAACTGAGTGACTTCTTATCTTTCAGTTTTGTAGTTTAAGAGTCTGACAAGGGAATCACTGGGTTAAAATGCAAGTGTTGGGAGGGCCGTGTTTCTTTTTGAAGGCTCTAGAGGAGAATCCATATTCTTGCCTTTCCAGTTTCTAGAGGCCTCCCTCATTTCCTCACTCATAATCCCTCTCAACGGTTTTCAGAACCAACAACATTATATCTCTCTGACATTCCTCCATTTTCATATCTTCCACTAACCACAACAAGGAAATCTTTTCTGCCTCTAAGAACCCATGTGATTAGATTAGGCCCACTCAGATAATCCAGGATAACTGTCCCATCTCAAAGTCCTTAACTTAATCACATATGCAAAGTCCCTTTTGCCATGATAGCATTCAGAAATTACAGGGATTCGGATGGCCATCTTTGAAGGTCTATTATTCTGCCTACCACATATGTTGAGTAGATAGGGCATTGCTTAAGTGATAAATACTTGAAATCCAGCATTGTTTTTGCACAAATTAGTAAAAAGTGAATGTTTAATAAATTTCACTTATGGATAGAGAGAGAAGTAGGAGGAGGTGAAGAGGGATACAAGGGTACCAAAATAAAGTACCTTTCCCTAGTGAGGAGAGGCATATGTATTCTCACTAAGAAAAATATGATATTCAATAATAACTCCATGAAAATAAGTGCTTAAGCCGGGCTCGGTGGCTCAGCCTGTAATCCCGCACTTTGGGAGGCTGAGGTGAGTGGATTGCCTGAGCCCGCGGGTTCGAGACCCGCCTGGGCAGTGAGACCTCATCTCTACAATAAATCAAAAAATCAGCCGGGCATGGTAGCGCATGCCTGTAATTCCGGCTACTCGGAAGGCGGAGGCGGAAGGATCGCCGGAGCCCAGCAGGCGAGGCTGCGGTGGCCGGAAGCGGCCACTGCACTCCAGTCTGGGCGACAGAGTGAGACTCCAACTCAGAAAAAAAAGAAAAAGAAAATAAGTGCTTAATAGAAATTTGTTGATTTAGTTTTCAAGAAAGAGAAATTTATCATAATTTACTATAATTCATGATAACTGTTCAGAAAAGAAAAATATGTTAAAGAGAAGCAAGAGAAAGGGTTTGAGGCATGTTTCGTAGATTTGGTAACTGTAGAGGGGAGAATAGTTAACACCATTGATAAACCTTATATGAAGTCTAAGTTTTAAATCCCATAGGATGAAAAATACTGTGTAAATATCCAGGTTTATCTGGATCTTGACAATATGTTGATACAACACTCCCATCACATTCCACATTTTCTCACCGTATTGAATCTATTTCCTTTTTAATTTTCTATCATTGTATTGTTTTCAGCGTACAGAGCAAAGTTTGGCGACAGCTTTCAGTTCTGATTGACTAATGAATTGTTCATCTATGTGTAGAATCTCCCCAGTGCAAGCTCTGTGTGAGTCTCTATTCCTTGCTATTCAAAGATGACATCTTTGATTGTTGTGATATTGGACATATACACAGATCCAGCTGAAAAGGCAAACGAGAGACTAGCATTCCTTTCTAAAACCCCATACCTTAAACTATGTCCTTTGTTTGCCGGTGCAATTAGCTTTTTGACATGTCTGTTCTCTGACTCTTCCTTTTTGTGCAGCTACATGACCAACTAACTCTGAATAAGTCAACCCATTTTTTTTCCTGTAATTCATCTGTCAGTTATTTTTTTGTCTTAGAGAAGCCCAGAGTTCTGATATTCTTGTGGTTCAAGTAACCCTTATTGCAATCCTTTGATAAGTAATTCCAACTTTCTATCTGAAGTGGAATACGTAGACAATACCAATAAAACTTTTCAAGAATTCTCCATAAAATAAAGGATACAGGCCACTGAATCATTCAAGTTCACAGTACAAAACTTGGTTTCCAGTAGTACTTTCCAAAGAGGAGGGATGAGAGAATAATTAAATTCATATGGAAATAAAATATAATTTAAAAGCAATAGTCTTCTCTAAAAAGAATCAGAATTTTAATTGTTTTTGAATATTGGAATTGGTAATCAAGTTGAAAGCTTACATTTTTATCAGGTCTCAGATCCCTGAGTTTAGACCTTTAAAATTTAATATAGTTAACATTTATTGTGTGCCAAGTACTAATCTAAGCACATTAAATGTGTCAATTTAAGCTTTACACAACTCTAGGAGATAGGTACTATTATTATCTCTATTTTTCAGATCAGAAAAATTGGGATATAAAAAAGTTATTTCACTTTATTCAGCTATCTAGTAGAAGAACTTGCATTCAAACCTTGGCCATATGCTGTCAAAGTCAGCTTCTTTAGCCACTATATGATACTACTTCTCCCGTGTTTCCGATTTTAGGACAAAGCTGGACATGAATCAGTTACCTACACCATGATGAAACCAAGTGAGATAGGCACAAACTTAGAACCAATGCCTAGAACAGTTGCTAGAATACAGCAGGTTGAATGAATGAATGAAGAAACTAAATCTACCATGACATGGGTCAAATACTTGAAGGACAGCTTCAAGTGTATGTACCATGTGGAACTTTTAAAAGGTGATGATGGCAACAGCCTTGATTTGTTGACCATTAACTATATGCCCAAACTGTGCAAAAGACTTTTTATAGGGTATCTTAAACAGCATGATGAGGTATATATTACTCTCCCACCATTACAAATAAGAAAACTTAGACTTTGAGCAGTTACAAGGTTTGTCCAAAGTAAGACCACTAGTGAATAACAGACACAAGACTTAAATCCAAGTCTCTCTGGCTCCATGGTCCAAAGACTTAACCTCTTCTGCACTAGCAAACTTTAATCCAGTAGGACTCCAGGTTCTATCAGGAGATACATATCAGATAAAGCTATAAGTTTGAGTCCAAGATTGATTAGGTTATCATCTTAGTCGATTTGGGCTGCTATAACAAAATACCATAGCCTGGATCATTTATAAACAGAAAATTATTTCTCAGAATTCTGGAGGCTGAGAAATCCAAGATCAAGGTGCTAGTGAATTCAGTGTCTGGTTTCTGAAAGGGCATGTTCAAGGCCTATTTCATACCTTCTAGCTGTGTTCTCACATGGTGGCAGCAATCTAGGACTCCTTTTATAAGAGCACTAATCCCAGTACCTCCCAAAAGATTCTACCTTCTAATAACATCACCTTAGATTAGTTTCAACATACAATTTTTTTTTGCTCCTTTGTATTCCTTCTTACTTCCTCCTACTCCTTTCTTTACTTATAACTGATATTTATTAAACATTCATTTTTTAAATTATTTGTGCAAACACAATGCCAGACTTCAAATATTTACCATTTAAGTAATGTAATATCTACTCAACGTATGTTGTAGACAGAATAACAGACCTTCAAAGATGGTCATCTAAATCCCTATAGTTTCTGAATGCTATTCAGAAAAATATTTGTCTCAGGGAACTCTGCAGGTCTGGGAATATGAGAGAGTTTTCAGACCTGAATAACAGGCAGAGGACCACAAGGCTCTTGTACTAGGGACTCAGGATGTATCTGATCTGATCACCAGCACAAAGATGGAGGCAAAAGGGACCAAGTGGAAGTCCAGTATTTCACACTGAAGTTAAATTTAGGCTGACACAAGCAGCAAAGGTGACAAGTTGTTTAGGTTATGTGTGCAGGACATGTGGACTAGAGTTTCTTAAGTGCTCATCATTGCTTAAGGTCAGGGCAGACTGTGAACACCAGGGAGAATTTGAGCCACAGGGTGACAGTCCACGAAGTTTCATGGAGTAAACAGAAAAGACTTGAAAACAGACTCCACACTGAAGAAAATTTCTTGCTGCTTCTCAACATCCTTAGTGAAAATCCCCTCTGTTCCCAATCTCATTCCAGCCTCCCCTATTTATATCGTCTATTTTATTCCCTTATAATACACATACTTCACTTCTTTGTTTCTAATGTTATTATATTTCTTCTTGGTGTCAACATTTTTTGTGTGTGTAACACATATCTTATATTGGAAATCTGAGCCAGACCAATGACAAAAATCTGTGTTTAAAGATTGTTAAAACCGATGACCCAGATTCTGAGTTTGCTTTCTCTTTCTTGTACTTCCTGCTGGACCAGCAGAAAGGCAGTGCAAAAGATGCAGAAGACCCACTTCTACCCACACCTGCCAATTCTTCACAGCAGCAAATGCCATGTTTTATAGTAGTTTTAGCTGCCTGCACAGAATGAGGGACCCAATAGATCGCTGGAAACCAGAACCCTCTGCAGACATCCTGCTTTCTGTGCTGTTAGTCTGCTTGTGGTGAGCACATCACCAATCAAATCCACCCTACAACCTCAGACAACATTTTTTTTGTGTGCCAAAGTAACCTCTACCAAACTTCCCGTTGTCTCTTGTTCCATCATCGTGTCCCATTCAGGCAGGAGAACTGGCCATAACCTATTACCTGTACAGGAATACTGTATTTTATATATAAAACTATTTTAAATATAAATTTTTTGAAAAATAATTACTTTAAATATTGTGAGTTTCCAAACATGGACACCTTATCTCTATTTAATCAGCAGGTAAATTGATGCACTAAACACAGTGGGTTAACTGAGATAAAACATCAGCTCCAGGACAAAGGAAACCACTGATGGAAATTACTTAAAAGAAATCTTGGGAATACTCATTTGTTCTTCTGGCTTTCACTACACTACCTCCTTTCTACAACTATATTTTCTTTGAGAACAATGTGCTAATGGCATACCTACTGAGAAAATGATGTGTCAGAAAGCTAAATAACATAGTCTATGTTATTGGTTGAACAATAATTGAACATTACTATGAACAATGTTCATGCAATATAACACAATGAAGAAGCAGCTTTAGGTTTTGTTTTGAAGGGCCCTTTTGCAAAACTATTATTTTGGTTCAGTGGTTCAAAAGTTAGGCTTTATTAACCAGTTTCTTTATATCAGTGGGAGATTTGCTTCTAGGTACGCATGTATGGTGCTCTGAGTATTTCTACTTGAGTGGCCACCTGAAAGAGTAACTCCTTGGAATCTGTCATTAGCAGTAACTCTTTCTGACACATCAGAGCAGTTAGCTACAGTGCATCATTCTTGACTTAAGAGATAATTTTGCCTCTAGTGAGAAAAGTGAAGGATTATTGATTTGACTAAAGAGCTTCATCTTTGTGAACATCTTTAATGAGATTATTTTAGATTATATATTATTTTGTCCTATCAAAAGTTTGTGGTGATTAGCAAATAACATATTTATAGATGTCCAATTAAACCAGTGGTGGCACAAAAACAGTCACACAGCTTACTTCAGGAATTATCTATAATTGGGTCATTATTACTGAACATGAAAAACGACTTACGAGGGTTACTCAAAAAAAAAACCTGGAACTTATTTATGAAAAATTGTGTATTTATTTTTAATTGCTTTAACTTCAGTCATCTTCAAAATACTCTCTGTTGGATGCAATAAACCTATCAAGCTGCTTTTTTCACTACACAAAACAGCTTTTGAACTTGCCGATTTTTATGCCTTTGAGTGCTTTTACCATTTTTTGTTTCCCCTCTTCTACATCGGCAAAATGCTTCACTTTGAGGACTTTTTTTTTATTCAGAGAAAGAAAACAAGTCGCCTGGGGCAAGATCCAGTGTATATGGAGGGTGGGGCACAGAGGTCATGCCGATTTTGGTCAAAAACTGCTGAATACACAGCGCAGTGTGGGCAGGTGTGCTTATGAAGCACCCATCACGAAATGGACAAACACATTGAAAGGCTCTCCAAAAAAAAAAAAAAATTCACTGAAGCCAAACACAGACTCTCACAACAATGCTAGCTGATACATTGATGCTAATGGGTTCCTAGAGCACTTACCTAGTGATGGAAACCTATACTATGAGAGGCCGCCCTCAAAAAGATAATTCCGGGGTTTTGGGGTCTTTTCTCATATAGCTATCCCTTCAGTTTGTTTTGCTAGGGGTAATTCCATGAAATCCAGTTACCTGGCATCTATCCCCATCTCTATATAATCTTTAAGATTTCAATATGCAGCATATTCAACTGCCTTCTAACACTTTATTTGAAATGCTATTGATTGATTTTCTTTATTTATTTCTTTAAATGTAATGTAGAGTACCCAGAGAGATAGCTTCATAACAGTTGCTTAGTGTGAATTAAGGCCTACACTCCCCTCTTATACTATTAGCTGAACATAAGCGAATTATCATTATTTATCTATTCAAATTTCCATGATAGGGCTTAAATAAGTTTTTATGTACACTACAGACAAATAGCGTATACTTAGTTCTGTGAAAGCCTATTATTAATAATGTTTTCATAACATACAAATAATACAACTTAGGCCATGCCATACATGCTTTAGTAAAAAGAATATTTTACTTACATAGAGGGACATGAATTACATTATTTGGAACACAGTGGTAGATTTTCATTTCAGGGGAGTTGTAAGAAAATGATAGAGAGAGTCATTTGGATCTGGTAGAACAAAAATGTTGAGATACAGAATTAGGCAGACTTATCTGAGGTTGATTCAGTGTAGGCTGATGTTCCCAGATTACAAATCAAAGTGGAATATAAAAACACACATAAATGACAGATAAAATTCATAAAGTAACTCATTGTTCAAATATGGGGAAATACTACAATTGATGAATATAAAGAACCCAAAATGAGACAAATTCCCCATATACATATATCAGAAGACTCAAGATTTAGTATTGGTTGGTTGCAAAATTTAGCAAAACTGTGCACTTGCATTAAACTGGTTCAATTCAATTTTTAAAAAAAGTCAGGACCTCAACTCAGGCCCACTGATTCATGTAAAAGAAGGAAATACTGAGTTGAGAATGCAGGACAATATGAGATTGGGCTCTCCTCCACCTGCCATGGTATCCTTTAAAGATCCAGTTTAGGAATTAGTTAAGTAAAATGAAATTTATACATTCTTTGCTTTGTCTACAGTAGCACTATTCAAGAGCAATGGTGAAGCACATAATTTAGAGTTGATTGAAACTCTAGTTTGAATAAACGAACAGATGAAGAAGTTACTGAGACTTAGCAATTTTGCATTCCTATTCTTTTAAGAATTACTGAAAGGTTGAGTTAAAAAATATATCAGAAAAGGAGTGTTTGCTTCTCCTCATAGAAAAACTGCTAACAAATTTTCCCTCCTACTCTAATTAGCTATAAAATTGGATAAAGTATGAGGCATTAAAATTATTGATATTGAAAAATTAACAAAAGAAAATCATATGTGATGAGCCCTGTGATTATATCAGCTTTCTGCCTAGATACACTTAATGCTGCAGCATAGTGAAGATTCAGTATTGGCAAGGAAGTGAAACAAACAAATCAACCTTGATTTCGCCCTCACACCATACAAAAATTAATTTTAGATGACTTAAAGGCAACATTCAAGTTTATATAGCTTCTAGAAAAATATATTGTAGCATATTTTAGAAACCTGAGGAACAGGCAAAGAGTTTTTAGACAGGACATAAAATAAAACAACCTTAAAATAAAAATATAAATTGTGTTTTACAAAAGTCTCTATTAAGAGAATGAAATGGAAATAAAATAAAATTTTTAAAAAAGAGAGAATTAAATGACAGGCCATAGGTAGGGAAAAAATGTTCATAACACAAATATCTGATAAAAGCATTCTCTCTCTCTGTGTGTGTGTGTGTGTCTGATAAAGGCCTTATATTTGTGTATATACACACACACACACGCACACACATATATAAACAATTCCTACAAATCAACAAGAAGATGTCAAACAACTTTATACAAAATGGGGGAAGAAATTGAACTGACCTTCACAGAAGAAGATACACAAATGCTCAATGAACATATGAAGACATGAAAAGTTTCTCGATAGTAATAGTTAAAAGGGGAAAGCAAATTAAAACCACAGTGTGAAATAACTTGACACCCACAAAAATGGCTAAAATTAAAAATATTAGCACCAGATATTGGTGTAAATAGTGAGTAACTGGAACTCTTGTGCATTGCTGTTGGGAGTGTAACATGGTACAATCATTTTGGAAAAGCATTAGGTAGTTTCTTAAAAATTAAACATATCAGCCGGGCTCGGTGGCTCAGCCTGTAATCCCATGCCTTTGGGAGGCTGAGGTGAGTGGATTGCCTGAGCGCGGGTTCGAGAGCTGGGCAGCGAGACCTTATCTCTACAATAAATCAAAAAAATCAGCGGGTGTGGTAGCGCATGCCTGTAATTCCGGCTACTCGGAAGGCTGAGGCGGAAGGATCGCCGGAGCCAGCAGGTCGAGGCTGCGGTGGCCGGAAGCGGCCATGCACTCCAGTCTGGGCGACTAGTGAGACTCCAACTCAAAAAAAAAAAAAAAAAAAAAAAAAAAAAAAAATTAAACATACTCATAAACTATGACCCCAAAATTATTCTCTTAGTTATATATTCAAAAGCAATAAAAACATCTGTCAACGAAAAAGACATGCCAAGAATCCACGAGTTTTATCCATCAGGGCCAAAAGCTGAAAAATGATTCATGTTCATCAAAAGTAAGAATAGGTCAATAAATCACACAATGAAACTCTACTCAACAATCAAAAAGAATGAACTGTGGTTGTACACAACAACATGAATGAACTTTAAAATAAATTTTAATAATGTTTTAGTAACATATCAGTAATTATAACAGTCCATGCTATGCCTGCTTTGGTAAAAAGAATATTTATTGAATATTTAGTAAAAAAAAATTATACAAACGAGTATATACCTACATGATTTGACTTATATGATGGACAAAAACAAGTAAAATTAATCTATTATAACTAAAATTAGAATAACAGTTGCATATGAGAGAGATGGAGATTGACTAGAAAAATCTATACAGAAAATTTCAGGGTAAGAAATTATCTAACTCAATTGGTGTTGATTACATGAGGTTCTACATTTGTCAAATTACAGGCAAGCTTCAGAGATATTGCAGATTTCTACCAGACTACCCCAGTAAAGTGAATATTGAAATCAAGTTGCACAAATTGTTAGGTTTCCTGTGCATATAAAAGTTATGTTTATACTATACTCTGAAGTATGCAATACCATTATGCCTGATAAAAACAATGTGCTTTCCTTAATTCAAAAGGTGTAGTGCTAGAAAATGCTAATGATCATCTGAGCTTTCAGTAAGTTATAATCTTTTTGCTGGTGGAGGTTCTTGCCTACATGCTGGTGGCTGCTGACTGATCAGAGTGGTGGCTGCTGAAAGTTAGGGTGGCTGTGGTAATTTCTTAAAATAAGACAATATTAAAGTTTCCAGCATCAATTGACTCTTTCTTTTCACAAAAGAATTCCCTATAGCACGTGTTGTTGTTTGATAGCATTTTATCCACAGCAGAACTTTTTTCAAAATTGGAGTGAGTCCTCTCAAACCTGCCACTGCTTTATCAACTAAGTTTATGTAATATTCTGAAATCTTTGTTGTCATCTAAAATATTGAATCCTTTCCAGAAGGTTTTCAATTTACTTTTCTTAGATTCTTCTGAGGAATAATTGCCTATGGCAACTATAGCCTTATGAAATGTATTTCCTCCACTCTCACCCCTCTTGTTCAATATTGTATTGGAAGTCCTAGCTCAGGCAATTAAACAAGAGAAGGAAATCAGGGGTACCCAACTAGGAAAAGAGGAAGTCAATTTATCCCTCTTTGCTGATGATATGATCCTATACCTTGAAAATCCAAGAGAATCTGTCAAAAACCTGCTTGCACTGATAAAGGACTTTGGGGAGGTCTCAGGGTACAAAATAAATGCACAAAAGACAGTAGCGTTCCTCCACACCAACAACAAGCAGGCAGAGAACCAAATAAAAAACACAATCCCATTCACAGTAGCCAACAAAAAAATGAAATACCTCGGCATCTTCCTAACCAGAGACGTGAAAGACCTTTACAATGAAAATTACAAAACAACTGCTTAAAGAAATCCAAGAAGACACAAACAAATGGAAAAATATTCCATGCTCAGGGATAGGAAGAATCAGCATTGTTAAGACATCCATCCTACCAAAGGCAATCTACAGATTCAATGCAATACCCATTAAGCTACCCACATCATTCTTCTCAGACCTAGAAATGACAATACAGAAATTAATATGGAAACATAAATGACCACAAATAGCAAAAACAATTCTTAGCAAAAGAAACAAAGCAGGAGGTATCACACTTACAGACTTCAAACTTTACCATAAGGCTACAGTAATCAAAACAGCCTGGTATCGGTACAAGAATAGGCATATAGACCAATGGAACAGAATAGAGATTCTGGAAGCAAAGCCTCAATTCCTCAACCAACTCATCTTTAACAAAACCTCCAACATCAACCACTGGGGAAAGGAGAACCTATTCAGTAAATGGTGTTGGGAAAATTGGCTGACCACATGCAGAAGACTGAAACAGGACCTCTACCTATCACCATACACAAAAATTAATTCTAAATGGACCAAAGACTTGCATGTAAAACCTCAAACTATAAGAATCTTAGAAAGCGCAGGAGACACCCTTCTGAAAATTGGAACTGGGAACCAATTCCTATTCAGAACCCTCAAAAGGGGCCAATACCTTAAGAAATCAGATAGACAGGTGGGACCTCATTAAATTAACGAGCTTCTGCAAAGCAAAAGAAACCATCAAGAGAGCAAGGAGACAACCCACAGAATGGGAAAATATATTTGCCAACTGTTTATCTGACAAAGGCCTAGGATCTACAAGGAACTCAAATGCGCTGAAAGGAAAAAAACATCTAGGATCTACAAGGAACTCAAACGTGCTGAAAGGAAAAAAAACAAGCTGCTCCTTTAAAAAGTGGGCAAAAGACATGAATAGACAATTCTCAGAAGAAGATATATGGGCAGCCAACAGACACATTAAAAAGTGCTCAGCCTCATTCATCATTAGAGAAATGAAAATCAAAACCACACTGAGATACCACCTAACCCCTGTAAGAATGTCCATCATTAATAAAACAAACAACAACAGATGCTGGTGAGGATATAGAGAAAAAGGAACGCTTCTACACTGCTGGTGGGAATGCAGACTAGTACAACCTCTTTGGAAGACAGTGTGGCGATTTCTGAAGGAACTAGCGATTGACCTTCTGTATGACTCAGCAATTCCCCTATTGGGAATACACCCAGAGGAACTCAAATTATTCTACAAAAAAGATACCTGCACACGTATGTTTGTTGCAGCTCTATTCACAATAGCAAAAACGGAACCAACTGTGTTGCCCATCAAAGCTGGACTGGATTAAAAAAATATGGTACATATACACAATGGAATATTATGCAACTATAAAGAAAGACAAATATATGGACTTTGCAGCAACTTGGATGGATTTGGAGTCGATCATACTCAGTGATTTATCACAGAAACAAAGAACTGAGTTCCATATGGTCTCATTCATAAGGTGACCTTGTACAATTATAATGCTATAAGAAAGCGATTGGCAGCAGTGGAAAACTGTCGGGGCAGGGGGTGGGATTGGCAGTTGAGAGAAACTGCCAGGGGAGGGAGGGGCATACCTCATCAACAAGGATACCTGCATGATCAATGTTTATATACCTAACCCTGAATTGTACCCCACATCTTTATAACAAATAAATAAATTAACAAAAAAAGAAATGTATTTCCTAAATAATAAGACTTTAAAGTTAAAATTAGTCCTTGATTCATGGATGTTTTGTTAGTAGGCATGAAAACAACATTAATCTCCTTGTACATCACCATCATATATCTTGGAAATTAGGTGTATTGTTAATGAGTAGTGATATTTTGAAAGAGATCTTTTTTCCTAGCATGGGTCTCAATAGTGGGCTTAAATAGTCAGTAAACCCTGAGGTAAACAGATGTGCTGACATCCAGACTTTATTTGATCTAAAGAACGCAGGCAGAGTAGATTTAGCATAATTCTTAAGGGCCCTGTGATTTTCAGAATGGTCAATGAGTATTGACTTCAACTTAAAGTCACCAGCTGCATTAGCCCATAGCAAGACAGCCATCCTGTTATTTTAAGCTTTGAAACCAAAGAAGGCATTGGCTTCTCTTCTTTAGCTATGAAAGTCCTAGATGGCATTGTCTTCTAGTAGAAGACTATTTCATCTCCACTGAAAATCTGTTGTAGCCACCTTCATCAATGATCTTGGCTAGATATTCTGGATAACTTGCTTCAGCTTCTCATCAGTACTTAAGGCTTCACATTGTATCTTTATGTTATGGCAATGACTTGTTTCCTTAAACCTCATAAACCGACCTCTGCTATCTTCAAACTTTTCTTCTTCAGCTTTCTCTTACCTGTGTTGGCCTTCATAGAATTGAAGAGAGTTGGGGCCTTGCTCTGGATGAGGCTTTGGCTTAAGGGAATATTGTGGCTGGTGTGATCTATTCAGACCAGTAAAACTTTCTCCATACCAACA
This sequence comes from Cephalopachus bancanus, assembly GCA_027257055.1. Taxonomy (NCBI): domain Eukaryota; kingdom Metazoa; phylum Chordata; class Mammalia; order Primates; family Tarsiidae; genus Cephalopachus; species Cephalopachus bancanus. Next base: position 7,915,335 of record JAPVLO010000031.1, on the reverse strand, counting down.
CTAAGACTGTTTTGCTTTCTTATCATTCATGTGTTCTCTGAAGTAGCACTTATACTTTCCTTCAAGGAGTTTTTTTTTTCCTTTCCATTCAACTTGATGCAACAGACCTAGCTTTCAGTCTGTCTTACCGTTCAACATGCCTTCCTCACTAAGCTTAATCATTTTCAGCTTTTGACTCAAAATAGGAGATGTGCGGCTCTTTCCTTCACTTGAGTACTTAGAGGTTGTTGGGGTGGAGAGGGGGATGTTAATTTCAATATTGTTGTGTCTCAGGGAATAGGGAGGCCTACAGGGTGGGGGTGGGGGAGGAGCTGGTTAGTGGACCAGTGAGCACA